>CM024701.1:7342079-7418375 GCA_014182845.1 Corymbia calophylla | reverse complement strand
CAGAAGTTCAGCACCCAAACCTTCTGGATTGCCTACAGATCCATATACAAATGGCACATGATGTGATTAAACTAGCAATGTAATAAAGCGTACAAAATAAGAGCTCAACACCAATCACCTTCCACTTATCACTCTCTCGCTCCCTCCACCCTCCCCTCCCCACTCCCCACCTACCTCCAAGCTGCGAACTCAATCGTAACTTTAAATCGTGAATTGAAATCATGTAGTCATGCAGGTAAGAACCAGCATATGTTTACTGCATCTGAAGATTTTGACCATCTGCATTCAAATCATGATCTCTCTCCCCCCCATTCATGCTGCAAACTTGATTGCAACTTGAAATTGTGAAATTGAAGCCCATGTAATCATGCAGGTAAAGAACCAGCATTTGTTTACAGCATCTGAAGATTTTGACCCTCTACATTCAAATCATGATATTTTCTAGTTTTCCTTCAACTATGTTATATTTCTTTAACTTTCCCCTCTGCCCCTCCTTCTCGCAATAATATATGATGATTCTTCAGAATACATATGACAATGCAATGATCTTCTGGTTTCGACCGGGTTCATTGATATTCCTGGTATAGTAGGGGTTGTAAGACTTGTGGCTTCAACTAGAAATCTTGTTCTATGCTTTATTGAATTTGGCCTGGGATGCAACTTCAAGAACTTTCCATATCAACTCAAATCCATCACTCCTTAGGATTAGCAAGAAAGGCTTTCAACACCGCAAGAGTACCATCATATCATCATCAAGGTTTGTATTTCCATAAGCTACCCACTTCCCATATCTACTCAAATCCATTAATCCTTAGGATTAGCAAGAAAGGCTTTCTACACCGCAAGAGTACCATCTACCCACTTCCCTCTTTGTAAGGTAAGGTCAAATAACGACTATTCTCTTTCCATCTTTTGAAGAAAATGAAAGGACACAGGGGCATACCATCTAAAAGAGCTTCAGAGACCTCATCCCTTGTCACGTTCAGTGCTCTCAACAGGATAGCTATATTCTGTGACTTCTTTGGATCCAAAACCCTGTTCTCCTGTTCTGGAGGGGGAAGAACCGATCTCCTCACCGGCTCCTTAGGAGCTGAATTTGTTGAGTGGCAACCAAAGAGTGACTCCATCATATCCTCATTCAATCTATAAATCAGATAAACTTTCCATGGATCAGATTTGGTTTACTAGAATTAAGCAGCAGCATCAACATTTTTTTCAAGCACAAAACTTACTGGAAAGAACTCGACTTAAGCTGGTCCCACACCGTGGCTCTGTCAGAAGTTGCCCTTACTTTGTCCCAGTGCAGAGGCTTCAATTTCGGCCTCGCTTCATCTTTATCATCCTCGTTTTGCCGCTCGGAAGAGCCAGGGCTTCTGTTGCTCTCTTCGGCATCCTTGCTCTTCCCATTACTTGAGATAGCTCTGGAAGCAGGATTCCAAGATTTTGATCTGGTTGATTCTGGGGTATGTTGTTGAGAAGAGACGTTAGCTCTAGTCTTCTCTCTTTCTTCGGAGTAGCAAAGGCCCCTGGTGGCAGAGGCAGTCTAGGTGGCGGCGGGGAGGAGGTGGCGGAGGACGAGGCGGCGGTGGCGGCGGCGGCGGAGGAGGTGGTGTTGCAGCCGTAACTTTGTTTGGTCCCCCCTGTGTTGAGCTGCTTATTGATTGGAGAAGTGCCATATTCGGAGGTGGAGGTGGAGATGAGAATTTAGGCCTGGAGATTGTCCTTTCGCTCTTCTGCGATGGAGCCACCGCAGGTGGCGGTGGTGGCGAGACCTGCTTTATGGATGGTATAATGACATGTTTCATTTCCGGAGAAGACGCTGAAATTCGTGATTTTGGAGACGTTCTCTTCGAATGTGGGACAGGAGTGACAGAGCCATTACCATCGCTTCTCGCGAAGACTCCAAAACCTTTTTTGTCGCCGGTGCTTTTACTGCTCTGACGAGAAATTGGCGTGTAGTAGCTCTCCTCGTTGCTTACAGAGGAACACTGAGGAGTGTAAAACGCAGTATCGTGACTCTCTTCATCGTCCGACGAGATCGCCGGCGACTTCTCCACCGGAGGCTTCGCCAACGGCGGCAAAGGCTGCAACTCAGGACTCGGCCGATACCGAGGGTTCTCTGATCTGTTCATCGAATTCAACTTCCGGTACGGCGACGAGATTTCTCCACTGCAATCACCGATGGATCTCGTCGCCGAGGGCTCAACGGTTCCAATGTAGAGGAAATTGGACGGTGGAGCTCGAGAATCGTCAACAACTGTCTCGGAATTGTTTCCTCCGACGAGCTTTTGCGTCTCCTGTGGATGCTTGGCCCTGTGCCGATATAGGAAAAATGCGAGGGCAGATAACATTCCTAAGGTGACGATTCCGACGGAGATTGCGATCGCCACCGTCTTTGTCGGCTTCGTCGGTTGCGTCGCGGTCGGGAACGGCGTGGTCGCATTATTGATCGCCGGCGGCTGTTGATTGCCCGGATTCGGGTCGCTCCGGCCGGCACTTCAGGGAAGAACGGCTGGTCGGGGTCGGGGAACACGGGGGAAGGCGGAGCAGGTGGCGGTGGCGGAGGCAATTCGGTGGCCGGAGGCGGAGCGGAGCCGGCCGGGAAGAGTGGCTGGTGAAGAATTCTTCTGTGGAGATCGCGACTGTTGCTGAGCTCAGTTGCGCCGTCGGATTTCGCAGCGCAGATGATGTTGAAGAGGAGGGAGAAGAGAACCGGAGCCCAAAGGAAGCTCGAACCGTGAGCTTTCATGGTGAATTTTGCTGCTCCTCGCATGAGAAGAGAACCGGAGCCCAATTGAAGCTCGAACTGCGAGCTTTCATGGCGAATTCTGCTGCTTCTCGCCTGAGTTGCTTTCTCTCACCAAATTCATCTCTCTCTCTCTCTCTCTCTCTCTCTCTCTCTCTCTCTCTTCTCTCGCAAATTCTCTGCAACTAGAGGGAGAAACGGTGCAGAAGACGAAGAGGACAGAGACTGCAGTGGGGGGTGTGTGTGAAGAGAAGCTTCTTTTGGCTGCAAGATCTGGATGCTCCGCAGATGACGTCATCATTGCTCGCATTCCCCTTTCCCTTTGTGTTTTTTTCTTTTCACCAAATTTTTATATCCTATTTCACGTTTATTCCCCTTACACATGGGGGGATTGGTTTTCTCGATTGAACTGAATGTCGAGGCGACACGTGGCAGTGCTTTTGAAAAAAATTGATTTCGACTGATGATTGTGACCGTGGAGTGGGTAACGTAATTATTTAGAGACAGGCGCATAATGTACGCATATGCACTTTTTATGTCTAGGTAAGGGAATAGTCGTTAGTATTGAACCGGAAGCTAATCACGGCAAACCGAGGAAGATTTTATTTTATTCTTCAATTAGTGGTACATAATTATTTCAATAATAAATCTAAACTTAAGAAAATGCTGCTTTTTTTTTTTTTTGAATTAGCAGAAGAGCCTACCGAAACGTGTCGAGAAATAAAATAAAATAATATATACTAAGGAGAAGTTAACTTTCAAAGATTTCGTCTATTTTGGAAGATGAATTTAAAATTCCATGAGAAGAAGGATTTAATATATAGGTTAAATTTACGTTTAGAATGTGTTAGAAATTTAAAATTTTTTGGCTTGAATCGGTTCATAAAGTTTATCAAAAATATTTTAAGATTTAAGCTAGATTTTGGGCTCCCTTTTGATTTTCAAAAGTGTTCCTATCATTGAGATGAAGTTAAAATTTTATGAAATTATAAATATTTCACATAAAGGTTAAATTTAAGTCTGGAATGTGTTTAGTCATTTAAAAATTTTGGCTTGAAGCGTTAGAGTTCATAAAATTTATCAAAAAAATTTCAATATTTAAACTGAATTTTGGATTCACTTTTAATAAAAAAAAAATGTTCCTATCACTATGTTTTGATAGGGCAACATGAAAGGATGCCAAGTAATTGAAAATTTCGGAGAGAAAAGAAAATAGAATAAAGAGAATCGTTTGGATGATTAGAAAAGAATTGAAGGGTACCGAGTAAAAAGAAAAAAAAACAGAATTAGAGAGGAAGGAGAAAATAAAATGAAATAGGTAGAAATTACGAAAGGGTTTTAAGCATTAATAAATCCCAAGTCTTTCCAAAAATTATTTCACTCCAAGAGTGACTTGAAGTAAATGACTTGTTCCAAGAAATAACTTCGGATGGTATGAGATGGTACCTTGTTCTAGAGATGTATCACATCACTGGAAACACTGGAAAAGAAAGAAATTGAACCGACAAAATATAGACAAATTACTATGTTAGTTCACTCTAGAACTCCTAAAAATAAACAATGGAGGAGTAAGCAAATCCCCTCAAACTACCCTCTCTCCTACTAAACTAAAAAAACAAGATAACTTCTAAATTCCCCCCATTAAAATCCATTTGTCTCCACCCAAACATAGTGATAATGTAGATGATCTCTCTTTTAGTTTCCCATTATATTGTCAACTAAAATAACTATTTAAAATGTTGAAAAATGTATTTTTAACATGTGTGAGGAATTAATTCTCTGAACAATTCTAATTAATTATTGGTTATGGAAATTAAATGTAGAAAATATCAAAAAGTTTTATCACCTTTCATCCTAACGTCAATTTTCCTCCTCTATTACTAAAATATTTGCAGTGGTTGTGAATGTACTTATATCTTTATGGGAAAGTTAGTGGATGTAAATTTTGTAGACATCTTTTTATGTATTGATTTATTGCTTGTTAATTCCATTTGAGTTCATTCGGCAAAGTTAATTAAGAATGCTATACAAAACGTTCAACTCTCTAGTGATAAAAGTGTAATCGTATAATGTACAAGGATAAGGTTTTAGAACTGTATTATTAACAAAAAAATTGATTGAAAGAAAAATGACTATAATTTGACAACATCACATCTCCTAACGTATAACTACTTTAGAGAATATGATATTGACTATTGAGATAAAATTCCAAACGGATTTTATTTTTTATTGGAATGATTTGGCATTAAACGGGGAATGATGTAAAAATGCTTAAACATTAAAATCCTCTGTCGTCTCCCTTTTCGCAAAAATCTAAAATTTAGACTTATAATTTTGTATTTTCCTCTTGTTACTGTTTTGAACTTTAATTTTTACTTAAAAAGTCGAACCGAGTTAAATGAAATGGATCGGGTCGAGAGGGTTCTAGCCCGAGCGACACGCTTCCAAACAATCAGTTTTGATTGGAGGGAGTGGTCATGATTGACAGAGACATGTCATCATGAAGTGTCGTTATTACAGCAATCAAGCTGGATTAACATAATAATAATAATACACGGGGATTTGGGAGGCAAAGGGCAAAGATGTAATCTCACGAAAAGTCGATGTGGCTAACTGCACCTTCGCTTGTTTTTTCCTTTCTCTTTTTTCCGCTTTTTCTGATGCCAGGTCGATCCACCGACTCTCCCACAGCATATGCCTTTTAAAACTTTTCTTTCATCCTTTTCTTTCCGCTTTGTTAGTGGCATATCGACACTACGTAATGACATTTCTATCCTTTTTCCCTCACTTTTCCTTTTCCTTTTCTTTTTTTAATTTTTTTTCTTTCGTTGTTTACTTCTTAACGTTGCAAAAGTGGGTGCTTGCTTTATTCCTTTTGGCAAGTGGTGGGTTTGTACTCTGCCGTGCTCAGTGCTGCTATCTTCTCATTCGGGGAATCTTACACCGTCCCCTGAAAAACCTTCCTTAACCATTAATTAAGAATAATAGATTAAATGAGTAATGCAATAGAGATGAGCCACCCACTTTTTCTTTACTTGATCCATGCAACTCTGAGATTCCACGAAACGTACATAAAGTCTCCTGCTTATTGAGATTCGAGGCATTCTTCGGACAGAAAACACATTGACCTCGATGGAAACCGATTCTGTTTTCTTATACAAAATAGTTTTAAAAAAGTGTGGTTCGGTGAAGAGAGAGAGATTGATGAAACTTTTGCTGTTCAAGCTAAATGAGGGTGTAATAGTCATTTGATTCGGTAAGGCTGTGTTGCCAGCTACTGGAGCCCAACTCTCATGGTAAAGGAATGACTTGAGGATGAAATGAGTATTCTCATACTTGGCTTCTTCATCATTGTTTAACGTTGATCATTAATCTGTGTGCGTTGGATATAAATGTCTATAATCCAAGATTGTTCATGCTTTAAATATTGTATTGGTAGAATAAGTCTCAAGCGACCTCAAATTAGCTTATTTTAAAACTGTACAAGTACAAGAAAATTGTGACCATAATGGATTATATTGAGGCTAAAGACAACACAAGTGTCACAACTTTTGCATGATAATCACTTAAGGGCCATAATTTTTTTCGACCCCTTAAGTGCCATAACTTCTAAAATATGCTCACTTGATTTCCATAAATTTCAATGGATCATTTAAATGCCCTAACATCTTAAAAGTGTTCACTCCGATGTAACGTGACACTTGTGATGAGTGTTTTTAAAGAGTTATGGTACTCAATTGATTGATTGAAAATTATATTGTACTTAAATGATTTGAAAAAAAATTCTTGACATCAAGTGAACATCATATGTAAATTATGGCACTTAAGTAATCGGAAAAAAAGTTATAGCATTTTAGTAAGTGCCGAATAAAAGTTATGACATTTGTTATGTCTCTTTTCCGATTATATTATATATGCAGTGGGGCTAGGTGGGTTTATAAAAACAAAAAAATGTGATAAGTACCTTTTGATTTTGATTTTTGGTGTCATCATTGATTTTGTATATGTATGGTTTTGTTTGTATGGGGAAGCTTTTCATCTAGTGTAAGGCATCATTTTTTATGCACATGATGTGCACGTGGATGAGTGATTCCGAAATGGGGGAATTTTTGAGTGAAGTGTTTCGGAATGATGTGTATGGGGATAGATGTCGTAGGTTAAAGAAAACAAAATAAAAGATAGATTACAATTGCCACCAAGGTATAAATGCCACACCACCAATCGAGGATGAAGATTGGGATCGATGAAGATTGGGATCGATGAAGTCCACCACCAAGGCTTAAAGAACGAATCACCTGTTAAGGATAAAGAATATCAGGATAGGAGAAGCTCTCCACCAAGGCCTAAAGGAAAACCCACTAGCCAAGGATAAATGACTTCTTGGCTCACCACCAATAAGTAATCCACACTCCAAAGATAAAGAGACCAAGAAAGGAGTAATTCACTCTCGAAAAAGGTGTTCACTCTCACAGAGGAAATCTCACAAATTTTCATTCACCAAATTATCTCTTACAATTGAGAGGCTTCCTCTATTTATAGGGGAAATAATAACCTAGGCTCTTTCCAAAAATACATCTAGCATATGAGGAAATTAAATCTAACCTAGTCTCTTTCCAAAAATACAACTAGCATGTCATTAAAGTAAATCTACCCTAGGCTATTCCAAAAAATATAGCTAACATATCACGAAAGTAAATCTCTAGAAACTAATGAAATATCTCACAATATCTCACTATATCTAATCATATTTCATTGTATCTCATAACATCTCAGCAAATCTTGAAAAACAATCATTCTACCTAGAAATATGAGAGGACTTATTTCAAATAAATTGTTCTATTAGGAAACTCCAGCCTAGATCCATTAAAGCATGTTATACCCAAAGTTTATCTTGGCTTTGGTCAACATCGATAGTGTCGATGCTGAATTTGTCGATGGAACTAAGTCGATTGCTTCCGCATCCACTTAGAATGATTTTATGGCTCTCAACTGTTGTTCTAATTTTTCCCAAATACTAATAGCTTCAAAGCTATCGCGACCTAAATTTTTTTTTTAGAGGTTTATTTGGGGAACCTTTGATTAGGTTTAGGGGTATTGTTAATTTCGGACCAATCGAAAACCTTCATTAACTCCCGTGCTCTCCCAAGCCCATACCCCGCGTAACATTGGATATTCGAAATTTTAATCGGTCTAGCCTATGCAAATTCAAACAAATGAGTCGCCATTAACCTATTTAGGGTTGGCTAGAAATCCAATAAGATACGGGAGAATACCTTACTATTTGCGCAACCAGAGATTATAAATTCGGGGACTTGGTTACATTAATGATACGACTAACGCCCTTTTAGTACCTAACTCAATTGTGTATTAATTAAGGCCATGGCAACCTATTTAAGAAATCTAAAGCTTATCCTAACCATTCTAATGCAGGAAAATAACATCCAAAATATTCAAGTGCGCAATTAATTATCGTCACAAAATAAAGCACGAGAGGAACCTAATATTGTCTCTAAATATAAGGTAAACAAAGAACCCTATTGTAGAGCCCTAAAGGCTTGTCCAATTTTAGGTTTTTTCTTTTTTAAGGGTTTTCAATATTTTTGCAATTTTTTCTGATTTTTCTGAATTCTTATGAGATTTTTAAATTTTTAAATTTTTTTAAAGATTTTTTTATGTTTTTAAAATATTTTTCGTATTTTCCATAAAAAATGAATTTTCAAGATTTTTTTGATATTTTGAGGCTTTTCTGAATTTTAAAAAATATTTATTAATGTTTTTGGAATTTTCTAATTTTCCTAATTTTTTTTGGAATTTTTGAATATTCCGGATTTTTTTATTTTGAAAAAAAAATTAAAATTTTTAAAATTTTAAATATTTTCATGACTTTTCTGAATTTAAAGAAATTTTATTAATTTTTAAGGATTTTTTCGAATTTAAAGATTTTTTAAGATTTTTTGTATTTTTTGAATTTTTTTGAATTTTTTATTTAAAAAAAATAACCCTAGTTCTACTAAACTGACTTAGACCCTATCGGTCCGAGTTGGACTAAAAGAAATCGGGCTGGCCCTAAGCCCACTACGAATTAACCAAAGGCCCCGAAAATTCCTTTTTAGAAGAAAGCCCATCTCCAATTTTTTTTTGGCCCAATCGTCTCCTCTACGTCTGGCGTGGTCCAGGCCCACTCAGCAAATTCTCAGCCCAGCCCTTACTCATTTTATTTTCAGCCACCCCTTTTCTTCTTTTTATTTATGGTTTTCCTTTTTCTTTTGTCCTCTTCTTTTGTCTTTCTTCCCCTGCTGCAAGCTTTCCATGCATGTCTTCCGCGTCTCCTTCAATCCGCAGCTCCTTCACTGAAGAACAGTCCACTATTTGCAACTCTCTTCTTTCGAACCACACTTTTTTTCTTTGCAATTGTTGAACCGCCCCCACGCACTAGCGACTCACTCGACCTAAGCATCGACTAAATCGGCCACCTATTTCGGCAACCACCTAAACCATTCCCCGAGCTACGCAAAATTTCGTTGATCCGAATATACACAAATATTTCTCACAAGCCATGTGAAAACACAATGAACACAAGCAAAGAAAGCAGGATTTAACAGGCATGGAGTAAAATGGATCAATCTTGCATTAAAACACGAACTGTTTTAGGCCTTCTTTAAAGCATTTTGCCAAACGCATGATAGGCACTTGTTGAAAGGGGGACCTAGGCTGCTTTCAAGGCTCAGATTCGTGGTGAGGTTGACGTGCGGAGTATAAGCGTCACTAAGAGACATACACAAAGACCAATCACCAGCACTGAACCCCGGCATAATTCTAGGTTAATTAGATGATTTGTAAGCTCGGGAACTCCTAAGATTAAGTAATTATCCCAAATGGTGACAAAAATGTTCTTAGAATGGGAAGTTCTTCCCATACAAGGATCTTGCGACATTGAAGCATGACTCTAATCTTTCCCAAGTATTAGTACTATCAAAATCAAGATCATTTTAAGTAATCTAGATGATTTGCAAGCTCGGAAACTCCTAAGACTAAGTAAATAACCAAAATGGTGACAAATGTTCTTAGAATGGGAAGTTCTTCCCTTACAAGGACCTTGTGGATTTCCACCATTACTCTAATCTTTCCCAAGTATTGATAGAATGTAATTGATGATAATTCTAGGTAAATTAGATGATTTGCAAACTCGGGAACTCCTAAGATTAAGTAACTATCCCAAATGCTGAGAAATGTTTATAGAATGGGAAGTTCTTCCCTTAGACGGATCTCGTGGCATTGAAGCATGACTCTAATCTTTCCCAATTATTAATAGTATCAAGATCATTTCAAGTAATCTAGATGATTTATAAGCTCGGGAACTCCTAAGACTAAGTAAATAACCAAAATGGTGACAAATGTGCTTAGAATGGGAAGTTCTTCCCTTAGAAGGACCTTGTGGAATTCAACCATTACTCTAATCTTTCCCAAGTATTAATAGCATGTAATTGAAGATAATTCTAGGTAAATTAGATGATTTGCAAGCTAGGGAACTCCTAAGATTAAGTAATTATCCCAAATGGTGAGAAATGTTCATAGCATGGGAAGTTCTTCCCTTAGAAGGATCTTGTGGCATTGGACAATGACTCTAACCTTTCCCAAGTATTACTAGCATCAAAATGTAGATAATTTCAAGTAATCTAGATGATTTGCAAGCTCGGGAACTCCTAAGACTAAGTAAATAACCAAAATGGTGATAAAAAGTTTTTAGAATGGGAAGTTTTTCCCTTAGAAGGACCTTGTGGATTTCCACCATTACTCTAATCTTTCCCAAGTATCAGTATCATGTAATTGAAGATAATTCTAGGTAAATTAGATGATTTGCAAGCTAGGGAACTCCTAAGATTAAGTAATTATCCCAAATGGTTAGAAATGTTCATAGCATGGGAAGTTCTTCCGTTAGAAGGATCTTGTGGCATTGAACAATGACTCTAAACTTTCCCAAGTATTACGAGCAACAAAATGAAGATAATTTCAAGTAATCTAGATGATTTGCAAGCTCGGGAACTCTTAAGACTAAGTAAATAACCAAAATGGTAACAAATGTTCTTAGAATTGGAAGTTCTTCCCTTAAAAGGACTTTGTGGAATTCCACCAATACACTAATCTCTCCCAAGTCTTAAGAGCATGAAATTTAAGATAATTCTGGGTAGATTAGATGATTTGCAAACTCATGAACTCCAAACATCAAGCAATTAACCCAAATGGTGAGAAATGTTCATAGAATGGGAAGTTCTTCCCTTAGAAGGATCTTGTGGCATTGAACTATGACTCTAATCTTTGCCAAGTATTAATAGCATCAAAATGAAGATAATTTCAAGTAATCTAGATGATTTGCAAGCTCGGGAACTCCTAAGACTAAGTAAATAACCCAAATGGTGATAAATGTTCTTAGAATGGGAAGTTCTTCCTTTCGAAGGACCTTGTGGAATTCAACCATTACTCTAATCTTTCCCAGGTATTAATAGCAAGTAATTGAAGATAATTCTAGGTAAATAAGATGATTTGCAAGTTCGGGAACTCCTAAGATTAAGTAATTATCCCAAATGGTGAGAAATGTTTATAGAATGGGAAGTTCTTCCCATAGAAGGATCTTGTCGCATTGAACAATGACTCTAACCTTTGGCAAGTATTACTAGCATCAAAATGAAGATAATTTCAAGTAATCTAGATGATTTGCAAGCTCGGGAACTCCTAAGACTAAGTAAATAACCAAAATGGCGACAAATGTGCTTAGAATGGGAAGTTCTTCCCTTAGAAGGACTTTGTGGAATTCAACCATTACTCTAAAATTTCCCAAGTATTAATAGCAAGTAATTGAAGATAATTCTACATAAATTAGATGATTTGCAAGCTAGGGAACTCCTAAGATTAAGTAATTACCCCAAATGGTGAGAAATGTTCATAACATGGGAAGTTCTTCCCTTAGAAGGATCTTGTCGCATTGAACAATGACTCTAACCTTTCGCAAGTATTACTAACATCAAAATGTAGATAATTTCAAGTAATCTAGATGATTTGCAAGCTCGGGAACTCCTAAGACTAAGTAAATAACCAAAATGGTGACAAATGTTCTTAGAATGGGAAGTTCTTCCCTTAGAAGGACCTCATGGAATTCAACCATTACTTTAATCTTTCCCAAGTATTAATAGCAAGTAATTGAAGATAATTCTAGGTAAAAAGAGGATTTGCAAGCTTGGGAACTCCTAAGATTAAGTAATTATCCCAAATGGTGAGAAATGTTTATAGAATGGGAAGTTCTTCCCTAAGACGGATCTTGTGGCATTGAAGCATGACTCTAATTTTTCCCAATTATTAAAAGTATCAAAATCAAGATCATTTCAAGTAATCTAGATGACTTTTGCAAGCTCGAGAACTCCTAAGACTAAGTAAATAACCAAAATGATGACAAATGTTCTTAGAATGGGAAGTTCTTCCCTTAGAAGGACCTTGTGGAATTCAACCATTACTCTAATCTTTCCCAAGTATTAATAGCAAGTAATTGAAGATAATTCTACGTAAATTCAATGATTTGCAAGCTAGGGAACTCCTAAGATTAAGTAATTATCCCAAATGGTGAGAAATGTTCATAGCATGGGAAGTTCTTCCCTTAGAAGGATCTTGTCGCATTGAACATGACTCTAACCTTTGGCAAGTATTACTAGCATCAAAATGAAGATAATTTCAAGTAATCTAGATGATTTGCAAGCTCGGGAACTCCTAAGACTAAGTAAATAACCAAAATGATGACAAATGTTCTTAGAATGGGATGTTCTTCCCTTAGAAGGACCTTGTGGATTTCCACCATTACTCTAATCTTTCGCAAGTATTAATAGCATGTAATTGATGATAATTCTATGTAAATTAGATGATTTGCAAACTCCGGAACTCCTAAGATTAAGTGATTATCCCAAATGGTAAGAAATGTTCAAAGAATTGGAAGTTCTTCCCTTAGAAGGATCTTGTGGCATTGAAGCATGACTCTAATCTTTGCCAAGTATTAATAGCATCAAAATGAAGATAATTTGAAGTAATCTAGATGATATGCAAGCTCGGGAACTCCTAAAACTAAGTAAACAACCCAAATGGTGAGAAATGTTTTTAGAATGGGAAGTTCTTCCGTTCGAAGGACCTTGTGAAATGCAACCATTACTCTAATATTTCCCAAGTATTAATAACAAGAAATTGAAGATAATTCTACATAAATTAGATTATTTGCAAGCTCGGGAACTCCTAAGATTAAGTAATTATCCCAAATGGTGAGAAATGTTTATAGAATGGGAAGTTCTTCCCTTAGATGGATCTCGTGATATTGAAGCATGACTCTAATCTTTCCCAATTATTAATAGTATCAAAATCAAGATCATTTCAAGTAATCTAGATGATTTGCAAGCTCGGGAACTCTTAAGACTAAGTAAATAACCAAAATGGTGAGAAATGTTCTTAGAATGGGAAGTTCTTCCCTTAGAAGGATCTTGTGGAATTCAACCATTACTCTAATCTTTCCCAAGCATTAATAGCAAGTAATTGAAGATAATTCTAGGTAAATAAGATGATTTGCAAGCTCGGGAACTCCTAAGATCAAGTAATTATCCCTAATGGTGAGAAATGTTCAAAGAATTGGAAGTTCCTCCCTTAGAAGGATCTTGCGGTATTGAAGCATGACTCTAATCTTTGCCAAGTATTAATAGTATCAAAATGAAGATCATTTCAAGTAATCTAGATGATTTGCAAGCTCGGGAACTCCTAAGACTAAGTAAATAACCAAAATGGTGACAAATGTTCTTAGAATGGGAAGTTCGTCCCTTAGAAGTACCTTGTGGATTTCCACAAATACTCTAATCTTTCCCAAGTATTAATAGCATGAAATTTAAGATAATTCTGGGTAGATTAGATGATTTGCAAGCTAAGGAACTCCTAAGATTAAGTAATTATCCCAAATGGTGAGAAATGTTCATAGAATGAGAAGTTCTTCCTTTAGAAGGATCTCGTGGCATTGAAGCATGACTCTAATCTTTGCCAAGTATTAATAGTATCAAAATGAAGATCATTTCAAGTAATCTAGATGATTTGCAAGCTCGGGAACTCCTAAGACTAAGTAAATAACCAAAATGGTGACAAATGTTCTTAGAATGGGAAGTTCGTCCCTTAGAAGTACCTTGTGGATTTCCACAAATACTCTAATCTTTCCCAAGTATTAATATCATGTAATTGAAGATAATTCTAGGTTAATTAAATGATTTGCAAGCTTGGGAACTCCTAAGATTAAGTAATTAACCCAAATGGTGAGAAATGTTCTTAGAATGTGAAGTTCTTCCCATACAAGGGTCTTGCGGCATTGAAGCATGACTCTAATCTTTCCCAAGTATTAGTAGTATCAAAATCAAGATCATTTTAAGTAATCTAGATGATTTGCAAGCTCGGGAACTCCTAAGACTAAGTAAATAACCAAAATGGTGGCAAATGTTCTTAGAATGGGAAGTTCTTCCCTTAGAAGGACCTTGTGGAATTCCACCATTACTCTAATTTCTCCCAAGTATTAATAGCATGAAATTTAAGATAATTCTGGGTAGATTAGATGATTCGCAAGCTAGGTAACTCCTAATATTAGGAAATTATCCCAAATGGTGAGAAATGTTCATAGAACGGGAAGTTCTTCCCTTAGAAGGATCTTGTGGCATTCGAGCAAGACTCTAATCTTTGCCAATTATTAATAGTATCAAAATTAATATCATTTCAAGTAATCTAGCTAAGACTAAGTAAATAACCAAAATGGTGACAAATTTTCATAGAATGGGAAGTTCTTCCTTTAGAAGTACCATGTGGATTTCCACCATTACTCTAATCTTTCCCAAGTATTAATAGCTTGTAATTGATGATAATTCTAGGTAAATTAGATGATTTGCAAACTCGGGAACTCCCAATATTAAGTAATTATCCCAAACGGTGAGAAATGTTCAAAGAATTGGAAGTTTTTCCCTTAGAAGGATCTTGTGGCATTGAAGAATGACTCTCATCGTTCCCAATTATTAATAGTATCAAAATCAAGATCATTTCAAGTAATCTAGATGATTTGCAAGCTCGGGAACTCCTAAGACTAAGTAAATAACCCAAATGCTGACAAATGTTCATAGAATGGGAAGTTCTTCCCTTGGAAAGACCTTGTGGAATTCAACCATTACTCTAATCTTTCCTAAGTATTAATAGCATGTAATTGAAGATAATTCTATGTAAATTAGATGATTTGCAAACTCGGGAACTCCTAAGATTAAGTAATTATCCCAAATGGTGACAAATGTTCAAAGAATTGGAAGTTCTTCCCTGAGAAGGATCTTGTGGCATTGAAGCAAGACTCTAATCTTTCCCAATTATTAATAGTATCAAAATCAAGATCATTTGAAGTAATCTAGATGATTTGCAAGCTCGGGAATTCCTAAGACTAAGTAAATAGCCAAAATGGTGACAAATGTTCTTAGAATGGGAAGTTCTTCCCTTAGAAGGACTTTGTGGATTTCCACCATTACTCTAATGTTTCCCAAGTATTAATATCATGTAATTGAAGATAATTCTATGTAAATTAGATGATTTGCAAACTCGAGAACTCCTAAGATTAAGTAATTATCCCAAATGGTGAGAAATGTTCAAAGAATTGGAAGTTCTTCCATTAGAAGGATCTTGTGGCATTGAAGCATAACTCTAATCTTTTCCAATTATTAATAGTAACAAAATCAAGATCATTTCAAGTAATCTAGATGATTTGCAAGCTCGGGAACTCCTAAGACTAAGTAAATAACCAAAATGGTGACAAATGTTCTTAGAATGGGAGGTTCTTCGCTTAGAAGGACGTTGTGGATTTCCACCATTACTCTAATCTTTCCCAAGTATTAATAGCATGTAATTAATGATAATTCTAGGTAAATTAGATGATTTGCAAACTCAGGAACTCCTAAGATTAAGTAATTTTCCCAAATGGTGAGAAATGTTCAAAGAATTGGAAGTTCTTCCCTTAGAAGGATCTTGTGGCATTGAAGCATGACTCTAATATTTCCCAATTATTAATAGTATCAAAATCAAGATCATTTCAAGTAATCTATATCATTTGCAAGCTCGGGAACTCCTAATACTAAGTAAAGAAACAAAATGTTGATAAATGTGCTTAGAATTGGAAGTTCTTCCCTTAGAAGGACCTTGTGGAATTCAACCATTACTCTAATCTTTCCCAAGTATTAATAGCATGTAATTGAAGATAATTCTATGTAAATTAAATGATTTGCAATCTCGGAAACTCCTAAGAATAAGTAATTATCCCAAATGGTGAGAAATGTTCATAGTATGGGAAGTTGTTCCCTTAGAAGGATCTTGTCACATTGAACAATGACTCCAACCTTTCCCAAGTATTTCTAGCATCAAAATGTAGATAGTTTTAAGAAATCTAGATGATTTACAAGCTCGGGAGATCCTATGACTAAGTAAATAACCAAAATGGTGACAAATATTTTAGATTTGGATGTTCTTCCCATAGAAGGACCTTGTCGATTTCCACCATTACTCTAATCTTTCCCAAGTATTAATAGCATGTAATTGATGATAATTCTAGGTAAATTAGATGATTTGCAAACTCGAGAACTCCTAAGATTAAGTAATTATCCCAAATGGTGAGAAATGTTCAAAGAATTGGAAGTTCTTCCCTTAGAAGGATCTTGTGGCATTGAAGCATGACTCTAATCTTTCCCAATTATTAATAGTATCAAAATCAAGATCATTTGAAGTAATCTAGATGATTTGCAAGCTTGGGAACTCCAAAGACTAAGTAAATAACCCAAATGCTGAGAAATGTTCATAGAATGGGAAGTTCTTACCTTGGAAAGACCTTGTGGAATTCAACCATTACTCTAATCTTTCCTAAGTATTAATAGCATGTAATTAATGATAATTCTAGGTAAATTAGATGATTTGCAAACTCGGGAACTCCTAAGATTAAGTAATTTTCCCAAATGGTGAGAAATGTTCAAAGAATTGGAAGTTCTTCCCTTAGAAGGATCTTGTGGCATTGAAGCATGACTCTAATATTTCCCAATTATTAATAGTATCAAAATCAAGATCATTTCAAGTAATCTATATCATTTGCAAGCTCGGGAACTCCTAAGACTAAGTAAAGAAACAAAATGTTGATAAATGTGCTTAGAATTGGAAGTTCTTCCCTTAGAAGGACCTTGTGGAATTCAACCATTACTTTAATCTTTCCCAAGTATTAATAGCATGTAATTGAAGATAATTCTATGTAAATTAAATGATTTGCAATCTCGGAAACTCCTAAGAATAAGTAATTATCCCAAATGCTGACAAATGTTCATAGAATGGGATGCTCTACCCTTGGAAAGACCTTGTGGAATTCAACCATTACTCTAATCTTTCCTAAGTATATTTTTTTTGGTAAGGTAAGTGTATATATAGACAACCAAGAACTAGTACAGAAAGGGGAAACACGGTACCAACGGACACTCAGCTGGACAATATATCGCTGGAGTGAAAGGGTACCGTGATTACCAAGAAAAGCAATAGAACAATGCTAGGTCTACGCAGAACAGAGAGGAGCCTAATTCCTATCCTAACCGATATGTGACTCCATAGCAAAAATACGAGGGTCTAACCCCCAACTGCGCTGCAACCTTCTATTCCTGGAACAATCTTCAACTTTGGTGAAGGAGAGGGCTTTATCTTTCACCGTCTTGAAGAGATGTAGCTTTAAAGCCGGAATAAAAAGAGTATGCCCTTGGAAAAGAATCTCATTCCTAGTCTTCCAGATGAGATGGCAGAGGGAGCCAAAGGAGAAGTGGGCTATCTCCTGGTAGAACCCCTTGGTAGACAAAGATTTTATAACCCAGAGGAGATTGTCTGTCCAGGAGGAATTTCGCCATGGCAGGTTACATTTAGCCGCCCAGAATGCTGCTAGCGATTTGGAGACGGAGTAGTCAAAAAAGAGATGATTCACTGAGTCAGGCGTGGACTTACAAAAAGGGCACTCGGCACTTGGTAGTCTGCCATACATCATAAGGTATACCTGAGTAGGAAGACGATTCTTCGTGATGAGCCATCGGAGGAATTGATGTTTGGGAGCAAAGGTCTTGTCCCACACAAATGAGGACCAATGGACTGAATTGCGTTTCCGTCGGATAGCATTCTAAGCCGAAGCCATCGATTATTTGCCAGAGGGGTCCTCGGTCCAGGTGAAGGAATCCTGTCCAAATGAGAGTTGGGGTACCGGAATTTGCCATAGAGCCAGCTCTTGGAGAAGCTGGGAGCCATCTGGGGAATAGAGGTCCTTCACTTTTGCTTGACTAGGGAGGTCTGATTGGGATATGTAGGAATCTGAAAATAATAAGTTGAGCGGACCGGATTCTAGCCAGGGGTCGAACCAAAGTGAGGTAGTCTCTCCGTCTCCTATTTTCCACCTGAACAGGGGTTAATTCTCCTCCAAGCCCAGGAGCATAGGGATGGAGTCGGTGAAGACCAGAAGTTCTTCCTTTTGAGGTATGTAGCATGAATCCATTTGTACCATAAAGATTCCTTATCGGTGAAGAGGAGCGATGTGTTTTTGCCATGGCAGCCTTTATTGCTATCCCTGATTTTTCTCACTCCAAGGCCTCCTTCCGAGGTTGGGAGACAAATGTCCACCCAGGACACCTTTGCTCCGCCTGAGCCCATAGAGGGACCCTTCCAAAGAAATTGTCTACAAATTTGCTCGATCTTGTCCACCACCGAGGAAGGTAGCTAGAATATGGAAGCCCAGTAAGCTTGGATGGCGTGCAATACCGACTTCATAAGCTAAAGGCGTCCTACAAATGAGAGGAAACGGTGTGTCCAAGACTGGACTCGAGAGGTGAGATGGCAAACAAGTGCATTACAATCTTCCTTATTCAATCGAGTTGTTATAATAGGCACTCCCAGATAACGTATTGGGAATGAACCTAAAGAAAAGCCAAGTGCTTGTACAATCTGATCCTTGATAGTCTCAGAGATACCCGAAATAAAGATCTCACTCTTGTTCGTGTTCGGGATCAAGCCACTCCAATTAGAGAATAAAGTGAGCTCGTCTTTGATGCGGGAGATAGAGGGAATGCTCGCTTTGCTGAAGATGAATACATCATCAGCAAAGAAAAGATGGGAAAGGCGGGAGGCCTTACATCGCCAGTGGTACTAGAAATCCGGGTGTTGAGTATGAGAGCCAATGATCCCAGAGAATACCTCCATTGCCAGGGTGAAGAGGTATGGGGACATAGGGTCACCTTGCTTATGCCTCGCCCACTAGAGAAGCAGCCCATGAAGTTTGCCATTTATCGAAATGGAAAACTTAGGGGTGCGAACGCATACCATAATTAGTCTGGTGAAGTGGATGGGAAAGCCAAACGCCAGTAGGGTTTGCTCAAGAAAGTCCCAATCAAGGGTGTCATAGGCTTTCCTGAAGTCAACCTTAACTGCACATTTTGGAACATTAGGCTTATTGTGAAACCCACAGAAGAGTTCTTGGGCCAGTAAGATATTGTCAATGATTCTGCGGCCCTTAACAAAAGCAGTTTGAGCCGAATTGATCACATTAGGAAGGGTGGCCGCAATTCTAGACGATAGGATCTTGGTTATGCATTTATATATCGTATTACAAAGATGCACAGACGGAAATCTGATACCGATGTTGCATTTGGGACTTTAGGCACCAGAGCGATGATTGTATTATTAATTTCCTTGAGAATACGTCTAGATACTAGGAAGTCCAGGACTGCTTCAGTGACTGAGGAGCCTACCTTGTCCCAGTTTTTTTTAAAGAAGTCCGCGTTGTAGCCATTAGGGCCAGGAGCTTTGTTTCCAGCAATGGAGAACATGGCATCACGCACTTCAGATGGGAGAAAAGGTTGGGAGAGAAAATTAACCTGGTCTTCCCGAAGTGGGGATCGGATAATATTAGAGAGTTCCTGTATAGATGGCCTTAAAGGCATATTAACCGGGGCAAGTAAGTCTTGGAAATACGAGACAAAGACCTGTTGAACTTCCTCCATTTTTGTAGTCATATGGCCTGAGCTGTCCCTAACTGATATAATACGGTTGCGAAGGTGCCGGTGATTTACTGAGTGATGGAAGAATTTGGTGTTGCGATCACCTTCCTTGAGCCATCTGGATCCGGACTTTTGTTTAAAGAAAGACTCTTCAAGGGAACGGAGATCGAGTAGGCCTTGAGATGAGAGCTTTCTCGTCCGCCAAATAGCTATTCCGTGGTCTTGGTGAAGTGCTTCTTGAGTATTCACCAAAGCCCTCTTGGTCCACTAGCCACCCGCATAGAAATATCGAGTAGTGATCTCTATTTAGGGATTTGAGCCAAGCTTTTAGAGCCTTAAGTCTAGCATAGAGTGTGAACATAGGGGTCCCTGTAACTTGCGTCTCCCATGCTTGACCCACCGGCATTGGTAAATCTAGATGAGTGAGCCAAAAGTTAAAAAACTTGAAAGGAATCCGACGGGCGGAAGGGGCATGTATCCTGACAACCATAGGAGAATGGTCTGATATACCCAGAGCCAAAAAGGACGCTTCAGAGAAGGAAAATGCCATACACCAGTGATTGTTAATCAAGACTCGGTCTATTTTCCGTTGCTTCCTACGGATGCCCGAGGAAGTGGACCAGGTAAACCTGAAGCCCACATAGCGGAGATCAATCAATTCAGCATGATCTAGACAATTCTTGAACTCATCGAAGGCAGGGATCCATATGTTCGGGCCGCCTGCATCGAGGAGTCCTTGATGGCATTGAAGTCTCCCGCCACCATCCAAGGGCTGTTCTTAAGGGCCAAACTCGGATCAACAGCTTGCTTTGTTCCACAGGGGTCTCCTAGCCATAAATGTATGCTCCCCATATACCACGAGAGGTCAAGCTAAGGCCGGAGTTCAAAGACTTTAGTTCTCCATGAATAAGTTGATCGGTTCCGAAACGGGGGGCATTAAAGCTACCAAAAGCGGTTCCAGCCAACCCAAATGCGCCCTCGAGAGGAGTATTCATAGTTTGCAATCCACTTCCAATCGTGATTATGCCGAGGAGATAATATCAAAATTTGCAACCGAAACCTTAGTTTCCAAAATACCGACACACGGAAATATTATTGAGGCAAACAAACCGTCTCACTTCGCCTTGTTTAATAGGATTCATTAGCCCCCGATATTCCAACAGCCAAAAAACATGTGAGTTGTCTAGTCAAAAGGGATAGGAGGGTTACCTCCTTTTGGGGCCTACCCCGAGCTACGGCGCCCCCGGTCTTGGCAACAGAGATCCGAGGAAGAGGGCCGTGACCCACTAGCCTATTAATAGCATGTAATTGAAGATAATTCTATGTAAAGTAGATGATTTGCAAACTCGAGAACTCCTAAGATTAAGTAATTATCCCAAATGGTGAGAAATGTTCAAAAAATTGGAAGTTCTTCCCTTAGAAGGATCTTGTGGCATTGAAACATGACTCTCATCTTTCCCAATTATTAATAGTATCAAAATCAAGATCATTTCAAGTAATCTAGATGATTTGCAAGCTCGGGAACTCCTAAGACTAAGTAAATAACCCAAATGCTGACAAATTTTCATAGAATGGGAAGTTCTTACCTTGAAAACATCTTGTGGAATTCAACCATTACTCTAATCTTTCCCAAGTATGAATAGCATGTAATTGAAGATGATTCTATGTAAAGTAGATGATTTGCAAACTCGGGAACTCCTAAGATTAAGTAATTATCTCAAATGGTGAGAAATGTTCAAAGAATTGGAAGTTTTTCCCTTAGAAGGATCTTGTGGCATTGAAGCATGACTCTAATCTTTCCCAATTATTAATAGTATCAAAATCAAGATCATTTCAAGTAATCTAGATGATTTGCAAGCTCGGGAACTCCTAAGACTAAGTAAATAACCAAAATGTTGACAAATATTCTTAGAATGGGAGGTTCTTCGCTTAGAAGGACATTGTGGATTTCCACCATTACTCTAATCTTTCCCAAGTATTAATAGCATGTAATTGATGATAATTCTAGGTAAATTAGATGATGAGAAATGTAGTTTCTTTCTTAGAATGATTAAAGAGACATTAGAGAGGCATAAGATATTCTAATTGAATAACTTCCAAAATCAAGAATTTCAAGTACCATATGGCCTAATTACTTGATCAAGAATAGTTCATAAACAAAATTGACAAATCATCTAATTTTCTATCAATTCTTTCACTTTGGTCCTTCCCATTAGTTCTTAGAATGATTAAAGAGACATTAGAGAGGCATAAGAACTTCTAATTGAATAACTTCCAATTCTAAGAAGGTTTCTTACCATATGGCCTAATTACTTGATCATGGGAGTTCATGAGGTTTAAATCATCTAATTTTCTTTCAATTATCTTCACTTTGGTCCTATTAGTTCTTTGAATCATTAAAGAGACATTAGAGAGCCATAAGATCATTCTAATTGAATAACTTCCAATTCTAAGAAGGTTTCTTACCATATGGCTTAATTACTTGATCACGGGAGTTCATGAGCTTGTAATCATCCAATTTTCTTTCAATTATCTTCACTTTGATCCTATCAGTTCTTTGGAATCATTAAAGACATGGTAGAGAGGCATAAGATCATTGAATAACTTCCAATTCTAAGAAGGTTTCTTACCATATGACTTAATAACTTGATTATGGGAGTTCATGAGCATGCAATAATCTAACTTTCTTTCAATTATTTTCACTTTGGTCCTATTAGTTCTTTGGAATGATTAAAGAGATGGTAGAGAGGCATAAGATCATTCTAATTGAATAACTTCGAATTCTAAAAAGGTTTCTTACGTTATGGCCTAAATACATGATCATGGGAGTTCAGGAGCTCGCAATCATCTAATTTTCTTACAATTATCTTCACTTTGGTCCTATTAGTTCTTAGGAATGATTAAAGAGATATTAGAGAGGCATAAGATCATTCTAATTGAATAACTTCCAATTCTAAGAAGGTTTCTTACCATATGGCCTAATTACTTGATCATGGGAGTTCATGAGCTTGCAATCATCTAATTTTCTTTCAATTATCTTCACTTTGGTCCTATTAGTTCTTAGGAATGATTAAAGAGACATTAGAGAGGCATAAGATCATTCTAATTGAATAACTTCCAATTCTAAGAAGGTTTCTTACCATATGGCCTAATTACTTGATCATGGGAGTTCATGAGCTTGCAATCATCTAATTTTCTATCAATTATCTTCACTTTGGTCCTATTAGTTCTTAGGAATGATTAAAGAGACATTAGAGAGGCATAAGATCATTCTAATTGAATAACTTCCAATTCTAAGAAGGTTTCTTACCATATGGCCTAATTACTTGATCATGGGAGTTCATGAGCTTGCAATCATCTAATTTTCTATTCAATTATCTTCACTTTGGTCCTATTAGTTCTTAGAATGATTAAAGAGACATTAGAGAGGCATAAGATCATTCTAATTGAATAACTTCCAATTCTAAGAAGGTTTCTTACCATATGGCCTAATTACTTGATCATGGGAGTTCATGAGCTTGCAATCATCTAATTTTCTATCAATTCTCTTCACTTTGGTCCTATTAGTTCTTAGAATGATTAAAGAGACATTAGAGAGGCATAAGATCATTCTAATTGAATAACTTCCAATTCTAAGAAGGTTTCTTACCATATGGCCTAATTACTTGATCACGGGGAGTTCATGAGCTTGCAATCATCTAATTTTCTTTCAATTCTCTTCACTTTGGTCCTATTAGTTCTTAGGAATGATTAAAGAGACATTAGAGAGGCATAAGATCATTCTAATTGAATAACTTCCAATTCTAAGAAGGTTTCTTACCATATGGCCTAATTACTTGATCATGGGAGTTCATGAGCTTGCAATCATCTAATTTTCTTCAATTATCTTCACTTTGGTCCTATTAGTTCTTAGGAATGATTAAAGAGACATTAGAGAGCCAGAAGATCATTCTAATTGAATAACATCCAATTCTAAGAAGGTTTCTTACCATATGGCTTAATTACTTGATCATGGGAGTTAATGAGCTCGCAATCATCTAATTTTGCTTCAATTATCTTCACTTTGGTC
Organism: Corymbia calophylla; assembly: GCA_014182845.1. Classification (NCBI taxonomy): domain Eukaryota; kingdom Viridiplantae; phylum Streptophyta; class Magnoliopsida; order Myrtales; family Myrtaceae; genus Corymbia; species Corymbia calophylla. The sequence continues at coordinate 7,394,476 of CM024701.1, read as the reverse complement.
TTATTAGTTCTTAGAAATGATTAAAGAGATGGTAGTGAGGCATAAGATCAATCTAATTGAATAACTTCCAATTCTAAGAAGGTTTCTTACCATATGGCTTAATTACTTGATCATGGGAGTTCATGAGCTTGCAATCATCTAATTTTCTATCAATTATCTTCACTTTGGTCCTATTAGTTCTTAGAATGATTAAAGAGACATTAGAGAGGCATAAGATCATTCTAATTGAATAACTTCCAATTCTAAGAAGGTTTCTTACCATATGGCCTAATTACTTGATCATGGGAGTTCATGAGCTTGCAATCATCTAATTTTCTATCAATTCTCTTCACTTTGGTCCTATTAGTTCTTAGAATGATTAAAGAGACATTAGAGAGGCATAAGATCATTCTAATTGAATAACTTCCAATTCTAAGAAGGTTTCTTACCATATGGCCTAATTACTTGATCATGGGAGTTCATGAGCTTGCAATCATCTAATTTTCTATCAATTCTCTTCACTTTGGTCCTATTAGTTCTTAGGAATGATTAAAGAGACATTAGAGAGGCATAAGATCATTCTAATTGAATAACTTCCAATTCTAAGAAGGTTTCTTACCATATGGCCTAATTACTTGATCATGGGAGTTCATGAGCTTGCAATCATCTAATTTTCTATCAATTCTCTTCACTTTGGTCCTATTAGTTCTTAGAATGATTAAAGAGACATTAGAGAGGCATAAGATCATTCTAATTGAATAACTTCCAATTCTAAGAAGGTTTCTTACCATATGGCCTAATTACTTGATCATGGGAGTTCATGAGCTTGCAATCATCTAATTTTCTATCAATTATCTTCACTTTGGTCCTATTAGTTCTTTGGAATGATTAAAGAGACATTAGAGAGGCATAAGATCATTCTAATTGAATAACTTCCAATTCTAAGAAGGTTTCTTACCATATGGCCTAATTACTTGATCATGGGAGTTCATGAGCTTGCAATCATCTAATTTTCTATCAATTATCTTCACTTTGGTCCTATTAGTTCTTAGAATGATTAAAGAGACATTAGAGAGGCATAAGATCATTCTAATTGAATAACTTCCAATTCTAAGAAGGTTTCTTACCATATGGCCTAATTACTTGATCATGGGAGTTCATGAGCTTGCAATCATCTAATTTTCTATCAATTCTCTTCACTTTGGTCCTATTAGTTCTTAGAATGATTAAAGAGACATTAGAGAGGCATAAGATCATTCTAATTGAATAACTTCCAATTCTAAGAAGGTTTCTTACCATATGGCCTAATTACTTGATCATGGGAGTTCATGAGCTTGCAATCATCTAATTTTCTATCAATTCTCTTCACTTTGGTCCTATTAGTTCTTAGAATGATTAAAGAGACATTAGAGAGGCATAAGATCATTCTAATTGAATAACTTCCAATTCTAAGAAGGTTTCTTACCATATGGCCTAATTACTTGATCATGGGAGTTCATGAGCTTGCAATCATCTAATTTTCTATCAAATCTCTTGACTTTGGTGCTATTAGTTTTCAAGAATGATTAAAGAGACATTAAAGGGGCATAAGATCATTTTAATTGAATAACTTCCACTTCTAAGAAGGTTTCTTACCATATGGCTTAATTACTTGATCATGGGAGTTCATGAGCTCGCAATCATGTAATTTTCTTTCAATTCTCTTCACTTTGGTCCTATTAGTTCTTAGAATGATTAAAGAGACATTAGAGAGGCATAAGATCATTCTAATTGAATAACTTCCAATTCTAAGAAGGTTTCTTACCATATGGCCTAATTACTTGATCATGGGAGTTCATGAGCTTGCAATCATCTAATTTTCTATCAATTCTCTTCACTTTGGTCCTATTAGTTCTTAGAATGATTAAAGAGACATTAGAGAGGCATAAGATCATTCTAATTGAATAACTTCCAATTCTAAGAAGGTTCTTACCATATGGCCTAATTACTTGATCATGGGAGTTCATGAGCTTGCAATCATCTAATTTTCTATCAATTCTCTTCACTTTGGTCCTATTAGTTCTTAGAATGATTAAAGAGACATTAGAGAGGCATAAGATCATTCTAATTGAATAACTTCCAATTCTAAGAAGGTTTCTTACCATATGGCCTAATTACTTGATCATGGGAGTTCATGAGCTTGCAATCATCTAATTTTCTATCAATTCTCTTCACTTTGGTCCTATTAGTTCTTAGAATGATTAAAGAGACATTAGAGAGGCATAAGATCATTCTAATTGAATAACTTCCAATTCTAAGAAGGTTTCTTACCATATGGCCTAATTACTTGATCATGGGAGTTCATGAGCTTGCAATCATCTAATTTTCTATCAATTCTCTTCACTTTGGTCCTATTAGTTCTTAGAATGATTAAAGAGACATTAGAGAGGCATAAGATCATTCTAATTGAATAACTTCCAATTCTAAGAAGGTTTCTTACCATATGGCCTAATTACTTGATCATGGGAGTTCATGAGCTTGCAATCATCTAATTTTCTATCAATTCTCTTCACTTTGGTCCTATTAGTTCTTAGAATGATTAAAGAGACATTAGAGAGGCATAAGATCATTCTAATTGAATAACTTCCAATTCTAAGAAGGTTTCTTACCATATGGCCTAATTACTTGATCATGGGAGTTCATGAGCTTGCAATCATCTAATTTTCTATCAATTCTCTTCACTTTGGTCCTATTAGTTCTTAGAATGATTAAAGAGACATTAGAGAGGCATAAGATCATTCTAATTGAATAACTTCCAATTCTAAGAAGGTTTCTTACCATATGGCCTAATTACTTGATCATGGGAGTTCATGAGCTTGCAATCATCTAATTTTCTATCAATTCTCTTCACTTTGGTCCTATTAGTTCTTAGAATGATTAAAGAGACATTAGAGAGGCATAAGATCATTCTAATTGAATAACTTCCAATTCTAAGAAGGTTTCTTACCATATGGCCTAATTACTTGATCATGGGAGTTCATGAGCTTGCAATCATCTAATTTTCTATCAATTCTCTTCACTTTGGTCCTATTAGTTCTTAGAATGATTAAAGAGACATTAGAGAGGCATAAGATCATTCTAATTGAATAACTTCCAATTCTAAGAAGGTTTCTTACCATATGGCCTAATTACTTGATCATGGGAGTTCATGAGCTTGCAATCATCTAATTTTCTATCAATTCTCTTCACTTTGGTCCTATTAGTTCTTAGGAATGATTAAAGAGACATTAGAGAGGCATAAGATCATTCTAATTGAATAACTTCCAATTCTAAGAAGGTTTCTTACCATATGGCCTAATTACTTGATCATGGGAGTTCATGAGCTTGCAATCATCTAATTTTCTATCAATTCTCTTCACTTTGGTCCTATTAGTTCTTAGAATGATTAAAGAGACATTAGAGAGGCATAAGATCATTCTAATTGAATAACTTCCAATTCTAAGAAGGTTTCTTACCATATGGCCTAATTACTTGATCATGGGAGTTCATGAGCTTGCAATCATCTAATTTTCTATCAATTCTCTTCACTTTGGTCCTATTAGTTCTTAGGAATGATTAAAGAGACATTAGAGAGGCATAAGATCATTCTAATTGAATAACTTCCAATTCTAAGAAGGTTTCTTACCATATGGCCTAATTACTTGATCATGGGAGTTCATGAGCTTGCAATCATCTAATTTTCTATCAATTCTCTTCACTTTGGTCCTATTAGTTCTTAGGAATGATTAAAGAGACATTAGAGAGGCATAAGATCATTCTAATTGAATAACTTCCAATTCTAAGAAGGTTTCTTACCATATGGCCTAATTACTTGATCATGGGAGTTCATGAGCTTGCAATCATCTAATTTTCTATCAATTCTCTTCACTTTGGTCCTATTAGTTCTTAGAATGATTAAAGAGACATTAGAGAGGCATAAGATCATTCTAATTGAATAACTTCCAATTCTAAGAAGGTTTCTTACCATATGGCCTAATTACTTGATCATGGGAGTTCATGAGCTTGCAATCATCTAATTTTCTATCAATTCTCTTCACTTTGGTCCTATTAGTTCTTAGAATGATTAAAGAGACATTAGAGAGGCATAAGATCATTCTAATTGAATAACTTCCAATTCTAAGAAGGTTTCTTACCATATGGCCTAATTACTTGATCATGGGAGTTCATGAGCTTGCAATCATCTAATTTTCTATCAATTCTCTTCACTTTGGTCCTATTAGTTCTTAGGAATGATTAAAGAGACATTAGAGAGGCATAAGATCATTCTAATTGAATAACTTCCAATTCTAAGAAGGTTTCTTACCATATGGCCTAATTACTTGATCATGGGAGTTCATGAGCTTGCAATCATCTAATTTTCTATCAATTCTCTTCACTTTGGTCCTATTAGTTCTTAGAATGATTAAAGAGACATTAGAGAGGCATAAGATCATTCTAATTGAATAACTTCCAATTCTAAGAAGGTTTCTTACCATATGGCCTAATTACTTGATCATGGGAGTTCATGAGCTTGCAATCATCTAATTTTCTATCAATTCTCTTCACTTTGGTCCTATTAGTTCTTAGAATGATTAAAGAGACATTAGAGAGGCATAAGATCATTCTAATTGAATAACTTCCAATTCTAAGAAGGTTTCTTACCATATGGCCTAATTACTTGATCATGGGAGTTCATGAGCTTGCAATCATCTAATTTTCTATCAATTCTCTTCACTTTGGTCCTATTAGTTCTTAGAATGATTAAAGAGACATTAGAGAGGCATAAGATCATTCTAATTGAATAACTTCCAATTCTAAGAAGGTTTCTTACCATATGGCCTAATTACTTGATCATGGGAGTTCATGAGCTTGCAATCATCTAATTTTCTATCAATTCTCTTCACTTTGGTCCTATTAGTTCTTAGAATGATTAAAGAGACATTAGAGAGGCATAAGATCATTCTAATTGAATAACTTCCAATTCTAAGAAGGTTTCTTACCATATGGCCTAATTACTTGATCATGGGAGTTCATGAGCTTGCAATCATCTAATTTTCTATCAATTCTCTTCACTTTGGTCCTATTAGTTCTTAGAATGATTAAAGAGACATTAGAGAGGCATAAGATCATTCTAATTGAATAACTTCCAATTCTAAGAAGGTTTCTTACCATATGGCCTAATTACTTGATCATGGGAGTTCATGAGCTTGCAATCATCTAATTTTCTATCAATTCTCTTCACTTTGGTCCTATTAGTTCTTAGAATGATTAAAGAGACATTAGAGAGGCATAAGATCATTCTAATTGAATAACTTCCAATTCTAAGAAGGTTTCTTACCATATGGCCTAATTACTTGATCATGGGAGTTCATGAGCTTGCAATCATCTAATTTTCTATCAATTCTCTTCACTTTGGTCCTATTAGTTCTTAGAATGATTAAAGAGACATTAGAGAGGCATAAGATCATTCTAATTGAATAACTTCCAATTCTAAGAAGGTTTCTTACCATATGGCCTAATTACTTGATCATGGGAGTTCATGAGCTTGCAATCATCTAATTTTCTATCAATTCTCTTCACTTTGGTCCTATTAGTTCTTAGGAATGATTAAAGAGACATTAGAGAGGCATAAGATCATTCTAATTGAATAACTTCCAATTCTAAGAAGGTTTCTTACCATATGGCCTAATTACTTGATCATGGGAGTTCATGAGCTTGCAATCATCTAATTTTCTATCAATTCTCTTCACTTTGGTCCTATTAGTTCTTAGGAATGATTAAAGAGACATTAGAGAGGCATAAGATCATTCTAATTGAATAACTTCCAATTCTAAGAAGGTTTCTTACCATATGGCCTAATTACTTGATCATGGGAGTTCATGAGCTTGCAATCATCTAATTTTCTATCAATTCTCTTCACTTTGGTCCTATTAGTTCTTAGAATGATTAAAGAGACATTAGAGAGGCATAAGATCATTCTAATTGAATAACTTCCAATTCTAAGAAGGTTTCTTACCATATGGCCTAATTACTTGATCATGGGAGTTCATGAGCTTGCAATCATCTAATTTTCTATCAATTCTCTTCACTTTGGTCCTATTAGTTCTTAGAATGATTAAAGAGACATTAGAGAGGCATAAGATCATTCTAATTGAATAACTTCCAATTCTAAGAAGGTTTCTTACCATATGGCCTAATTACTTGATCATGGGAGTTCATGAGCTTGCAATCATCTAATTTTCTATCAATTCTCTTCACTTTGGTCCTATTAGTTCTTAGAATGATTAAAGAGACATTAGAGAGGCATAAGATCATTCTAATTGAATAACTTCCAATTCTAAGAAGGTTTCTTACCATATGGCCTAATTACTTGATCATGGGAGTTCATGAGCTTGCAATCATCTAATTTTCTATCAATTCTCTTCACTTTGGTCCTATTAGTTCTTAGGAATGATTAAAGAGACATTAGAGAGGCATAAGATCATTCTAATTGAATAACTTCCAATTCTAAGAAGGTTTCTTACCATATGGCCTAATTACTTGATCATGGGAGTTCATGAGCTTGCAATCATCTAATTTTCTATCAATTCTCTTCACTTTGGTCCTATTAGTTCTTAGAATGATTAAAGAGACATTAGAGAGGCATAAGATCATTCTAATTGAATAACTTCCAATTCTAAGAAGGTTTCTTACCATATGGCCTAATTACTTGATCATGGGAGTTCATGAGCTTGCAATCATCTAATTTTCTATCAATTCTCTTCACTTTGGTCCTATTAGTTCTTAGAATGATTAAAGAGACATTAGAGAGGCATAAGATCATTCTAATTGAATAACTTCCAATTCTAAGAAGGTTTCTTACCATATGGCCTAATTACTTGATCATGGGAGTTCATGAGCTTGCAATCATCTAATTTTCTATCAATTCTCTTCACTTTGGTCCTATTAGTTCTTAGAATGATTAAAGAGACATTAGAGAGGCATAAGATCATTCTAATTGAATAACTTCCAATTCTAAGAAGGTTTCTTACCATATGGCCTAATTACTTGATCATGGGAGTTCATGAGCTTGCAATCATCTAATTTTCTATCAATTCTCTTCACTTTGGTCCTATTAGTTCTTAGAATGATTAAAGAGACATTAGAGAGGCATAAGATCATTCTAATTGAATAACTTCCAATTCTAAGAAGGTTTCTTACCATATGGCCTAATTACTTGATCATGGGAGTTCATGAGCTTGCAATCATCTAATTTTCTATCAATTCTCTTCACTTTGGTCCTATTAGTTCTTAGAATGATTAAAGAGACATTAGAGAGGCATAAGATCATTCTAATTGAATAACTTCCAATTCTAAGAAGGTTTCTTACCATATGGCCTAATTACTTGATCATGGGAGTTCATGAGCTTGCAATCATCTAATTTTCTATCAATTCTCTTCACTTTGGTCCTATTAGTTCTTAGAATGATTAAAGAGACATTAGAGAGGCATAAGATCATTCTAATTGAATAACTTCCAATTCTAAGAAGGTTTCTTACCATATGGCCTAATTACTTGATCATGGGAGTTCATGAGCTTGCAATCATCTAATTTTCTATCAATTCTCTTCACTTTGGTCCTATTAGTTCTTAGGAATGATTAAAGAGACATTAGAGAGGCATAAGATCATTCTAATTGAATAACTTCCAATTCTAAGAAGGTTTCTTACCATATGGCCTAATTACTTGATCATGGGAGTTCATGAGCTTGCAATCATCTAATTTTCTATCAATTCTCTTCACTTTGGTCCTATTAGTTCTTAGAATGATTAAAGAGACATTAGAGAGGCATAAGATCATTCTAATTGAATAACTTCCAATTCTAAGAAGGTTTCTTACCATATGGCCTAATTACTTGATCATGGGAGTTCATGAGCTTGCAATCATCTAATTTTCTATCAATTCTCTTCACTTTGGTCCTATTAGTTCTTAGAATGATTAAAGAGACATTAGAGAGGCATAAGATCATTCTAATTGAATAACTTCCAATTCTAAGAAGGTTTCTTACCATATGGCCTAATTACTTGATCATGGGAGTTCATGAGCTTGCAATCATCTAATTTTCTATCAATTCTCTTCACTTTGGTCCTATTAGTTCTTAGAATGATTAAAGAGACATTAGAGAGGCATAAGATCATTCTAATTGAATAACTTCCAATTCTAAGAAGGTTTCTTACCATATGGCCTAATTACTTGATCATGGGAGTTCATGAGCTTGCAATCATCTAATTTTCTATCAATTCTCTTCACTTTGGTCCTATTAGTTCTTAGAATGATTAAAGAGACATTAGAGAGGCATAAGATCATTCTAATTGAATAACTTCCAATTCTAAGAAGGTTTCTTACCATATGGCCTAATTACTTGATCATGGGAGTTCATGAGCTTCAATCATCTAATTTTCTATCAATTCTCTTCACTTTGGTCCTATTAGTTCTTAGAATGATTAAAGAGACATTAGAGAGGCATAAGATCATTCTAATTGAATAACTTCCAATTCTAAGAAGGTTTCTTACCATATGGCCTAATTACTTGATCATGGGAGTTCATGAGCTTGCAATCATCTAATTTTCTATCAATTCTCTTCACTTTGGTCCTATTAGTTCTTAGAATGATTAAAGAGACATTAGAGAGGCATAAGATCATTCTAATTGAATAACTTCCAATTCTAAGAAGGTTTCTTACCATATGGCCTAATTACTTGATCATGGGAGTTCATGAGCTTGCAATCATCTAATTTTCTATCAATTCTCTTCACTTTGGTCCTATTAGTTCTTAGAATGATTAAAGAGACATTAGAGAGGCATAAGATCATTCTAATTGAATAACTTCCAATTCTAAGAAGGTTTCTTACCATATGGCCTAATTACTTGATCATGGGAGTTCATGAGCTTGCAATCATCTAATTTTCTATCAATTCTCTTCACTTTGGTCCTATTAGTTCTTAGAATGATTAAAGAGACATTAGAGAGGCATAAGATCATTCTAATTGAATAACTTCCAATTCTAAGAAGGTTTCTTACCATATGGCCTAATTACTTGATCATGGGAGTTCATGAGCTTGCAATCATCTAATTTTCTATCAATTCTCTTCACTTTGGTCCTATTAGTTCTTAGAATGATTAAAGAGACATTAGAGAGGCATAAGATCATTCTAATTGAATAACTTCCAATTCTAAGAAGGTTTCTTACCATATGGCCTAATTACTTGATCATGGGAGTTCATGAGCTTGCAATCATCTAATTTTCTATCAATTCTCTTCACTTTGGTCCTATTAGTTCTTAGAATGATTAAAGAGACATTAGAGAGGCATAAGATCATTCTAATTGAATAACTTCCAATTCTAAGAAGGTTTCTTACCATATGGCCTAATTACTTGATCATGGGAGTTCATGAGCTTGCAATCATCTAATTTTCTATCAATTCTCTTCACTTTGGTCCTATTAGTTCTTAGAATGATTAAAGAGACATTAGAGAGGCATAAGATCATTCTAATTGAATAACTTCCAATTCTAAGAAGGTTTCTTACCATATGGCCTAATTACTTGATCATGGGAGTTCATGAGCTTGCAATCATCTAATTTTCTATCAATTCTCTTCACTTTGGTCCTATTAGTTCTTAGGAATGATTAAAGAGACATTAGAGAGGCATAAGATCATTCTAATTGAATAACTTCCAATTCTAAGAAGGTTTCTTACCATATGGCCTAATTACTTGATCATGGGAGTTCATGAGCTTGCAATCATCTAATTTTCTATCAATTCTCTTCACTTTGGTCCTATTAGTTCTTAGAAATGATTAAAGAGACATTAGAGAGGCATAAGATCATTCTAATTGAATAACTTCCAATTCTAAGAAGGTTTCTTACCATATGGCCTAATTACTTGATCATGGGAGTTCATGAGCTTGCAATCATCTAATTTTCTATCAATTCTCTTCACTTTGGTCCTATTAGTTCTTAGGAATGATTAAAGAGACATTAGAGAGGCATAAGATCATTCTAATTGAATAACTTCCAATTCTAAGAAGGTTTCTTACCATATGGCCTAATTACTTGATCATGGGAGTTCATGAGCTTGCAATCATCTAATTTTCTATCAATTCTCTTCACTTTGGTCCTATTAGTTCTTAGAATGATTAAAGAGACATTAGAGAGGCATAAGATCATTCTAATTGAATAACTTCCAATTCTAAGAAGGTTTCTTACCATATGGCCTAATTACTTGATCATGGGAGTTCATGAGCTTGCAATCATCTAATTTTCTATCAATTCTCTTCACTTTGGTCCTATTAGTTCTTAGGAATGATTAAAGAGACATTAGAGAGGCATAAGATCATTCTAATTGAATAACTTCCAATTCTAAGAAGGTTTCTTACCATATGGCCTAATTACTTGATCATGGGAGTTCATGAGCTTGCAATCATCTAATTTTCTATCAATTCTCTTCACTTTGGTCCTATTAGTTCTTAGAATGATTAAAGAGACATTAGAGAGGCATAAGATCATTCTAATTGAATAACTTCCAATTCTAAGAAGGTTTCTTACCATATGGCCTAATTACTTGATCATGGGAGTTCATGAGCTTGCAATCATCTAATTTTCTATCAATTCTCTTCACTTTGGTCCTATTAGTTCTTAGAATGATTAAAGAGACATTAGAGAGGCATAAGATCATTCTAATTGAATAACTTCCAATTCTAAGAAGGTTTCTTACCATATGGCCTAATTACTTGATCATGGGAGTTCATGAGCTTGCAATCATCTAATTTTCTATCAATTCTCTTCACTTTGGTCCTATTAGTTCTTAGGAATGATTAAAGAGACATTAGAGAGGCATAAGATCATTCTAATTGAATAACTTCCAATTCTAAGAAGGTTTCCTACCATATGGCGTAATTACTTGATCATGGGAGTTCATGAGCTTGCAATCATCTAATTTTCTATCAATTCTCTTCACTTTGGTCCTATTAGTTCTTAGGAATGATTAAAGAGACATTAGAGAGGCATAAGATCATTCTAATTGAATAACTTCCAATTCTAAGAAGGTTTCTTACCATATGGCCTAATTACTTGATCATGGGAGTTCATGAGCTTGCAATCATCTAATTTTCTATCAATTCTCTTCACTTTGGTCCTATTAGTTCTTAGAATGATTAAAGAGACATTAGAGAGGCATAAGATCATTCTAATTGAATAACTTCCAATTCTAAGAAGGTTTCTTACCATATGGCCTAATTACTTGATCATGGGAGTTCATGAGCTTGCAATCATCTAATTTTCTATCAATTCTCTTCACTTTGGTCCTATTAGTTCTTAGAATGATTAAAGAGACATTAGAGAGGCATAAGATCATTCTAATTGAATAACTTCCAATTCTAAGAAGGTTTCTTACCATATGGCCTAATTACTTGATCATGGGAGTTCATGAGCTTGCAATCATCTAATTTTCTATCAATTCTCTTCACTTTGGTCCTATTAGTTCTTAGAATGATTAAAGAGACATTAGAGAGGCATAAGATCATTCTAATTGAATAACTTCCAATTCTAAGAAGGTTTCTTACCATATGGCCTAATTACTTGATCATGGGAGTTCATGAGCTTGCAATCATCTAATTTTCTATCAATTCTCTTCACTTTGGTCCTATTAGTTCTTAGGAATGATTAAAGAGACATTAGAGAGGCATAAGATCATTCTAATTGAATAACTTCCAATTCTAAGAAGGTTTCTTACCATATGGCCTAATTACTTGATCATGGGAGTTCATGAGCTTGCAATCATCTAATTTTCTATCAATTCTCTTCACTTTGGTCCTATTAGTTCTTAGAATGATTAAAGAGACATTAGAGAGGCATAAGATCATTCTAATTGAATAACTTCCAATTCTAAGAAGGTTTCTTACCATATGGCCTAATTACTTGATCATGGGAGTTCATGAGCTTGCAATCATCTAATTTTCTATCAATTCTCTTCACTTTGGTCCTATTAGTTCTTAAGAATGATTAAAGAGACATTAGAGAGGCATAAGATCATTCTAATTGAATAACTTCCAATTCTCAGAAGGTTTCTTACCATATGGCCTAATTACTTGATCATGGCAGTTCATGAGCTTGCAATCATCTAATTTTCTTCAATTCTCTTCACTTTGGTCCTATTAGTTCTTAGAATGATTAAAGAGACATTAGAGAGGCATAAGATCATTCTAATTGAATAACTTCCAATTCTAAGAAGGTTTCTTACCATATGGCCTAATTACTTGATCATGGGAGTTCATGAGCTTGCAATCATCTAATTTTCTATCAATTCTCTTCACTTTGGTCCTATTAGTTCTTAGAATGATTAAAGAGACATTAGAGAGGCATAAGATCATTCTAATTGAATAACTTCCAATTCTAAGAAGGTTTCTTACCATATGGCCTAATTACTTGATCATGGGAGTTCATGAGCTTGCAATCATCTAATTTTCTATCAATTCTCTTCACTTTGGTCCTATTAGTTCTTAGGAATGATTAAAGAGACATTAGAGAGGCATAAGATCATTCTAATTGAATAACTTCCAATTCTAAGAAGGTTTCTTACCATATGGCCTAATTACTTGATCATGGGAGTTCATGAGCTTGCAATCATCTAATTTTCTATCAATTCTCTTCACTTTGGTCCTATTAGTTCTTAGGAATGATTAAAGAGACATTAGAGAGGCATAAGATCATTCTAATTGAATAACTTCCAATTCTAAGAAGGTTTCTTACCATATGGCCTAATTACTTGATCATGGGAGTTCATGAGCTTGCAATCATCTAATTTTCTATCAATTCTCTTCACTTTGGTCCTATTAGTTCTTAGAATGATTAAAGAGACATTAGAGAGGCATAAGATCATTCTAATTGAATAACTTCCAATTCTAAGAAGGTTTCTTACCATATGGCCTAATTACTTGATCATGGGAGTTCATGAGCTTGCAATCATCTAATTTTCTATCAATTCTCTTCACTTTGGTCCTATTAGTTCTTAGAATGATTAAAGAGACATTAGAGAGGCATAAGATCATTCTAATTGAATAACTTCCAATTCTAAGAAGGTTTCTTACCATATGGCCTAATTACTTGATCATGGGAGTTCATGAGCTTGCAATCATCTAATTTTCTATCAATTCTCTTCACTTTGGTCCTATTAGTTCTTAGAATGATTAAAGAGACATTAGAGAGGCATAAGATCATTCTAATTGAATAACTTCCAATTCTAAGAAGGTTTCTTACCATATGGCCTAATTACTTGATCATGGGAGTTCATGAGCTTGCAATCATCTAATTTTCTATCAATTCTCTTCACTTTGGTCCTATTAGTTCTTAGGAATGATTAAAGAGACATTAGAGAGGCATAAGATCATTCTAATTGAATAACTTCCAATTCTAAGAAGGTTTCTTACCATATGGCCTAATTACTTGATCATGGGAGTTCATGAGCTTGCAATCATCTAATTTTCTATCAATTCTCTTCACTTTGGTCCTATTAGTTCTTAGAATGATTAAAGAGACATTAGAGAGGCATAAGATCATTCTAATTGAATAACTTCCAATTCTAAGAAGGTTTCTTACCATATGGCCTAATTACTTGATCATGGGAGTTCATGAGCTTGCAATCATCTAATTTTCTATCAATTCTCTTCACTTTGGTCCTATTAGTTCTTAGAATGATTAAAGAGACATTAGAGAGGCATAAGATCATTCTAATTGAATAACTTCCAATTCTAAGAAGGTTTCTTACCATATGGCCTAATTACTTGATCATGGGAGTTCATGAGCTTGCAATCATCTAATTTTCTATCAATTCTCTTCACTTTGGTCCTATTAGTTCTTAGAATGATTAAAGAGACATTAGAGAGGCATAAGATCATTCTAATTGAATAACTTCCAATTCTAAGAAGGTTTCTTACCATATGGCCTAATTACTTGATCATGGGAGTTCATGAGCTTGCAATCATCTAATTTTCTATCAATTCTCTTCACTTTGGTCCTATTAGTTCTTAGAATGATTAAAGAGACATTAGAGAGGCATAAGATCATTCTAATTGAATAACTTCCAATTCTAAGAAGGTTTCTTACCATATGGCCTAATTACTTGATCATGGGAGTTCATGAGCTTGCAATCATCTAATTTTCTATCAATTCTCTTCACTTTGGTCCTATTAGTTCTTAGGAATGATTAAAGAGACATTAGAGAGGCATAAGATCATTCTAATTGAATAACTTCCAATTCTAAGAAGGTTTCTTACCATATGGCCTAATTACTTGATCATGGGAGTTCATGAGCTTGCAATCATCTAATTTTCTATCAATTCTCTTCACTTTGGTCCTATTAGTTCTTAGAATGATTAAAGAGACATTAGAGAGGCATAAGATCATTCTAATTGAATAACTTCCAATTCTAAGAAGGTTTCTTACCATATGGCCTAATTACTTGATCATGGGAGTTCATGAGCTTGCAATCATCTAATTTTCTATCAATTCTCTTCACTTTGGTCCTATTAGTTCTTAGAATGATTAAAGAGACATTAGAGAGGCATAAGATCATTCTAATTGAATAACTTCCAATTCTAAGAAGGTTTCTTACCATATGGCCTAATTACTTGATCATGGGAGTTCATGAGCTTGCAATCATCTAATTTTCTATCAATTCTCTTCACTTTGGTCCTATTAGTTCTTAGAATGATTAAAGAGACATTAGAGAGGCATAAGATCATTCTAATTGAATAACTTCCAATTCTAAGAAGGTTTCTTACCATATGGCCTAATTACTTGATCATGGGAGTTCATGAGCTTGCAATCATCTAATTTTCTATCAATTCTCTTCACTTTGGTCCTATTAGTTCTTAGAATGATTAAAGAGACATTAGAGAGGCATAAGATCATTCTAATTGAATAACTTCCAATTCTAAGAAGGTTTCTTACCATATGGCCTAATTACTTGATCATGGGAGTTCATGAGCTTGCAATCATCTAATTTTCTATCAATTCTCTTCACTTTGGTCCTATTAGTTCTTAGAATGATTAAAGAGACATTAGAGAGGCATAAGATCATTCTAATTGAATAACTTCCAATTCTAAGAAGGTTTCTTACCATATGGCCTAATTACTTGATCATGGGAGTTCATGAGCTTGCAATCATCTAATTTTCTATCAATTCTCTTCACTTTGGTCCTATTAGTTCTTAGAATGATTAAAGAGACATTAGAGAGGCATAAGATCATTCTAATTGAATAACTTCCAATTCTAAGAAGGTTTCTTACCATATGGCCTAATTACTTGATCATGGGAGTTCATGAGCTTGCAATCATCTAATTTTCTATCAATTCTCTTCACTTTGGTCCTATTAGTTCTTAGAATGATTAAAGAGACATTAGAGAGGCATAAGATCATTCTAATTGAATAACTTCCAATTCTAAGAAGGTTTCTTACCATATGGCCTAATTACTTGATCATGGGAGTTCATGAGCTTGCAATCATCTAATTTTCTATCAATTCTCTTCACTTTGGTCCTATTAGTTCTTAGAATGATTAAAGAGACATTAGAGAGGCATAAGATCATTCTAATTGAATAACTTCCAATTCTAAGAAGGTTTCTTACCATATGGCCTAATTACTTGATCATGGGAGTTCATGAGCTTGCAATCATCTAATTTTCTATCAATTCTCTTCACTTTGGTCCTATTAGTTCTTAGAAATGATTAAAGAGACATTAGAGAGGCATAAGATCATTCTAATTGAATAACTTCCAATTCTAAGAAGGTTTCTTACCATATGGCCTAATTACTTGATCATGGGAGTTCATGAGCTTGCAATCATCTAATTTTCTATCAATTCTCTTCACTTTGGTCCTATTAGTTCTTAGAGATTAAAGAGACATTAGAGAGGCATAAGATCATTCTAATTGAATAACTTCCAATTCTAAGAAGGTTTCTTACCATATGGCCTAATTACTTGATCATGGGAGTTCATGAGCTTGCAATCATCTAATTTTCTATCAATTCTCTTCACTTTGGTCCTATTAGTTCTTAGAATGATTAAAGAGACATTAGAGAGGCATAAGATCATTCTAATTGAATAACTTCCAATTCTAAGAAGGTTTCTTACCATATGGCCTAATTACTTGATCATGGGAGTTCATGAGCTTGCAATCATCTAATTTTCTATCAATTCTCTTCACTTTGGTCCTATTAGTTCTTAGAATGATTAAAGAGACATTAGAGAGGCATAAGATCATTCTAATTGAATAACTTCCAATTCTAAGAAGGTTTCTTACCATATGGCCTAATTACTTGATCATGGGAGTTCATGAGCTTGCAATCATCTAATTTTCTATCAATTCTCTTCACTTTGGTCCTATTAGTTCTTAGAATGATTAAAGAGACATTAGAGAGGCATAAGATCATTCTAATTGAATAACTTCCAATTCTAAGAAGGTTTCTTACCATATGGCCTAATTACTTGATCATGGGAGTTCATGAGCTTGCAATCATCTAATTTTCTATCAATTCTCTTCACTTTGGTCCTATTAGTTCTTAGAATGATTAAAGAGACATTAGAGAGGCATAAGATCATTCTAATTGAATAACTTCCAATTCTAAGAAGGTTTCTTACCATATGGCCTAATTACTTGATCATGGGAGTTCATGAGCTTGCAATCATCTAATTTTCTATCAATTCTCTTCACTTTGGTCCTATTAGTTCTTAGAATGATTAAAGAGACATTAGAGAGGCATAAGATCATTCTAATTGAATAACTTCCAATTCTAAGAAGGTTTCTTACCATATGGCCTAATTACTTGATCATGGGAGTTCATGAGCTTGCAATCATCTAATTTTCTATCAATTCTCTTCACTTTGGTCCTATTAGTTCTTAGAATGATTAAAGAGACATTAGAGAGGCATAAGATCATTCTAATTGAATAACTTCCAATTCTAAGAAGGTTTCTTACCATATGGCCTAATTACTTGATCATGGGAGTTCATGAGCTTGCAATCATCTAATTTTCTATCAATTCTCTTCACTTTGGTCCTATTAGTTCTTAGAATGATTAAAGAGACATTAGAGAGGCATAAGATCATTCTAATTGAATAACTTCCAATTCTAAGAAGGTTTCTTACCATATGGCCTAATTACTTGATCATGGGAGTTCATGAGCTTGCAATCATCTAATTTTCTATCAATTCTCTTCACTTTGGTCCTATTAGTTCTTAGAATGATTAAAGAGACATTAGAGAGGCATAAGATCATTCTAATTGAATAACTTCCAATTCTAAGAAGGTTTCTTACCATATGGCCTAATTACTTGATCATGGGAGTTCATGAGCTTGCAATCATCTAATTTTCTATCAATTCTCTTCACTTTGGTCCTATTAGTTCTTAGAATGATTAAAGAGACATTAGAGAGGCATAAGATCATTCTAATTGAATAACTTCCAATTCTAAGAAGGTTTCTTACCATATGGCCTAATTACTTGATCATGGGAGTTCATGAGCTTGCAATCATCTAATTTTCTATCAATTCTCTTCACTTTGGTCCTATTAGTTCTTAGGAATGATTAAAGAGACATTAGAGAGGCATAAGATCATTCTAATTGAATAACTTCCAATTCTAAGAAGGTTTCTTACCATATGGCCTAATTACTTGATCATGGGAGTTCATGAGCTTGCAATCATCTAATTTTCTATCAATTCTCTTCACTTTGGTCCTATTAGTTCTTAGAATGATTAAAGAGACATTAGAGAGGCATAAGATCATTCTAATTGAATAACTTCCAATTCTAAGAAGGTTTCTTACCATATGGCCTAATTACTTGATCATGGGAGTTCATGAGCTTGCAATCATCTAATTTTCTATCAATTCTCTTCACTTTGGTCCTATTAGTTCTTAGGAATGATTAAAGAGACATTAGAGAGGCATAAGATCATTCTAATTGAATAACTTCCAATTCTAAGAAGGTTTCTTACCATATGGCCTAATTACTTGATCATGGGAGTTCATGAGCTTGCAATCATCTAATTTTCTATCAATTCTCTTCACTTTGGTCCTATTAGTTCTTAGGAATGATTAAAGAGACATTAGAGAGGCATAAGATCATTCTAATTGAATAACTTCCAATTCTAAGAAGGTTTCTTACCATATGGCCTAATTACTTGATCATGGGAGTTCATGAGCTTGCAATCATCTAATTTTCTATCAATTCTCTTCACTTTGGTCCTATTAGTTCTTAGAATGATTAAAGAGACATTAGAGAGGCATAAGATCATTCTAATTGAATAACTTCCAATTCTAAGAAGGTTTCTTACCATATGGCCTAATTACTTGATCATGGGAGTTCATGAGCTTGCAATCATCTAATTTTCTATCAATTCTCTTCACTTTGGTCCTATTAGTTCTTAGAATGATTAAAGAGACATTAGAGAGGCATAAGATCATTCTAATTGAATAACTTCCAATTCTAAGAAGGTTTCTTACCATATGGCCTAATTACTTGATCATGGGAGTTCATGAGCTTGCAATCATCTAATTTTCTATCAATTCTCTTCACTTTGGTCCTATTAGTTCTTAGGAATGATTAAAGAGACATTAGAGAGGCATAAGATCATTCTAATTGAATAACTTCCAATTCTAAGAAGGTTTCTTACCATATGGCCTAATTACTTGATCATGGGAGTTCATGAGCTTGCAATCATCTAATTTTCTATCAATTCTCTTCACTTTGGTCCTATTAGTTCTTAGAATGATTAAAGAGACATTAGAGAGGCATAAGATCATTCTAATTGAATAACTTCCAATTCTAAGAAGGTTTCTTACCATATGGCCTAATTACTTGATCATGGGAGTTCATGAGCTTGCAATCATCTAATTTTCTATCAATTCTCTTCACTTTGGTCCTATTAGTTCTTAGGAATGATTAAAGAGACATTAGAGAGGCATAAGATCATTCTAATTGAATAACTTCCAATTCTAAGAAGGTTTCTTACCATATGGCCTAATTACTTGATCATGGGAGTTCATGAGCTTGCAATCATCTAATTTTCTATCAATTCTCTTCACTTTGGTCCTATTAGTTCTTAGGAATGATTAAAGAGACATTAGAGAGGCATAAGATCATTCTAATTGAATAACTTCCAATTCTAAGAAGGTTTCTTACCATATGGCCTAATTACTTGATCATGGGAGTTCATGAGCTTGCAATCATCTAATTTTCTATCAATTCTCTTCACTTTGGTCCTATTAGTTCTTAGAATGATTAAAGAGACATTAGAGAGGCATAAGATCATTCTAATTGAATAACTTCCAATTCTAAGAAGGTTTCTTACCATATGGCCTAATTACTTGATCATGGGAGTTCATGAGCTTGCAATCATCTAATTTTCTATCAATTCTCTTCACTTTGGTCCTATTAGTTCTTAGAATGATTAAAGAGACATTAGAGAGGCATAAGATCATTCTAATTGAATAACTTCCAATTCTAAGAAGGTTTCTTACCATATGGCCTAATTACTTGATCATGGGAGTTCATGAGCTTGCAATCATCTAATTTTCTATCAATTCTCTTCACTTTGGTCCTATTAGTTCTTAGAATGATTAAAGAGACATTAGAGAGGCATAAGATCATTCTAATTGAATAACTTCCAATTCTAAGAAGGTTTCTTACCATATGGCCTAATTACTTGATCATGGGAGTTCATGAGCTTGCAATCATCTAATTTTCTATCAATTCTCTTCACTTTGGTCCTATTAGTTCTTAGAATGATTAAAGAGACATTAGAGAGGCATAAGATCATTCTAATTGAATAACTTCCAATTCTAAGAAGGTTTCTTACCATATGGCCTAATTACTTGATCATGGGAGTTCATGAGCTTGCAATCATCTAATTTTCTATCAATTCTCTTCACTTTGGTCCTATTAGTTCTTAGAATGATTAAAGAGACATTAGAGAGGCATAAGATCATTCTAATTGAATAACTTCCAATTCTAAGAAGGTTTCTTACCATATGGCCTAATTACTTGATCATGGGAGTTCATGAGCTTGCAATCATCTAATTTTCTATCAATTCTCTTCACTTTGGTCCTATTAGTTCTTAGAATGATTAAAGAGACATTAGAGAGGCATAAGATCATTCTAATTGAATAACTTCCAATTCTAAGAAGGTTTCTTACCATATGGCCTAATTACTTGATCATGGGAGTTCATGAGCTTGCAATCATCTAATTTTCTATCAATTCTCTTCACTTTGGTCCTATTAGTTCTTATGAATGATTAAAGAGACATTAGAGAGGCATAAGAGCATTCTAATTGAAGAACTTCCAATTCTAAGAAGGTTTCTTACCATATGGCCTAATTACTTGATCATGGGAGTTCATGAGCTTGCAATCATCTAATTTTCTATCAATTCTCTTCACTTTGGTCCTATTAGTTCTTAGAATGATTAAAGAGACATTAGAGAGGCATAAGATCATTCTAATTGAATAACTTCCAATTCTAAGAAGGTTTCTTACCATATGGCCTAATTACTTGATCATGGGAGTTCATGAGCTTGCAATCATCTAATTTTCTATCAATTCTCTTCACTTTGGTCCTATTAGTTCTTAGGAATGATTAAAGAGACATTAGAGAGGCATAAGATCATTCTAATTGAATAACTTCCAATTCTAAGAAGGTTTCTTACCATATGGCCTAATTACTTGATCATGGGAGTTCATGAGCTTGCAATCATCTAATTTTCTATCAATTCTCTTCACTTTGGTCCTATTAGTTCTTAGAAATGATTAAAGAGACATTAGAGAGGCATAAGATCATTCTAATTGAATAACTTCCAATTCTAAGAAGGTTTCTTACCATATGGCCTAATTACTTGATCATGGGAGTTCATGAGCTTGCAATCATCTAATTTTCTATCAATTCTCTTCACTTTGGTCCTATTAGTTCTTAGAATGATTAAAGAGACATTAGAGAGGCATAAGATCATTCTAATTGAATAACTTCCAATTCTAAGAAGGTTTCTTACCATATGGCCTAATTACTTGATCATGGGAGTTCATGAGCTTGCAATCATCTAATTTTCTATCAATTCTCTTCACTTTGGTCCTATTAGTTCTTAGAATGATTAAAGAGACATTAGAGAGGCATAAGATCATTCTAATTGAATAACTTCCAATTCTAAGAAGGTTTCTTACCATATGGCCTAATTACTTGATCATGGGAGTTCATGAGCTTGCAATCATCTAATTTTCTATCAATTCTCTTCACTTTGGTCCTATTAGTTCTTAGAATGATTAAAGAGACATTAGAGAGGCATAAGATCATTCTAATTGAAGAACTTCCAATTCTAAGAAGGTTTCTTACCATATGGCCTAATTACTTGATCATGGGAGTTCATGAGCTTGCAATCATCTAATTTTCTATCAATTCTCTTCACTTTGGTCCTATTAGTTCTTAGGAATGATGAAAGAGACATTAGAGAGGCATAAGACCATTCTAATTGAAGAACTTCCAATTCTAACAAGGTTTCTTACCATATGGCCTAATTACTTGATCATGGGATTTCATGACCTTGCAATCACCTAATTTTCTATCAATTCTTTTCACTTTAGTCCTATTAGTTCTTAGGAATTATAAAAGAGGCATTAGAGAGGCATAAGACCATTCTAATTGAATAACTTCCAATTCTAAGAAGGTTTCTTACCATATGGCCTAATTACTTGATCATGGGAGTTCATGAGCTTGCAATCATCTAATTTTCTATCAATTCTCTTCACTTTGGTCCTATTAGTTCTTAGGAATGATTAAAGAGACATTAGAGAGGCATAAGATCATTCTAATTGAAGAACTTCCAATTCTAAGAAGGTTTCTTACCATATGGCCTAATTACTTGATCATGGGAGTTCATGAGCTTGCAATCATCTAATTTTCTATCAATTCTCTTCACTTTGGTCCTATTAGTTCTTAGAATGATTAAAGAGACATTAGAGAGGCATAAGATCATTCTAATTGAAGAACTTCCAATTCTAAGAAGGTTTCTTACCATATGGCCTAATTACTTGATCATGGGAGTTCATGAGCTTGCAATCATCTAATTTTCTATCAATTCTCTTCACTTTGGTCCTATTAGTTCTTAGAATGATTAAAGAGACATTAGAGAGGCATAAGATCATTCTAATTGAATAACTTCCAATTCTAAGAAGGTTTCTTACCATATGGCCTAATTACTTGATCATGGGAGTTCATGAGCTTGCAATCATCTAATTTTCTATCAATTCTCTTCACTTTGGTCCTATTAGTTCTTAGAATGATTAAAGAGACATTAGAGAGGCATAAGATCATTCTAATTGAATAACTTCCAATTCTAAGAAGGTTTCTTACCATATGGCCTAATTACTTGATCATGGGAGTTCATGAGCTTGCAATCATCTAATTTTCTATCAATTCTCTTCACTTTGGTCCTATTAGTTCTTAGAATGATTAAAGAGACATTAGAGAGGCATAAGATCATTCTAATTGAATAACTTCCAATTCTAAGAAGGTTTCTTACCATATGGCCTAATTACTTGATCATGGGAGTTCATGAGCTTGCAATCATCTAATTTTCTATCAATTCTCTTCACTTTGGTCCTATTAGTTCTTAGAATGATTAAAGAGACATTAGAGAGGCATAAGATCATTCTAATTGAATAACTTCCAATTCTAAGAAGGTTTCTTACCATATGGCCTAATTACTTGATCATGGGAGTTCATGAGCTTGCAATCATCTAATTTTCTATCAATTCTCTTCACTTTGGTCCTATTAGTTCTTAGAATGATTAAAGAGACATTAGAGAGGCATAAGATCATTCTAATTGAAGAACTTCCAATTCTAAGAAGGTTTCTTACCATATGGCCTAATTACTTGATCATGGGAGTTCATGAGCTTGCAATCATCTAATTTTCTATCAATTCTCTTCACTTTGGTCCTATTAGTTCTTAGAATGATTAAAGAGACATTAGAGAGGCATAAGATCATTCTAATTGAAGAACTTCCAATTCTAAGAAGGTTTCTTACCATATGGCCTAATTACTTGATCATGGGAGTTCATGAGCTTGCAATCATCTAATTTTCTATCAATTCTCTTCACTTTGGTCCTATTAGTTCTTAGAATGATTAAAGAGACATTAGAGAGGCATAAGATCATTCTAATTGAAGAACTTCCAATTCTAAGAAGGTTTCTTACCATATGGCCTAATTACTTGATCATGGGAGTTCATGAGCTTGCAATCATCTAATTTTCTATCAATTCTCTTCACTTTGGTCCTATTAGTTCTTAGAATGATTAAAGAGACATTAGAGAGGCATAAGATCATTCTAATTGAAGAACTTCCAATTCTAAGAAGGTTTCTTACCATATGGCCTAATTACTTGATCATGGGAGTTCATGAGCTTGCAATCATCTAATTTTCTATCAATTCTCTTCACTTTGGTCCTATTAGTTCTTAGAATGATTAAAGAGACATTAGAGAGGCATAAGATCATTCTAATTGAATAACTTCCAATTCTAAGAAGGTTTCTTACCATATGGCCTAATTACTTGATCATGGGAGTTCATGAGCTTGCAATCATCTAATTTTCTATCAATTCTCTTCACTTTGGTCCTATTAGTTCTTAGAATGATTAAAGAGACATTAGAGAGGCATAAGATCATTCTAATTGAAGAACTTCCAATTCTAAGAAGGTTTCTTACCATATGGCCTAATTACTTGATCATGGGAGTTCATGAGCTTGCAATCATCTAATTTTCTATCAATTCTCTTCACTTTGGTCCTATTAGTTCTTAGAATGATTAAAGAGACATTAGAGAGGCATAAGATCATTCTAATTGAATAACTTCCAATTCTAAGAAGGTTTCTTACCATATGGCCTAATTACTTGATCATGGGAGTTCATGAGCTTGCAATCATCTAATTTTCTATCAATTCTCTTCACTTTGGTCCTATTAGTTCTTAGGAATGATTAAAGAGACATTAGAGAGGCATAAGATCATTCTAATTGAATAACTTCCAATTCTAAGAAGGTTTCTTACCATATGGCCTAATTACTTGATCATGGGAGTTCATGAGCTTGCAATCATCTAATTTTCTATCAATTCTCTTCACTTTGGTCCTATTAGTTCTTAGAATGATTAAAGAGACATTAGAGAGGCATAAGATCATTCTAATTGAATAACTTCCAATTCTAAGAAGGTTTCTTACCATATGGCCTAATTACTTGATCATGGGAGTTCATGAGCTTGCAATCATCTAATTTTCTATCAATTCTCTTCACTTTGGTCCTATTAGTTCTTAGGAATGATTAAAGAGACATTAGAGAGGCATAAGATCATTCTAATTGAATAACTTCCAATTCTAAGAAGGTTTCTTACCATATGGCCTAATTACTTGATCATGGGAGTTCATGAGCTTGCAATCATCTAATTTTCTATCAATTCTCTTCACTTTGGTCCTATTAGTTCTTAGAATGATTAAAGAGACATTAGAGAGGCATAAGATCATTCTAATTGAATAACTTCCAATTCTAAGAAGGTTTCTTACCATATGGCCTAATTACTTGATCATGGGAGTTCATGAGCTTGCAATCATCTAATTTTCTATCAATTCTCTTCACTTTGGTCCTATTAGTTCTTAGGAATGATTAAAGAGACATTAGAGAGGCATAAGATCATTCTAATTGAAGAACTTCCAATTCTAAGAAGGTTTCTTACCATATGGCCTAATTACTTGATCATGGGAGTTCATGAGCTTGCAATCATCTAATTTTCTATCAATTCTCTTCACTTTGGTCCTATTAGTTCTTAGAATGATTAAAGAGACATTAGAGAGGCTAGGACCAAAGTGAAGAGAATTGATAGAAAATTAGATGATTGCAAGCTCATGAACTCCCATGATCAAGTAATTAGGCCATATGGTAAGAAACCTTCTTAGAATTGGAAGTTATTCAATTAGAATGATCTTATGCCTCTCTAATGTCTCTTTAATCATTCCTAAGAACTAATAGACCAAAGTGAAGAGAATTGATAGAAAATTAGATGATTGCAAGCTCATGAACTCCCATGATCAAGTAATTAGGCCATATGGTAAGAAACCTTCTTAGAATTGGAAGTTATTCAATTAGAATGATCTTATGCCTCTCTAATGTCTCTTTAATCATTCCTAAGAACTAATAGGACCAAAGTGAAGAGAATTGATAGAAAATTAGATGATTGCAAGCTCATGAACTCCCATGATCAAGTAATTAGGCCATATGGTAAGAAACCTTCTTAGAATTGGAAGTTATTCAATTAGAATGATCTTATGCCTCTCTAATGTCTCTTTAATCATTCCTAAGAACTAATAGGACCAAAGTGAAGAGAATTGATAGAAAATTAGATGATTGCAAGCTCATGAACTCCCATGATCAAGTAATTAGGCCATATGGTAAGAAACCTTCTTAGAATTGGAAGTTATTCAATTAGAATGATCTTATGCCTCTCTAATGTCTCTTTAATCATTCCTAAGAACTAATAGGACCAAAGTGAAGAGAATTGATAGAAAATTAGATGATTGCAAGCTCATGAACTCCCATGATCAAGTAATTAGGCCATATGGTAAGAAACCTTCTTAGAATTGGAAGTTATTCAATTAGAATGATCTTATGCCTCTCTAATGTCTCTTTAATCATTCCTAAGAACTAATAGGACCAAAGTGAAGAGAATTGATAGAAAATTAGATGATTGCAAGCTCATGAACTCCCATGATCAAGTAATTAGCCATATGGTAAGAAACCTTCTTAGAATTGGAAGTTATTCAATTAGAATGATCTTATGCCTCTCTAATGTCTCTTTAATCATTCCTAAGAACTAATAGACCAAAGTGAAGAGAATTGATAGAAAATTAGATGATTGCAAGCTCATGAACTCCCATGATCAAGTAATTAGGCCATATGGTAAGAAACCTTCTTAGAATTGGAAGTTATTCAATTAGAATGATCTTATGCCTCTCTAATGTCTCTTTAATCATTCCTAAGAACTAATAGGACCAAAGTGAAGAGAATTGATAGAAAATTAGATGATTGCAAGCTCATGAACTCCCATGATCAAGTAATTAGGCCATATGGTAAGAAACCTTCTTAGAATTGGAAGTTATTCAATTAGAATGATCTTATGCCTCTCTAATGTCTCTTTAATCATTCCTAAGAACTAATAGGACCAAAGTGAAGAGAATTGATAGAAAATTAGATGATTGCAAGCTCATGAACTCCCATGATCAAGTAATTAGGCCATATGGTAAGAAACCTTCTTAGAATTGGAAGTTATTCAATTAGAATGATCTTATGCCTCTCTAATGTCTCTTTAATCATTCCTAAGAACTAATAGGACCAAAGTGAAGAGAATTGATAGAAAATTAGATGATTGCAAGCTCATGAACTCCCATGATCAAGTAATTAGGCCATATGGTAAGAAACCTTCTTAGAATTGGAAGTTATTCAATTAGAATGATCTTATGCCTCTCTAATGTCTCTTTAATCATTCCTAAGAACTAATAGGACCAAAGTGAAGAGAATTGATAGAAAATTAGATGATTGCAAGCTCATGAACTCCCATGATCAAGTAATTAGGCCATATGGTAAGAAACCTTCTTAGAATTGGAAGTTATTCAATTAGAATGATCTTATGCCTCTCTAATGTCTCTTTAATCATTCCTAAGAACTAATAGACCAAAGTGAAGAGAATTGATAGAAAATTAGATGATTGCAAGCTCATGAACTCCCATGATCAAGTAATTAGGCCATATGGTAAGAAACCTTCTTAGAATTGGAAGTTATTCAATTAGAATGATCTTATGCCTCTCTAATGTCTCTTTAATCATTCCTAAGAACTAATAGACCAAAGTGAAGAGAATTGATAGAAAATTAGATGATTGCAAGCTCATGAACTCCCATGATCAAGTAATTAGGCCATATGGTAAGAAACCTTCTTAGAATTGGAAGTTATTCAATTAGAATGATCTTATGCCTCTCTAATGTCTCTTTAATCATTCCTAAGAACTAATAGGACCAAAGTGAAGAGAATTGATAGAAAATTAGATGATTGCAAGCTCATGAACTCCCATGATCAAGTAATTAGGCCATATGGTAAGAAACCTTCTTAGAATTGGAAGTTATTCAATTAGAATGATCTTATGCCTCTCTAATGTCTCTTTAATCATTCCTAAGAACTAATAGGACCAAAGTGAAGAGAATTGATAGAAAATTAGATGATTGCAAGCTCATGAACTCCCATGATCAAGTAATTAGGCCATATGGTAAGAAACCTTCTTAGAATTGGAAGTTATTCAATTAGAATGATCTTATGCCTCTCTAATGTCTCTTTAATCATTCCTAAGAACTAATAGACCAAAGTGAAGAGAATTGATAGAAAATTAGATGATTGCAAGCTCATGAACTCCCATGATCAAGTAATTAGGCCATATGGTAAGAAACCTTCTTAGAATTGGAAGTTATTCAATTAGAATGATCTTATGCCTCTCTAATGTCTCTTTAATCATTCCTAAGAACTAATAGGACCAAAGTGAAGAGAATTGATAGAAAATTAGATGATTGCAAGCTCATGAACTCCCATGATCAAGTAATTAGGCCATATGGTAAGAAACCTTCTTAGAATTGGAAGTTATTCAATTAGAATGATCTTATGCCTCTCTAATGTCTCTTTAATCATTCCTAAGAACTAATAGGACCAAAGTGAAGAGAATTGATAGAAAATTAGATGATTGCAAGCTCATGAACTCCCATGATCAAGTAATTAGGCCATATGGTAAGAAACCTTCTTAGAATTGGAAGTTATTCAATTAGAATGATCTTATGCCTCTCTAATGTCTCTTTAATCATTCCTAAGAACTAATAGACCAAAGTGAAGAGAATTGATAGAAAATTAGATGATTGCAAGCTCATGAACTCCCATGATCAAGTAATTAGGCCATATGGTAAGAAACCTTCTTAGAATTGGAAGTTATTCAATTAGAATGATCTTATGCCTCTCTAATGTCTCTTTAATCATTCCTAAGAACTAATAGACCAAAGTGAAGAGAATTGATAGAAAATTAGATGATTGCAAGCTCATGAACTCCCATGATCAAGTAATTAGGCCATATGGTAAGAAACCTTCTTAGAATTGGAAGTTATTCAATTAGAATGATCTTATGCCTCTCTAATGTCTCTTTAATCATTCCTAAGAACTAATAGACCAAAGTGAAGAGAATTGATAGAAAATTAGATGATTGCAAGCTCATGAACTCCCATGATCAAGTAATTAGGCCATATGGTAAGAAACCTTCTTAGAATTGGAAGTTCTTCAATTAGAATGATCTTATGCCTCTCTAATGTCTCTTTAATCATTCCTAAGAACTAATAGGACCAAAGTGAAGAGAATTGAAAGAAAATTAGATGATTGCAAGCTCATGAACTCCCATGATCAAGTAATTAGGCCATATGGTAAGAAACCTTCTTAGAATTGGAAGTTATTCAATTAGAATGATCTTATGCCTCTCTAATGTCTCTTTAATCATTCCTAAGAACTAATAGGACCAAAGTGAAGAGAATTGATAGAAAATTAGATGATTGCAAGCTCATGAACTCCCATGATCAAGTAATTAGGCCATATGGTAAGAAACCTTCTTAGAATTGGAAGTTATTCAATTAGAATGATCTTATGCCTCTCTAATGTCTCTTTAATCATTCCTAAGAACTAATAGACCAAAGTGAAGAGAATTGATAGAAAATTAGATGATTGCAAGCTCATGAACTCCCATGATCAATTAATTAGGCCATATGGTAAGAAACCTTCTTAGAATTGGAAGTTATTCAATTAGAATGATCTTATGCCTCTCTAATGTCTCTTTAATCATTCCTAAGAACTAATAGGACCAAAGTGAAGAGAATTGATAGAAAATTAGATGATTGCAAGCTCATGAACTCCCATGATCAAGTAATTAGGCCATATGGTAAGAAACCTTCTTAGAATTGGAAGTTATTCAATTAGAATGATCTTATGCCTCTCTAATGTCTCTTTAATCATTCCTAAGAACTAATAGGACCAAAGTGAAGAGAATTGATAGAAAATTAGATGATTGCAAGCTCATGAACTCCCATGATCAAGTAATTAGGCCATATGGTAAGAAACCTTCTTAGAATTGGAAGTTATTCAATTAGAATGATCTTATGCCTCTCTAATGTCTCTTTAATCATTCCTAAGAACTAATAGACCAAAGTGAAGAGAATTGATAGAAAATTAGATGATTGCAAGCTCATGAACTCCCATGATCAAGTAATTAGGCCATATGGTAAGAAACCTTCTTAGAATTGGAAGTTATTCAATTAGAATGATCTTATGCCTCTCTAATGTCTCTTTAATCATTCCTAAGAACTAATAGACCAAAGTGAAGAGAATTGATAGAAAATTAGATGATTGCAAGCTCATGAACTCCCATGATCAAGTAATTAGGCCATATGGTAAGAAACCTTCTTAGAATTGGAAGTTATTCAATTAGAATGATCTTATGCCTCTCTAATGTCTCTTTAATCATTCCTAAGAACTAATAGACCAAAGTGAAGAGAATTGATAGAAAATTAGATGATTGCAAGCTCATGAACTCCCATGATCAAGTAATTAGGCCATATGGTAAGAAACCTTCTTAGAATTGGAAGTTATTCAATTAGAATGATCTTATGCCTCTCTAATGTCTCTTTAATCATTCCTAAGAACTAATAGGACCAAAGTGAAGAGAATTGATAGAAAATTAGATGATTGCAAGCTCATGAACTCCCATGATCAAGTAATTAGGCCATATGGTAAGAAACCTTCTTAGAATTGGAAGTTATTCAATTAGAATGATCTTATGCCTCTCTAATGTCTCTTTAATCATTCCTAAGAACTAATAGGACCAAAGTGAAGAGAATTGATAGAAAATTAGATGATTGCAAGCTCATGAACTCCCATGATCAAGTAATTTAGCCATATGGTAAGAAACCTTCTTAGAATTGGAAGTTATTCAATTAGAATGATCTTATGCCTCTCTAATGTCTCTTTAATCATTCCTAAGAACTAATAGGACCAAAGTGAAGAGAATTGATAGAAAATTAGATGATTGCAAGCTCATGAACTCCCATGATCAAGTAATTAGGCCATATGGTAAGAAACCTTCTTAGAATTGGAAGTTATTCAATTAGAATGATCTTATGCCTCTCTAATGTCTCTTTAATCATTCCTAAGAACTAATAGGACCAAAGTGAAGAGAATTGATAGAAAATTAGATGATTGCAAGCTCATGAACTCTCATGAACTCCCATGATCAAGTAATTAGGCCATATGGTAAGAAACCTTCTTAGAATTGGAAGTTATTCAATTAGAATGATCTTATGCCTCTCTAATGTCTCTTTAATCATTCCTAAGAACTAATAGACCAAAGTGAAGAGAATTGATAGAAAATTAGATGATTGCAAGCTCATGAACTCCCATGATCAAGTAATTAGGCCATATGGTAAGAAACCTTCTTAGAATTGGAAGTTATTCAATTAGAATGATCTTATGCCTCTCTAATGTCTCTTTAATCATTCCTAAGAACTAATAGGACCAAAGTGAAGAGAATTGATAGAAAATTAGATGATTGCAAGCTCATGAACTCCCATGATCAAGTAATTAGGCCATATGGTAAGAAACCTTCTTAGAATTGGAAGTTATTCAATTAGAATGATCTTATGCCTCTCTAATGTCTCTTTAATCATTCCTAAGAACTAATAGACCAAAGTGAAGAGAATTGATAGAAAATTAGATGATTGCAAGCTCATGAACTCCCATGATCAAGTAATTAGGCCATATGGTAAGAAACCTTCTTAGAATTGGAAGTTATTCAATTAGAATGATCTTATGCCTCTCTAATGTCTCTTTAATCATTCCTAAGAACTAATAGGACCAAAGTGAAGAGAATTGATAGAAAATTAGATGATTGCAAGCTCATGAACTCCCATGATCAAGTAATTAGGCCATATGGTAAGAAACCTTCTTAGAATTGGAAGTTATTCAATTAGAATGATCTTATGCCTCTCTAATGTCTCTTTAATCATTCCTAAGAACTAATAGGACCAAAGTGAAGAGAATTGATAGAAAATTAGATGATTGCAAGCTCATGAACTCCCATGATCAAGTAATTAGGCCATATGGTAAGAAACCTTCTTAGAATTGGAAGTTATTCAATTAGAATGATCTTATGCCTCTCTAATGTCTCTTTAATCATTCCTAAGAACTAATAGGACCAAAGTGAAGAGAATTGATAGAAAATTAGATGATTGCAAGCTCATGAACTCCCATGATCAAGTAATTAGGCCATATGGTAAGAAACCTTCTTAGAATTGGAAGTTATTCAATTAGAATGATCTTATGCCTCTCTAATGTCTCTTTAATCATTCCTAAGAACTAATAGGACCAAAGTGAAGAGAATTGATAGAAAATTAGATGATTGCAAGCTCATGAACTCCCATGATCAAGTAATTAGGCCATATGGTAAGAAACCTTCTTAGAATTGGAAGTTATTCAATTAGAATGATCTTATGCCTCTCTAATGTCTCTTTAATCATTCCTAAGAACTAATAGACCAAAGTGAAGAGAATTGATAGAAAATTAGATGATTGCAAGCTCATGAACTCCCATGATCAAGTAATTAGCCATATGGTAAGAAACCTTCTTAGAATTGGAAGTTATTCAATTAGAATGATCTTATGCCTCTCTAATGTCTCTTTAATCATTCCTAAGAACTAATAGACCAAAGTGAAGAGAATTGATAGAAAATTAGATGATTGCAAGCTCATGAACTCCCATGATCAAGTAATTAGGCCATATGGTAAGAAACCTTCTTAGAATTGGAAGTTATTCAATTAGAATGATCTTATGCCTCTCTAATGTCTCTTTAATCATTCCTAAGAACTAATAGGACCAAAGTGAAGAGAATTGATAGAAAATTAGATGATTGCAAGCTCATGAACTCCCATGATCAAGTAATTAGGCCATATGGTAAGAAACCTTCTTAGAATTGGAAGTTATTCAATTAGAATGATCTTATGCCTCTCTAATGTCTCTTTAATCATTCCTAAGAACTAATAGGACCAAAGTGAAGAGAATTGATAGAAAATTAGATGATTGCAAGCTCATGAACTCCCATGATCAAGTAATTAGGCCATATGGTAAGAAACCTTCTTAGAATTGGAAGTTATTCAATTAGAATGATCTTATGCCTCTCTAATGTCTCTTTAATCATTCCTAAGAACTAATAGACCAAAGTGAAGAGAATTGATAGAAAATTAGATGATTGCAAGCTCATGAACTCCCATGATCAAGTAATTAGGCCATATGGTAAGAAACCTTCTTAGAATTGGAAGTTATTCAATTAGAATGATCTTATGCCTCTCTAATGTCTCTTTAATCATTCCTAAGAACTAATAGGACCAAAGTGAAGAGAATTGATAGAAAATTAGATGATTGCAAGCTCATGAACTCCCATGATCAAGTAATTAGGCCATATGGTAAGAAACCTTCTTAGAATTGGAAGTTATTCAATTAGAATGATCTTATGCCTCTCTAATGTCTCTTTAATCATTCCTAAGAACTAATAGGACCAAAGTGAAGAGAATTGATAGAAAATTAGATGATTGCAAGCTCATGAACTCCCATGATCAAGTAATTAGGCCATATGGTAAGAAACCTTCTTAGAATTGGAAGTTATTCAATTAGAATGATCTTATGCCTCTCTAATGTCTCTTTAATCATTCCTAAGAACTAATAGACCAAAGTGAAGAGAATTGATAGAAAATTAGATGATTGCAAGCTCATGAACTCCCATGATCAAGTAATTAGGCCATATGGTAAGAAACCTTCTTAGAATTGGAAGTTATTCAATTAGAATGATCTTATGCCTCTCTAATGTCTCTTTAATCATTCCTAAGAACTAATAGACCAAAGTGAAGAGAATTGATAGAAAATTAGATGATTGCAAGCTCATGAACTCCCATGATCAAGTAATTAGGCCATATGGTAAGAAACCTTCTTAGAATTGGAAGTTATTCAATTAGAATGATCTTATGCCTCTCTAATGTCTCTTTAATCATTCCTAAGAACTAATAGACCAAAGTGAAGAGAATTGATAGAAAATTAGATGATTGCAAGCTCATGAACTCCCATGATCAAGTAATTAGGCCATATGGTAAGAAACCTTCTTAGAATTGGAAGTTATTCAATTAGAATGATCTTATGCCTCTCTAATGTCTCTTTAATCATTCCTAAGAACTAATAGGACCAAAGTGAAGAGAATTGATAGAAAATTAGATGATTGCAAGCTCATGAACTCCCATGATCAAGTAATTAGGCCATATGGTAAGAAACCTTCTTAGAATTGGAAGTTATTCAATTAGAATGATCTTATGCCTCTCTAATGTCTCTTTAATCATTCCTAAGAACTAATAGGACCAAAGTGAAGAGAATTGATAGAAAATTAGATGATTGCAAGCTCATGAACTCCCATGATCAAGTAATTAGGCCATATGGTAAGAAACCTTCTTAGAATTGGAAGTTATTCAATTAGAATGATCTTATGCCTCTCTAATGTCTCTTTAATCATTCCTAAGAACTAATAGGACCAAAGTGAAGAGAATTGATAGAAAATTAGATGATTGCAAGCTCATGAACTCCCATGATCAAGTAATTAGGCCATATGGTAAGAAACCTTCTTAGAATTGGAAGTTATTCAATTAGAATGATCTTATGCCTCTCTAATGTCTCTTTAATCATTCCTAAGAACTAATAGGACCAAAGTGAAGAGAATTGATAGAAAATTAGATGATTGCAAGCTCATGAACTCCCATGATCAAGTAATTAGGCCATATGGTAAGAAACCTTCTTAGAATTGGAAGTTATTCAATTAGAATGATCTTATGCCTCTCTAATGTCTCTTTAATCATTCCTAAGAACTAATAGGACCAAAGTGAAGAGAATTGATAGAAAATTAGATGATTGCAAGCTCATGAACTCCCATGATCAAGTAATTAGGCCATATGGTAAGAAACCTTCTTAGAATTGGAAGTTATTCAATTAGAATGATCTTATGCCTCTCTAATGTCTCTTTAATCATTC
Source organism: Corymbia calophylla (assembly GCA_014182845.1). Taxonomy (NCBI): domain Eukaryota; kingdom Viridiplantae; phylum Streptophyta; class Magnoliopsida; order Myrtales; family Myrtaceae; genus Corymbia; species Corymbia calophylla. The sequence continues at coordinate 7,360,231 of CM024701.1, read as the reverse complement.
CTAAGAACTAATAGGACCAAAGTGAAGAGAATTGATAGAAAATTAGATGATTGCAAGCTCATGAACTCCCATGATCAAGTAATTAGGCCATATGGTAAGAAACCTTCTTAGAATTGGAAGTTATTCAATTAGAATGATCTTATGCCTCTCTAATGTCTCTTTAATCATTCCTAAGAACTAATAGACCAAAGTGAAGAGAATTGATAGAAAATTAGATGATTGCAAGCTCATGAACTCCCATGATCAAGTAATTAGGCCATATGGTAAGAAACCTTCTTAGAATTGGAAGTTATTCAATTAGAATGATCTTATGCCTCTCTAATGTCTCTTTAATCATTCCTAAGAACTAATAGGACCAAAGTGAAGAGAATTGATAGAAAATTAGATGATTGCAAGCTCATGAACTCCCATGATCAAGTAATTAGGCCATATGGTAAGAAACCTTCTTAGAATTGGAAGTTATTCAATTAGAATGGTCTTATGCCTCTCTAATGTCTCTTTAATGATTCCTAAGAACTAATAGGACCAAAGTGAAGAGAATTGATAGAAAATTAGATGATTGCAAGCTCATGAACTCCCATGATCAAGTAATTAGGCCATATGGTAAGAAACCTTCTTAGAATTGGAAGTTATTCAATTAGAATGATCTTATGCCTCTCTAATGTCTCTTTAATCATTCCTAAGAACTAATAGGACCAAAGTGAAGAGAATTGATAGAAAATTAGATGATTGCAAGCTCATGAACTCCCATGATCAAGTAATTAGGCCATATGGTAAGAAACCTTCTTAGAATTGGAAGTTATTCAATTAGAATGATCTTATGCCTCTCTAATGTCTCTTTAATCATTCCTAAGAACTAATAGGACCAAAGTGAAGAGAATTGATAGAAAATTAGATGATTGCAAGCTCATGAACTCCCATGATCAAGTAATTAGGCCATATGGTAAGAAACCTTCTTAGAATTGGAAGTTATTCAATTAGAATGATCTTATGCCTCTCTAATGTCTCTTTAATCATTCCTAAGAACTAATAGACCAAAGTGAAGAGAATTGATAGAAAATTAGATGATTGCAAGCTCATGAACTCCCATGATCAAGTAATTAGGCCATATGGTAAGAAACCTTCTTAGAATTGGAAGTTATTCAATTAGAATGATCTTATGCCTCTCTAATGTCTCTTTAATCATTCCTAAGAACTAATAGGACCAAAGTGAAGAGAATTGATAGAAAATTAGATGATTGCAAGCTCATGAACTCCCATGATCAAGTAATTAGGCCATATGGTAAGAAACCTTCTTAGAATTGGAAGTTATTCAATTAGAATGATCTTATGCCTCTCTAATGTCTCTTTAATCATTCCTAAGAACTAATAGGACCAAAGTGAAGAGAATTGATAGAAAATTAGATGATTGCAAGCTCATGAACTCCCATGATCAAGTAATTAGGCCATATGGTAAGAAACCTTCTTAGAATTGGAAGTTATTCAATTAGAATGATCTTATGCCTCTCTAATGTCTCTTTAATCATTCCTAAGAACTAATAGGACCAAAGTGAAGAGAATTGATAGAAAATTAGATGATTGCAAGCTCATGAACTCCCATGATCAAGTAATTAGGCCATATGGTAAGAAACCTTCTTAGAATTGGAAGTTATTCAATTAGAATGATCTTATGCCTCTCTAATGTCTCTTTAATCATTCCTAAGAACTAATAGACCAAAGTGAAGAGAATTGATAGAAAATTAGATGATTGCAAGCTCATGAACTCCCATGATCAAGTAATTAGCCATATGGTAAGAAACCTTCTTAGAATTGGAAGTTATTCAATTAGAATGATCTTATGCCTCTCTAATGTCTCTTTAATCATTCCTAAGAACTAATAGGACCAAAGTGAAGAGAATTGATAGAAAATTAGATGATTGCAAGCTCATGAACTCCCATGATCAAGTAATTAGGCCATATGGTAAGAAACCTTCTTAGAATTGGAAGTTATTCAATTAGAATGATCTTATGCCTCTCTAATGTCTCTTTAATCATTCCTAAGAACTAATAGGACCAAAGTGAAGAGAATTGATAGAAAATTAGATGATTGCAAGCTCATGAACTCCCATGATCAAGTAATTAGGCCATATGGTAAGAAACCTTCTTAGAATTGGAAGTTATTCAATTAGAATGATCTTATGCCTCTCTAATGTCTCTTTAATCATTCCTAAGAACTAATAGGACCAAAGTGAAGAGAATTGATAGAAAATTAGATGATTGCAAGCTCATGAACTCCCATGATCAAGTAATTAGGCCATATGGTAAGAAACCTTCTTAGAATTGGAAGTTATTCAATTAGAATGATCTTATGCCTCTCTAATGTCTCTTTAATCATTCCTAAGAACTAATAGACCAAAGTGAAGAGAATTGATAGAAAATTAGATGATTGCAAGCTCATGAACTCCCATGATCAAGTAATTAGGCCATATGGTAAGAAACCTTCTTAGAATTGGAAGTTATTCAATTAGAATGATCTTATGCCTCTCTAATGTCTCTTTAATCATTCCTAAGAACTAATAGACCAAAGTGAAGAGAATTGATAGAAAATTAGATGATTGCAAGCTCATGAACTCCCATGATCAAGTAATTAGGCCATATGGTAAGAAACCTTCTTAGAATTGGAAGTTATTCAATTAGAATGATCTTATGCCTCTCTAATGTCTCTTTAATCATTCCTAAGAACTAATAGACCAAAGTGAAGAGAATTGATAGAAAATTAGATGATTGCAAGCTCATGAACTCCCATGATCAAGTAATTAGGCCATATGGTAAGAAACCTTCTTAGAATTGGAAGTTATTCAATTAGAATGATCTTATGCCTCTCTAATGTCTCTTTAATCATTCCTAAGAACTAATAGGACCAAAGTGAAGAGAATTGATAGAAAATTAGATGATTGCAAGCTCATGAACTCCCATGATCAAGTAATTAGGCCATATGGTAAGAAACCTTCTTAGAATTGGAAGTTATTCAATTAGAATGATCTTATGCCTCTCTAATGTCTCTTTAATCATTCCTAAGAACTAATAGGACCAAAGTGAAGAGAATTGATAGAAAATTAGATGATTGCAAGCTCATGAACTCCCATGATCATGCAATTAGGCCATATGGTCAAAACCTTCTTAGAATTGGAAGTTATTCAATTAGAATGATCTTATGCCTCTCTAATGTCTCTTTAATCATTCCTAAGAACTAATAGACCAAAGTGAAGAGAATTGATAGAAAATTAGATGATTGCAAGCTCATGAACTCCCATGATCAAGTAATTAGGCCATATGGTAAGAAACCTTCTTAGAATTGGAAGTTATTCAATTAGAATGATCTTATGCCTCTCTAATGTCTCTTTAATCATTCCTAAGAACTAATAGGACCAAAGTGAAGAGAATTGATAGAAAATTAGATGATTGCAAGCTCATGAACTCCCATGATCAAGTAATTAGGCCATATGGTAAGAAACCTTCTTAGAATTGGAAGTTATTCAATTAGAATGATCTTATGCCTCTCTAATGTCTCTTTAATCATTCCTAAGAACTAATAGACCAAAGTGAAGAGAATTGATAGAAAATTAGATGATTGCAAGCTCATGAACTCCCATGATCAAGTAATTAGGCCATATGGTAAGAAACCTTCTTAGAATTGGAAGTTATTCAATTAGAATGATCTTATGCCTCTCTAATGTCTCTTTAATCATTCCTAAGAACTAATAGGACCAAAGTGAAGAGAATTGATAGAAAATTAGATGATTGCAAGCTCATGAACTCCCATGATCAAGTAATTAGGCCATATGGTAAGAAACCTTCTTAGAATTGGAAGTTATTCAATTAGAATGATCTTATGCCTCTCTAATGTCTCTTTAATCATTCCTAAGAACTAATAGGACCAAAGTGAAGAGAATTGATAGAAAATTAGATGATTGCAAGCTCATGAACTCCCATGATCAAGTAATTAGGCCATATGGTAAGAAACCTTCTTAGAATTGGAAGTTATTCAATTAGAATGATCTTATGCCTCTCTAATGTCTCTTTAATCATTCCTAAGAACTAATAGGACCAAAGTGAAGAGAATTGATAGAAAATTAGATGATTGCAAGCTCATGAACTCCCATGATCAAGTAATTAGGCCATATGGTAAGAAACCTTCTTAGAATTGGAAGTTATTCAATTAGAATGATCTTATGCCTCTCTAATGTCTCTTTAATCATTCCTAAGAACTAATAGACCAAAGTGAAGAGAATTGATAGAAAATTAGATGATTGCAAGCTCATGAACTCCCATGATCAAGTAATTAGGCCATATGGTAAGAAACCTTCTTAGAATTGGAAGTTATTCAATTAGAATGATCTTATGCCTCTCTAATGTCTCTTTAATCATTCCTAAGAACTAATAGGACCAAAGTGAAGAGAATTGAAGAAAATTAGATGATTGCAAGCTCATGAACTCCCATGATCAAGTAATTAGGCCATATGGTAAGAAACCTTCTTAGAATTGGAAGTTATTCAATTAGAATGATCTTATGCCTCTCTAATGTCTCTTTAATCATTCCTAAGAACTAATAGACCAAAGTGAAGAGAATTGATAGAAAATTAGATGATTGCAAGCTCATGAACTCCCATGATCAAGTAATTAGGCCATATGGTAAGAAACCTTCTTAGAATTGGAAGTTATTCAATTAGAATGATCTTATGCCTCTCTAATGTCTCTTTAATCATTCCTAAGAACTAATAGGACCAAAGTGAAGAGAATTGATAGAAAATTAGATGATTGCAAGCTCATGAACTCCCATGATCAAGTAATTAGGCCATATGGTAAGAAACCTTCTTAGAATTGGAAGTTATTCAATTAGAATGATCTTATGCCTCTCTAATGTCTCTTTAATCATTCCTAAGAACTAATAGGACCAAAGTGAAGAGAATTGATAGAAAATTAGATGATTGCAAGCTCATGAACTCCCATGATCAAGTAATTAGGCCATATGGTAAGAAACCTTCTTAGAATTGGAAGTTATTCAATTAGAATGATCTTATGCCTCTCTAATGTCTCTTTAATCATTCCTAAGAACTAATAGGACCAAAGTGAAGAGAATTGATAGAAAATTAGATGATTGCAAGCTCATGAACTTCCATGATCAAGTAATTAGGCCATATGGTAAGAAACCTTCTTAGAATTGGAAGTTATTCAATTAGAATGATCTTATGCCTCTCTAATGTCTCTTTAATCATTCCTAAGAACTAATAGACCAAAGTGAAGAGAATTGATAGAAAATTAGATGATTGCAAGCTCATGAACTCCCATGATCAAGTAATTAGGCCATATGGTAAGAAACCTTCTTAGAATTGGAAGTTATTCAATTAGAATGATCTTATGCCTCTCTAATGTCTCTTTAATCATTCCTAAGAACTAATAGACCAAAGTGAAGAGAATTGATAGAAAATTAGATGATTGCAAGCTCATGAACTCCCATGATCAAGTAATTAGGCCATATGGTAAGAAACCTTCTTAGAATTGGAAGTTATTCAATTAGAATGATCTTATGCCTCTCTAATGTCTCTTTAATCATTCCTAAGAACTAATAGGACCAAAGTGAAGAGAATTGATAGAAAATTAGATGATTGCAAGCTCATGAACTCCCATGATCAAGTAATTAGGCCATATGGTAAGAAACCTTCTTAGAATTGGAAGTTATTCAATTAGAATGATCTTATGCCTCTCTAATGTGTCTTTAATCATTCCTAAGAACTAATAGACCAAAGTGAAGAGAATTGATAGAAAATTAGATGATTGCAAGCTCATGAACTCCCATGATCAAGTAATTAGGCCATATGGTAAGAAACCTTCTTAGAATTGGAAGTTATTCAATTAGAATGATCTTATGCCTCTCTAATGTCTCTTTAATCATTCCTAAGAACTAATAGGACCAAAGTGAAGAGAATTGATAGAAAATTAGATGATTGCAAGCTCATGAACTCCCATGATCAAGTAATTAGGCCATATGGTAAGAAACCTTCTTAGAATTGGAAGTTATTCAATTAGAATGATCTTATGCCTCTCTAATGTCTCTTTAATCATTCCTAAGAACTAATAGGACCAAAGTGAAGAGAATTGATAGAAAATTAGATGATTGCAAGCTCATGAACTCCCATGATCAAGTAATTAGCCATATGGTAAGAAACCTTCTTAGAATTGGAAGTTATTCAATTAGAATGATCTTATGCCTCTCTAATGTCTCTTTAATCATTCCTAAGAACTAATAGGACCAAAGTGAAGAGAATTGATAGAAAATTAGATGATTGCAAGCTCATGAACTCCCATGATCAAGTAATTAGGCCATATGGTAAGAAACCTTCTTAGAATTGGAAGTTATTCAATTAGAATGATCTTATGCCTCTCTAATGTCTCTTTAATCATTCCTAAGAACTAATAGGACCAAAGTGAAGAGAATTGATAGAAAATTAGATGATTGCAAGCTCATGAACTCCCATGATCAAGTAATTAGGCCATATGGTAAGAAACCTTCTTAGAATTGGAAGTTATTCAATTAGAATGATCTTATGCCTCTCTAATGTCTCTTTAATCATTCCTAAGAACTAATAGACCAAAGTGAAGAGAATTGATAGAAAATTAGATGATTGCAAGCTCATGAACTCCCATGATCAAGTAATTAGGCCATATGGTAAGAAACCTTCTTAGAATTGGAAGTTATTCAATTAGAATGATCTTATGCCTCTCTAATGTCTCTTTAATCATTCCTAAGAACTAATAGGACCAAAGTGAAGAGAATTGATAGAAAATTAGATGATTGCAAGCTCATGAACTCCCATGATCAAGTAATTAGGCCATATGGTAAGAAACCTTCTTAGAATTGGAAGTTATTCAATTAGAATGATCTTATGCCTCTCTAATGTCTCTTTAATCATTCCTAAGAACTAATAGACCAAAGTGAAGAGAATTGATAGAAAATTAGATGATTGCAAGCTCATGAACTCCCATGATCAAGTAATTAGGCCATATGGTAAGAAACCTTCTTAGAATTGGAAGTTATTCAATTAGAATGATCTTATGCCTCTCTAATGTCTCTTTAATCATTCCTAAGAACTAATAGGACCAAAGTGAAGAGAATTGATAGAAAATTAGATGATTGCAAGCTCATGAACTCCCATGATCAAGTAATTAGGCCATATGGTAAGAAACCTTCTTAGAATTGGAAGTTATTCAATTAGAATGATCTTATGCCTCTCTAATGTCTCTTTAATCATTCCTAAGAACTAATAGGACCAAAGTGAAGAGAATTGATAGAAAATTAGATGATTGCAAGCTCATGAACTCCCATGATCAAGTAATTAGGCCATATGGTAAGAAACCTTCTTAGAATTGGAAGTTATTCAATTAGAATGATCTTATGCCTCTCTAATGTCTCTTTAATCATTCCTAAGAACTAATAGGACCAAAGTGAAGAGAATTGATAGAAAATTAGATGATTGCAAGCTCATGAACTCCCATGATCAAGTAATTAGGCCATATGGTAAGAAACCTTCTTAGAATTGGAAGTTATTCAATTAGAATGATCTTATGCCTCTCTAATGTCTCTTTAATCATTCCTAAGAACTAATAGGACCAAAGTGAAGAGAATTGATAGAAAATTAGATGATTGCAAGCTCATGAACTCCCATGATCAAGTAATTAGGCCATATGGTAAGAAACCTTCTTAGAATTGGAAGTTATTCAATTAGAATGATCTTATGCCTCTCTAATGTCTCTTTAATCATTCCTAAGAACTAATAGACCAAAGTGAAGAGAATTGATAGAAAATTAGATGATTGCAAGCTCATGAACTCCCATGATCAAGTAATTAGGCCATATGGTAAGAAACCTTCTTAGAATTGGAAGTTATTCAATTAGAATGATCTTATGCCTCTCTAATGTCTCTTTAATCATTCCTAAGAACTAATAGGACCAAAGTGAAGAGAATTGATAGAAAATTAGATGATTGCAAGCTCATGAACTCCCATGATCAAGTAATTAGGCCATATGGTAAGAAACCTTCTTAGAATTGGAAGTTATTCAATTAGAATGATCTTATGCCTCTCTAATGTCTCTTTAATCATTCCTAAGAACTAATAGGACCAAAGTGAAGAGAATTGATAGAAAATTAGATGATTGCAAGCTCATGAACTCCCATGATCAAGTAATTAGGCCATATGGTAAGAAACCTTCTTAGAATTGGAAGTTATTCAATTAGAATGATCTTATGCCTCTCTAATGTCTCTTTAATCATTCCTAAGAACTAATAGACCAAAGTGAAGAGAATTGATAGAAAATTAGATGATTGCAAGCTCATGAACTCCCATGATCAAGTAATTAGGCCATATGGTAAGAAACCTTCTTAGAATTGGAAGTTATTCAATTAGAATGATCTTATGCCTCTCTAATGTCTCTTTAATCATTCCTAAGAACTAATAGGACCAAAGTGAAGAGAATTGAAAGAAAATTAGATGATTGCAAGCTCATGAACTCCCATGATCAAGTAATTAGGCCATATGGTAAGAAACCTTCTTAGAATTGGAAGTTATTCAATTAGAATGATCTTATGCCTCTCTAATGTCTCTTTAATCATTCCTAAGAACTAATAGGACCAAAGTGAAGAGAATTGATAGAAAATTAGATGATTGCAAGCTCATGAACTCCCATGATCAAGTAATTAGGCCATATGGTAAGAAACCTTCTTAGAATTGGAAGTTATTCAATTAGAATGATCTTATGCCTCTCTAATGTCTCTTTAATCATTCCTAAGAACTAATAGGACCAAAGTGAAGAGAATTGAAAGAAAATTAGATGATTGCAAGCTCATGAACTCCCATGATCAAGTAATTAGGCCATATGGTAAGAAACCTTCTTAGAATTGGAAGTTATTCAATTAGAATGATCTTATGCCTCTCTAATGTCTCTTTAATCATTCCTAAGAACTAATAGACCAAAGTGAAGAGAATTGATAGAAAATTAGATGATTGCAAGCTCATGAACTCCCATGATCAAGTAATTAGGCCATATGGTAAGAAACCTTCTTAGAATTGGAAGTTATTCAATTAGAATGATCTTATGCCTCTCTAATGTCTCTTTAATCATTCCTAAGAACTAATAGACCAAAGTGAAGAGAATTGATAGAAAATTAGATGATTGCAAGCTCATGAACTCCCATGATCAAGTAATTAGCCATATGGTAAGAAACCTTCTTAGAATTGGAAGTTATTCAATTAGAATGATCTTATGCCTCTCTAATGTCTCTTTAATCATTCCTAAGAACTAATAGGACCAAAGTGAAGAGAATTGATAGAAAATTAGATGATTGCAAGCTCATGAACTCCCATGATCAAGTAATTAGGCCATATGGTAAGAAACCTTCTTAGAATTGGAAGTTATTCAATTAGAATGATCTTATGCCTCTCTAATGTCTCTTTAATCATTCCTAAGAACTAATAGGACCAAAGTGAAGAGAATTGATAGAAAATTAGATGATTGCAAGCTCATGAACTCCCATGATCAAGTAATTAGGCCATATGGTAAGAAACCTTCTTAGAATTGGAAGTTATTCAATTAGAATGATCTTATGCCTCTCTAATGTCTCTTTAATCATTCCTAAGAACTAATAGACCAAAGTGAAGAGAATTGATAGAAAATTAGATGATTGCAAGCTCATGAACTCCCATGATCAAGTAATTAGGCCATATGGTAAGAAACCTTCTTAGAATTGGAAGTTATTCAATTAGAATGATCTTATGCCTCTCTAATGTCTCTTTAATCATTCCTAAGAACTAATAGGACCAAAGTGAAGAGAATTGATAGAAAATTAGATGATTGCAAGCTCATGAACTCCCATGATCAAGTAATTAGGCCATATGGTAAGAAACCTTCTTAGAATTGGAAGTTATTCAATTAGAATGATCTTATGCCTCTCTAATGTCTCTTTAATCATTCCTAAGAACTAATAGGACCAAAGTGAAGAGAATTGATAGAAAATTAGATGATTGCAAGCTCATGAACTCCCATGATCAAGTAATTAGGCCATATGGTAAGAAACCTTCTTAGAATTGGAAGTTATTCAATTAGAATGATCTTATGCCTCTCTAATGTCTCTTTAATCATTCCTAAGAACTAATAGGACCAAAGTGAAGAGAATTGATAGAAAATTAGATGATTGCAAGCTCATGAACTCCCATGATCAAGTAATTAGGCCATATGGTAAGAAACCTTCTTAGAATTGGAAGTTATTCAATTAGAATGATCTTATGCCTCTCTAATGTCTCTTTAATCATTCCTAAGAACTAATAGGACCAAAGTGAAGAGAATTGATAGAAAATTAGATGATTGCAAGCTCATGAACTCCCATGATCAAGTAATTAGGCCATATGGTAAGAAACCTTCTTAGAATTGGAAGTTATTCAATTAGAATGATCTTATGCCTCTCTAATGTCTCTTTAATCATTCCTAAGAACTAATAGACCAAAGTGAAGAGAATTGATAGAAAATTAGATGATTGCAAGCTCATGAACTCCCATGATCAAGTAATTAGGCCATATGGTAAGAAACCTTCTTAGAATTGGAAGTTATTCAATTAGAATGATCTTATGCCTCTCTAATGTCTCTTTAATCATTCCTAAGAACTAATAGGACCAAAGTGAAGAGAATTGATAGAAAATTAGATGATTGCAAGCTCATGAACTCCCATGATCAAGTAATTAGGCCATATGGTAAGAAACCTTCTTAGAATTGGAAGTTATTCAATTAGAATGATCTTATGCCTCTCTAATGTCTCTTTAATCATTCCTAAGAACTAATAGGACCAAAGTGAAGAGAATTGATAGAAAATTAGATGATTGCAAGCTCATGAACTCCCATGATCAAGTAATTAGGCCATATGGTAAGAAACCTTCTTAGAATTGGAAGTTATTCAATTAGAATGATCTTATGCCTCTCTAATGTCTCTTTAATCATTCCTAAGAACTAATAGACCAAAGTGAAGAGAATTGATAGAAAATTAGATGATTGCAAGCTCATGAACTCCCATGATCAAGTAATTAGGCCATATGGTAAGAAACCTTCTTAGAATTGGAAGTTATTCAATTAGAATGATCTTATGCCTCTCTAATGTCTCTTTAATCATTCCTAAGAACTAATAGACCAAAGTGAAGAGAATTGATAGAAAATTAGATGATTGCAAGCTCATGAACTCCCATGATCAAGTAATTAGGCCATATGGTAAGAAACCTTCTTAGAATTGGAAGTTATTCAATTAGAATGATCTTATGCCTCTCTAATGTCTCTTTAATCATTCCTAAGAACTAATAGGACCAAAGTGAAGAGAATTGATAGAAAATTAGATGATTGCAAGCTCATGAACTCCCATGATCAAGTAATTAGGCCATATGGTAAGAAACCTTCTTAGAATTGGAAGTTATTCAATTAGAATGATCTTATGCCTCTCTAATGTCTCTTTAATCATTCCTAAGAACTAATAGGACCAAAGTGAAGAGAATTGATAGAAAATTAGATGATTGCAAGCTCATGAACTCCCATGATCAAGTAATTAGGCCATATGGTAAGAAACCTTCTTAGAATTGGAAGTTATTCAATTAGAATGATCTTATGCCTCTCTAATGTCTCTTTAATCATTCCTAAGAACTAATAGACCAAAGTGAAGAGAATTGATAGAAAATTAGATGATTGCAAGCTCATGAACTCCCATGATCAAGTAATTAGGCCATATGGTAAGAAACCTTCTTAGAATTGGAAGTTATTCAATTAGAATGATCTTATGCCTCTCTAATGTCTCTTTAATCATTCCTAAGAACTAATAGGACCAAAGTGAAGAGAATTGATAGAAAATTAGATGATTGCAAGCTCATGAACTCCCATGATCAAGTAATTAGGCCATATGGTAAGAAACCTTCTTAGAATTGGAAGTTATTCAATTAGAATGATCTTATGCCTCTCTAATGTCTCTTTAATCATTCCTAAGAACTAATAGGACCAAAGTGAAGAGAATTGATAGAAAATTAGATGATTGCAAGCTCATGAACTCCCATGATCAAGTAATTAGGCCATATGGTAAGAAACCTTCTTAGAATTGGAAGTTATTCAATTAGAATGATCTTATGCCTCTCTAATGTCTCTTTAATCATTCCTAAGAACTAATAGGACCAAAGTGAAGAGAATTGATAGAAAATTAGATGATTGCAAGCTCATGAACTCCCATGATCAAGTAATTAGGCCATATGGTAAGAAACCTTCTTAGAATTGGAAGTTATTCAATTAGAATGATCTTATGCCTCTCTAATGTCTCTTTAATCATTCCTAAGAACTAATAGACCAAAGTGAAGAGAATTGATAGAAAATTAGATGATTGCAAGCTCATGAACTCCCATGATCAAGTAATTAGGCCATATGGTAAGAAACCTTCTTAGAATTGGAAGTTATTCAATTAGAATGATCTTATGCCTCTCTAATGTCTCTTTAATCATTCCTAAGAACTAATAGGACCAAAGTGAAGAGAATTGATAGAAAATTAGATGATTGCAAGCTCATGAACTCCCATGATCAAGTAATTAGGCCATATGGTAAGAAACCTTCTTAGAATTGGAAGTTATTCAATTAGAATGATCTTATGCCTCTCTAATGTCTCTTTAATCATTCCTAAGAACTAATAGACCAAAGTGAAGAGAATTGATAGAAAATTAGATGATTGCAAGCTCATGAACTCCCATGATCAAGTAATTAGGCCATATGGTAAGAAACCTTCTTAGAATTGGAAGTTATTCAATTAGAATGATCTTATGCCTCTCTAATGTCTCTTTAATCATTCCTAAGAACTAATAGGACCAAAGTGAAGAGAATTGAAGAAAATTAGATGATTGCAAGCTCATGAACTCCCATGATCAAGTAATTAGGCCATATGGTAAGAAACCTTCTTAGAATTGGAAGTTATTCAATTAGAATGATCTTATGCCTCTCTAATGTCTCTTTAATCATTCCTAAGAACTAATAGGACCAAAGTGAAGAGAATTGATAGAAAATTAGATGATTGCAAGCTCATGAACTCCCATGATCAAGTAATTTAGCCATATGGTAAGAAACCTTCTTAGAATTGGAAGTTATTCAATTAGAATGATCTTATGCCTCTCTAATGTCTCTTTAATCATTCCTAAGAACTAATAGGACCAAAGTGAAGAGAATTGATAGAAAATTAGATGATTGCAAGCTCATGAACTCCCATGATCAAGTAATTAGGCCATATGGTAAGAAACCTTCTTAGAATTGGAAGTTATTCAATTAGAATGATCTTATGCCTCTCTAATGTCTCTTTAATCATTCCTAAGAACTAATAGGACCAAAGTGAAGAGAATTGATAGAAAATTAGATGATTGCAAGCTCATGAACTCCCATGATCAAGTAATTAGGCCATATGGTAAGAAACCTTCTTAGAATTGGAAGTTATTCAATTAGAATGATCTTATGCCTCTCTAATGTCTCTTTAATCATTCCTAAGAACTAATAGACCAAAGTGAAGAGAATTGATAGAAAATTAGATGATTGCAAGCTCATGAACTCCCATGATCAAGTAATTAGGCCATATGGTAAGAAACCTTCTTAGAATTGGAAGTTATTCAATTAGAATGATCTTATGCCTCTCTAATGTCTCTTTAATCATTCCTAAGAACTAATAGACCAAAGTGAAGAGAATTGATAGAAAATTAGATGATTGCAAGCTCATGAACTCCCATGATCAAGTAATTAGGCCATATGGTAAGAAACCTTCTTAGAATTGGAAGTTATTCAATTAGAATGATCTTATGCCTCTCTAATGTCTCTTTAATCATTCCTAAGAACTAATAGGACCAAAGTGAAGAGAATTGAAAGAAAATTAGATGATTGCAAGCTCATGAACTCCCATGATCAAGTAATTAGGCCATATGGTAAGAAACCTTCTTAGAATTGGAAGTTATTCAATTAGAATGATCTTATGCCTCTCTAATGTCTCTTTAATCATTCCTAAGAACTAATAGACCAAAGTGAAGAGAATTGATAGAAAATTAGATGATTGCAAGCTCATGAACTCCCATGATCAAGTAATTAGGCCATATGGTAAGAAACCTTCTTAGAATTGGAAGTTATTCAATTAGAATGATCTTATGCCTCTCTAATGTCTCTTTAATCATTCCTAAGAACTAATAGGACCAAAGTGAAGAGAATTGATAGAAAATTAGATGATTGCAAGCTCATGAACTCCCATGATCAAGTAATTAGGCCATATGGTAAGAAACCTTCTTAGAATTGGAAGTTATTCAATTAGAATGATCTTATGCCTCTCTAATGTCTCTTTAATCATTCCTAAGAACTAATAGGACCAAAGTGAAGAGAATTGATAGAAAATTAGATGATTGCAAGCTCATGAACTCCCATGATCAAGTAATTAGGCCATATGGTAAGAAACCTTCTTAGAATTGGAAGTTATTCAATTAGAATGATCTTATGCCTCTCTAATGTCTCTTTAATCATTCCTAAGAACTAATAGACCAAAGTGAAGAGAATTGATAGAAAATTAGATGATTGCAAGCTCATGAACTCCCATGATCAAGTAATTAGGCCATATGGTAAGAAACCTTCTTAGAATTGGAAGTTATTCAATTAGAATGATCTTATGCCTCTCTAATGTCTCTTTAATCATTCCTAAGAACTAATAGGACCAAAGTGAAGAGAATTGATAGAAAATTAGATGATTGCAAGCTCATGAACTCCCATGATCAAGTAATTAGGCCATATGGTAAGAAACCTTCTTAGAATTGGAAGTTATTCAATTAGAATGATCTTATGCCTCTCTAATGTCTCTTTAATCATTCCTAAGAACTAATAGGACCAAAGTGAAGAGAATTGATAGAAAATTAGATGATTGCAAGCTCATGAACTCCCATGATCAAGTAATTAGGCCATATGGTAAGAAACCTTCTTAGAATTGGAAGTTATTCAATTAGAATGATCTTATGCCTCTCTAATGTCTCTTTAATCATTCCTAAGAACTAATAGGACCAAAGTGAAGAGAATTGATAGAAAATTAGATGATTGCAAGCTCATGAACTCCCATGATCAAGTAATTAGGCCATATGGTAAGAAACCTTCTTAGAATTGGAAGTTATTCAATTAGAATGATCTTATGCCTCTCTAATGTCTCTTTAATCATTCCTAAGAACTAATAGGACCAAAGTGAAGAGAATTGATAGAAAATTAGATGATTGCAAGCTCATGAACTCCCATGATCAAGTAATTAGGCCATATGGTAAGAAACCTTCTTAGAATTGGAAGTTATTCAATTAGAATGATCTTATGCCTCTCTAATGTCTCTTTAATCATTCCTAAGAACTAATAGGACCAAAGTGAAGAGAATTGAAAGAAAATTAGATGATTGCAAGCTCATGAACTCCCATGATCAAGTAATTAGGCCATATGGTAAGAAACCTTCTTAGAATTGGAAGTTATTCAATTAGAATGATCTTATGCCTCTCTAATGTCTCTTTAATCATTCCTAAGAACTAATAGACCAAAGTGAAGAGAATTGATAGAAAATTAGATGATTGCAAGCTCATGAACTCCCATGATCAAGTAATTAGGCCATATGGTAAGAAACCTTCTTAGAATTGGAAGTTATTCAATTAGAATGATCTTATGCCTCTCTAATGTCTCTTTAATCATTCCTAAGAACTAATAGGACCAAAGTGAAGAGAATTGATAGAAAATTAGATGATTGCAAGCTCATGAACTCCCATGATCAAGTAATTAGGCCATATGGTAAGAAACCTTCTTAGAATTGGAAGTTATTCAATTAGAATGATCTTATGCCTCTCTAATGTCTCTTTAATCATTCCTAAGAACTAATAGACCAAAGTGAAGAGAATTGATAGAAAATTAGATGATTGCAAGCTCATGAACTCCCATGATCAAGTAATTAGGCCATATGGTAAGAAACCTTCTTAGAATTGGAAGTTATTCAATTAGAATGATCTTATGCCTCTCTAATGTCTCTTTAATCATTCCTAAGAACTAATAGGACCAAAGTGAAGAGAATTGAAAGAAAATTAGATGATTGCAAGCTCATGAACTCCCATGATCAAGTAATTAGTCCATATGGTAAGAAACCTTCTTAGAATTGGAAGTTATTCAATTAGAATGATCTTATGCCTCTCTAGTGTCTCTTTAATCATTCCTAAGAACTAATAGGACCAAAGTGAAGAGAATTGATAGAAAATTAGATGATTGCAAGTTCATGAACTCCCATGATCAAGTAATTAGTCCCATATTGTAAGAAACCTTCTGAGAATTGGAAGTTATTCAATTAGAATGATCTTATGCCTCTCTAATGTCTCTTTAATCATTCCTAAGAACTAATAGGACCAAAGTGAAGAGAATTGATAGAAAATTAGATGATTGCAAGCTCATGAACTCCCATGATCAAGTAATTAGGCCATATGGTAAGAAACCTTCTTAGAATTGGAAGTTATTCAATTAGAATGATCTTATGCCTCTCTAATGTCTCTTTAATCATTCCTAAGAACTAATAGGACCAAAGTGAAGAGAATTGATAGAAAATTAGATGATTGCAAGCTCATGAACTCCCATGATCAAGTAATTAGGCCATATGGTAAGAAACCTTCTTAGAATTGGAAGTTATTCAATTAGAATGATCTTATGCCTCTCTAATGTCTCTTTAATCATTCCTAAGAACTAATAGACCAAAGTGAAGAGAATTGATAGAAAATTAGATGATTGCAAGCTCATGAACTCCCATGATCAAGTAATTAGGCCATATGGTAA
Organism: Corymbia calophylla; assembly: GCA_014182845.1. NCBI lineage: Eukaryota > Viridiplantae > Streptophyta > Magnoliopsida > Myrtales > Myrtaceae > Corymbia > Corymbia calophylla. Next base: position 7,343,341 of record CM024701.1, on the reverse strand, counting down.
GAAACCTTCTTAGAATTGGAAGTTATTCAATTAGAATGATCTTATGCCTCTCTAATGTCTCTTTAATCATTCCTAAGAACTAATAGACCAAAGTGAAGAGAATTGATAGAAAATTAGATGATTGCAAGCTCATGAACTCCCATGATCAAGTAATTAGGCCATATGGTAAGAAACCTTCTTAGAATTGGAAGTTATTCAATTAGAATGATCTTATGCCTCTCTAATGTCTCTTTAATCATTCCTAAGAACTAATAGACCAAAGTGAAGAGAATTGATAGAAAATTAGATGATTGCAAGCTCATGAACTCCCATGATCAAGTAATTAGGCCATATGGTAAGAAACCTTCTTAGAATTGGAAGTTATTCAATTAGAATGATCTTATGCCTCTCTAATGTCTCTTTAATCATTCCTAAGAACTAATAGACCAAAGTGAAGAGAATTGATAGAAAATTAGATGATTGCAAGCTCATGAACTCCCATGATCAAGTAATTAGGCCATATGGTAAGAAACCTTCTTAGAATTGGAAGTTATTCAATTAGAATGATCTTATGCCTCTCTAATGTCTCTTTAATCATTCCTAAGAACTAATAGGACCAAAGTGAAGAGAATTGAAAGAAAATTAGATGATTGCAAGCTCATGAACTCCCATGATCAAGTAATTAGGCCATATGGTAAGAAACCTTCTTAGAATTGGAAGTTATTCAATTAGAATGATCTTATGCCTCTCTAATGTCTCTTTAATCATTCCTAAGAACTAATAGGACCAAAGTGAAGAGAATTGATAGAAAATTAGATGATTGCAAGCTCATGAACTCCCATGATCAAGTAATTAGGCCATATGGTAAGAAACCTTCTTAGAATTGGAAGTTATTCAATTAGAATGATCTTATGCCTCTCTAATGTCTCTTTAATCATTCCTAAGAACTAATAGACCAAAGTGAAGAGAATTGATAGAAAATTAGATGATTGCAAGCTCATGAACTCCCATGATCAAGTAATTAGCCATATGGTAAGAAACCTTCTTAGAATTGGAAGTTATTCAATTAGAATGATCTTATGCCTCTCTAATGTCTCTTTAATCATTCCTAAGAACTAATAGGACCAAAGTGAAGAGAATTGATAGAAAATTAGATGATTGCAAGCTCATGAACTCCCATGATCAAGTAATTAGGCCATATGGTAAGAAACCTTCTTAGAATTGGAAGTTATTCAATTAGAATGATCTTATGCCTCTCTAATGTCTCTTTAATCATTCCTAAG
>CM024701.1:7055788-7341979 GCA_014182845.1 Corymbia calophylla | reverse complement strand
AATTACTTGATCATGGGAGTTCATGAGCTTGCAATCATCTAATTTTCTTTCAATTATCTTCACTTTGGTCCTATTAGCTCTTAGGAATGATTAAAGAGACATTAGAGAGGCATAAGATCATTCTAATTGAATAACTTCCAATTCTAAGATGGTTTATTACCATATGGCCTAATTACTTGATCATGGGAGTTCAGGAGGTTTAATTCATCCAATTTTCTTTCAATTATCCTCAGATTGATCCTAGTAGCCCTTTGGAATGATTAAAGTGACATTAGAGAGGCATAAGATCATTCTAATTGAATAACTTCCAATTCTAAGAAGGTATCTTACAATATGGCCTAATTACTTGATCATGGGAGTTCATGAGCTTGCAATCATCTAATTTTCTTTCAATTATCTTCACTTTGGTCCTATTAGCTCTTAGGAATGATTAAAGAGACATTAGAGAGGCATAAGATCATTCTAATTGAATAACTTCCAATTCTAAGAAGGTTTCTTAGCTTCCTTCAATATGGCCTAATTACTTGATCATGGGAGTTCATGAGCTTGCAATCATCTAATTTTCTTTCAATTATCTTCACTTTGGTCCTATTAGCTCTTAGGAATGATTAAAGAGACATTAGAGAGGCATAAGATCATTCTAATTGAATAACTTCCAATTCTAAGAGGTTTCTTACCATATGGCCTAATTACTTGATCATGGGAGTTCATGAGCTTGCAATCATCTAATTTTCTTTCAATTATCTTCACTTTGGTCCTATTAGCTCTTAGGAATGATTAAAGAGACATTAGAGAGGCATAAGATCATTCTAATTGAATAACTTCCAATTCTAAGAAGGTTTCTTACCATATGGCCTAATTACTTGATCATGGGAGTTCATGAGCTTGCAATCATCTAATTTTCTTTCAATTATCTTCACTTTGGTCCTATTAGCTCTTAGGAATGATTAAAGAGACATTAGAGAGGCATAAGATCATTCTAATTGAATAACTTCCAATTCTAAGATGGTTTATTACCATATGGCCTAATTACTTGATCATGGGAGTTCATTGAGGTTTAATTCATCCAATTTTCTTTCAATTATCCTCACTTTGATCCTAGTAGCCCTTTGGAATGATTAAAGAGACATTAGAGAGGCATAAGATCATTCTAATTGAATAACTTCCAATTCTAAGAAGGTTTCTTACAATATGGCCTAATTACTTGATCATGGGAGTTCATGAGCTTGCAATCATCTAATTTTCTTTCAATTATCTTCACTTTGGTCCTATTAGCTCTTAGGAATGATTAAAGAGACATTAGAGAGGCATAAGATCATTCTAATTGAATAACTTCCAATTCTAAGAAGGTTTCTTACCATATGGCCTAATTACTTGATCATGGGACTTCATGAGCTTGCAATCATCTAATTTTCTTTCAATTATCTTCACTTTGGTCCTATTAGCTCTTAGGAATGATTAAAGAGACATTAGAGAGGCATAAGATCATTCTAATTGAATAACTTCCAATTCTAAGAAGGTTTCTTACAATATGGCCTAATTACTTGATCATGGGAGTTCATGAGCTTGCAATCATCTAATTTTCTTTCAATTATCTTCACTTTGGTCCTATTAGCTCTTAGGAATGATTAAAGAGACATTAGAGAGGCATAAGATCATTCTAATTGAATAACTTCCAATTCTAAGATGGTTTATTACCATATGGCCTAATTACTTGATCATGGGAGTTCAGGAGGTTTAATTCATCCAATTTTCTTTCAATTATCCTCAGATTGATCCTAGTAGCCCTTTGGAATGATTAAAGTGACATTAGAGAGGCATAAGATCATTCTAATTGAATAACTTCCAATTCTAAGAAGGTTTCTTACCATATGGCCTAATTACTTGATCATGGGAGTTCATGAGTTTGCAATCATCTAATTTTCTTTCAATTATCCTCACTTTGGCCTATTAGATCTTAGGAATCATTAACGAGACATTAGAGAGGCATCAGATCATTCTAATTGAATAACTTCCAATTCTAAGAAGGTTTCTTACCATATGGCCTAATTACTTGATCATGGGAGTTCATGAGCTTGCAATCATCTAATTTTCTTTCAATTATCTTCACTTTGGTCCTATTAGCTCTTAGGAATGATTAAAGAGACATTAGAGAGGCATAAGATCATTCTAATTGAATAACTTCCAATTCTAAGAAGGTTTCTTACCATATGGCCTAATTACTTGATCATGGGAGTTCATGAGCTTGCAATCATCTAATTTTCTTTCAATTATCTTCACTTTGGTCCTATTAGCTCTTAGGAATGATTAAAGAGACATTAGAGAGGCATAAGATCATTCTAATTGAATAACTTCCAATTCTAAGAAGGTATCTTACAATATGGCCTAATTACTTGATCATGGGAGTTCATGAGCTTGCAATCATCTAATTTTCTTTCAATTATCTTCACTTTGGTCCTATTAGCTCTTAGGAATGATTAAAGAGACATTAGAGAGGCATAAGATCATTCTAATTGAATAACTTCCAATTCTAAGATGGTTTATTACCATATGGCCTAATTACTTGATCATGGGAGTTCAGGAGGTTTAATTCATCCAATTTTTCTTTCAATTATCCTCAGATTGATCCTAGTAGCTCTTTGGAATGATTAAAGTGACATTAGAGAGGCATAACATCATTCTAATTGAATAACTTCCAATTCTAAGAAGGTTTCTTACAATATGGCCTAATTACTTGATCATGGGAGTTCATGAGCTTGCAATCATCTAATTTTCTTTCAATTATCTTCACTTTGGTCCTATTAGCTCTTAGGAATGATTAAAGAGACATTAGAGAGGCATAAGATCATTCTAATTGAATAACTTCCAATTCTAAGAAGGTTTCTTACCATATGGCCTAATTACTTGATCATGGGAGTTCATGAGCTTGCAATCATCTAATTTTCTTTCAATTATCTTCACTTTGGTCCTATTAGCTCTTAGGAATGATTAAAGAGACATTAGAGAGGCATAAGATCATTCTAATTGAATAACTTCCAATTCTAAGAAGGTTTCTTACCATATGGCCTAATTACTTGATCATGGGACTTCATGAGCTTGCAATCATCTAATTTTCTTTCAATTATCTTCACTTTGGTCCTATTAGCTCTTAGGAATGATTAAAGAGACATTAGAGAGGCATAAGATCATTCTAATTGAATAACTTCCAATTCTAAGAAGGTTTCTTACATATGGCCTAATTACTTGATCATGGGAGTTCATGAGCTTTTAATCATCTAATTTTCTTTCAATTATCTTCACTTTGGTCCTATTAGCTCTTAGGAATGATTAAAGAGACATTAGAGAGGCATAAGATCATTCTAATTGAATAACTTCCAATTCTAAGATGGTTTATTACCATATGGCCTAATTACTTGATCATGGGAGTTCAGGAGGTTTAATTCATCCAATTTTTCTTTCAATTATCCTCATATTGATCCTAGTAGCCCTTTGGAATGATTAAAGTGACATTAGAGAGGCATAAGATCATTCTAATTGAATAACTTCCAATTCTAAGAAGGTATCTTACAATATGGCCTAATTACTTGATCATGGGAGTTCATGAGCTTGCAATCATCTAATTTTCTTTCAATTATCTTCACTTTGGTCCTATTAGCTCTTAGGAATGATTAAAGAGACATTAGAGAGGCATAAGATCATTCTAATTGAATAACTTCCAATTCTAAGAAGGTTTCTTACCATATGGCCTAATTACTTGATCATGGGAGTTCATGAGCTTGCAATCATCTAATTTTCTTTCAATTATCTTCACTTTGGTCCTATTAGCTCTTAGGAATGATTAAAGAGACATTAGAGAGGCATAAGATCATTCTAATTGAATAACTTCCAATTCTAAGAAGGTTTCTTACCATATGGCCTAATTACTTGATCATGGGAGTTCATGAGCTTGCAATCATCTAATTTTCTTTCAATTATCTTCACTTTGGTCCTATTAGCTCTTAGGAATGATTAAAGAGACATTAGAGAGGCATAAGATCATTCTAATTGAATAACTTCCAATTCTAAGAAGGTTTCTTACCATATGGCCTAATTACTTGATCATGGGAGTTCATGAGCTTGCAATCATCTAATTTTCTTTCAATTATCTTCACTTTGGTCCTATTAGCTCTTAGGAATGATTAAAGAGACATTAGAGAGGCATAAGATCATTCTAATTGAATAACTTCCAATTCTAAGATGGTTTATTACCATATGGCCTAATTACTTGATCATGGGAGTTCAGGAGGTTTAATTCATCCAATTTTTCTTTCAATTATCCTCATATTGATCCTAGTAGCCCTTTGGAATGATTAAAGTGACATTAGAGAGGCATAAGATCATTCTAATTGAATAACTTCCAATTCTAAGAATGGTATCTTACAATATGGCCTAATTACTTGATCATGGGAGTTCATGAGCTTGCAATCATCTAATTTTCTTTCAATTATCTTCACTTTGGTCCTATTAGCTCTTAGGAATGATTAAAGAGACATTAGAGAGGCATAAGATCATTCTAATTGAATAACTTCCAATTCTAAGAAGGTTTCTTACCATATGGCCTAATTACTTGATCATGGGAGTTCATGAGCTTGCAATCATCTAATTTTCTTTCAATTATCTTCACTTTGGTCCTATTAGCTCTTAGGAATGATTAAAGAGACATTAGAGAGGCATAAGATCATTCTAATTGAATAACTTCCAATTCTAAGAAGGTTTCTTACCATATGGCCTAATTACTTGATCATGGGAGTTCATGAGCTTGCAATCATCTAATTTTCTTTCAATTATCCTCACTTTGGTCCTATTAGATCTTAGGAATGATTAAGGAGACATTAGAGAGGCATAAGATCATTCTAATTGAATAATTTCCAATTCTAAGAAGGTTTCTTACCAAATGACCTAATTACTTGAACATGGGAGTTCATGAGCTTGCAATCATCTAATTTTCTTTCAATTATCTTCACTTTGGTCCTATTAGCTCTTAGGAATGATTAAAGAGACATTAGAGAGGCATAAGATCATTCTAATTGAATAACTTCCAATTCTAAGATGGTTTATTAGCATATGGCCTAATTACTTGATCATGGGAGTTCAGGAGGTTTAATTCATCCAATTTTTCTTTCAATTATCCTCAGATTGATCCTAGTAGCCCTTTGGAATGATTAAAGTGACATTAGAGAGGCATAACATCATTCTAATTGAATAACTTCCAATTCTAAGATGGTTTATTACCATATGGCCTAATTACTTGATCATGGGAGTTCAGGAGGTTTAATTCATCCAATTTTCTTTCAATGATCCTCACTTTGGTCTTAGTAGCCCTTTGGAATGATTAAAGAGACATTAGAGAGGCATAAGATCATTCTAATTGAATAACTTCCGATTCTAAGAAGGTATCTTACAATATTGCCTAATTACTTGATCATGCGAGTTCATGAGCTTGCAATCATCTAATTTTCTTTCAATTATCTTCACTTTGGTCCTATTAGCTCTTAGGAATGATTAAAGAGACATTAGAGAGGCATAAGATCATTCTAATTGAATAACTTCCAATTCTAAGAAGGTTTCTTACCATATGGCCTAATTACTTGATCATGGGAGTTCATGAGCTTGCAATCATCTAATTTTCTTTCAATTATCTTCACTTTGGTCCTATTAGCTCTTAGGAATGATTAAAGAGACATTAGAGAGGCATAAGATCATTCTAATTGAATAACTTCCAATTCTAAGAAGGTTTCTTACCATATGGCCTAATTACTTGATCATGGGAGTTCATGAGCTTGCAATCATCTAATTTTCTTTCAATTATCTTCACTTTGGTCCTATTAGCTCTTAGGAATGATTAAAGAGACATTAGAGAGGCATAAGATCATTCTAATTGAATAACTTCCAATTCTAAGAAGGTTTCTTACCATATGGCCTAATTACTTGATCATGGGAGTTCATGAGCTTGCAATCATCTAATTTTCTTTCAATTATCTTCACTTTGGTCCTATTAGCTCTTAGGAATGATTAAAGAGACATTAGAGAGGTATAACTTCATTCTAATTGAATAACTTCCAATTCTAAGATGGTTTCTTACCATATGGCCTAATTACTTGATCATGGGAGTTCATGAGCTTGCAATCATCTAATTTTCTTTCAATGATCCTCACTTTGGTCTTAGTAGCTTTGGAATTTGGAATGATTAAAGAGACATTAGAGAGGCATAAGATCATTCTAATTGAATAACTTCCAATTCTAAGAAGGTTTCTTACCATATGGCCTAATTACTTGATCATGGGAGTTCATGAGCTTGCAATCATCTAATTTTCTTTCAATTATCTTCACTTTGGTCCTATTAGCTCTTAGGAATGATTAAAGAGACATTAGAGAGGCATAAGATCATTCTAATTGAATAACTTCCAATTCTAAGAAGGTTTCTTACCATATGGCCTAATTACTTGATCATGGGAGTTCATGAGCTTGCAATCATCTAATTTTCTTTCAATTATCTTCACTTTGGTCCTATTAGCTCTTAGGAATGATTAAAGAGACATTAGAGAGGCATAAGATCATTCTAATTGAATAACTTCCAATTCTAAGATGGTTTATTACCATATGGCCTAATTACTTGATCATGGGAGTTCAGGAGGTTTAATTCATCCAATTTTCTTTCAATTATCCTCATTGATCCTAGTAGCCCTTTGGAATGATTAAAGTGACATTAGAGAGGCATAAGATCATTCTAATTGAATAACTTCCAATTCTAAGAAGGTATCTTACAATATGGCCTAATTACTTGATCATGGGAGTTCATGAGCTTGCAATCATCTAATTTTCTTTCAATTATCTTCACTTTGGTCCTATTAGCTCTTAGGAATGATTAAAGAGACATTAGAGAGGCATAAGATCATTCTAATTGAATAACTTCCAATTCTAAGAAGGTTTCTTACCATATGGCCTAATTACTTGATCATGGGAGTTCATGAGCTTTTGCAATCATCTAATTTTCTTTCAATTATCTTCACTTTGGTCCTATTAGCTCTTAGGAATGATTAAAGAGACATTAGAGAGGCATAAGATCATTCTAATTGAATAACTTCCAATTCTAAGAAGGTTTCTTACAATATGGCCTAATTACTTGATCATGGGAGTTCATGAGCTTGCAATCATCTAATTTTCTTTCAATTATCTTCACTTTGGTCCTATTAGCTCTTAGGAATGATTAAAGAGACATTAGAGAGGCATAAGATCATTCTAATTGAATAACTTCCAATTCTAAGAGGTTTCTTACCATATGGCCTAATTACTTGATCATGGGAGTTCATGAGCTTGCAATCATCTAATTTTCTTTCAATTATCTTCACTTTGGTCCTATTAGCTCTTAGGAATGATTAAAGAGACATTAGAGAGGCATAAGATCATTCTAATTGAATAACTTCCAATTCTAAGAAGGTTTCTTACCATATGGCCTAATTACTTGATCATGGGAGTTCATGAGCTTGCAATCATCTAATTTTCTTTCAATTATCTTCACTTTGGTCCTATTAGCTCTTAGGAATGATTAAAGAGACATTAGAGAGCCATAACATCATTCTAATTGAATAACTTCCAATTCTAAGATGATTTCTTACCGTGTGGCCTAATTACATGATCATGGGAGTTCAGGAGGTTTAATTCATCCAATTTTCTTTCAATTATCCTAACATTGATCCCAGTAGCCCTTTGGAATGATTAAAGAGACATTAGAGGGGCATAAGATCATTCTAATTGAATAACTTCCAATTCTAAGAAGGTATCTTACAATATGGCCTAATTACTTGATCATGGGAGTTCATGAGCTTGCAATCATCTAATTTTCTTTCAATTATCTTCACTTTGGTCCTATTAGCTCTTAGGAATGATTAAAGAGACATTAGAGAGGCATAAGATCATTCTAATTGAATAACTTCCAATTCTAAGAAGGTTTCTTACCATATGGCCTAATTACTTGATCATGGGAGTTCATGAGCTTGCAATCATCTAATTTTCTTTCAATTATCTTCACTTTGGTCCTATTAGCTCTTAGGAATGATTAAAGAGACATTAGAGAGGCATAAGATCATTCTAATTGAATAACTTCCAATTCTAAGAAGGTTTCTTACCATATGGCCTAATTACTTGATCATGGGAGTTCATGAGCTTGCAATCATCTAATTTTCTTTCAATTATCTTCACTTTGGTCCTATTAGCTCTTAGGAATGATTAAAGAGACATTAGAGAGGCATAAGATCATTCTAATTGAATAACTTCCAATTCTAAGAAGGTTTCTTACCATATGGCCTAATTACTTGATCATGGGAGTTCATGAGCTTGCAATCATCTAATTTTCTTTCAATTATCTTCACTTTGGTCCTATTAGCTCTTAGGAATGATTAAAGAGACATTAGAGAGGCATAAGATCATTCTAATTGAATAACTTCCAATTCTAAGATGGTTTCTTACCATATGGCCTAATTACTTGATCATGGGAGTTCAGGAGGTTTAATTCATCCAATTTTCTTTCAATTATCTTCACTTTGATCCTAGTAGCTCTTGGAATGATTAAAGAGACATTAGAGAGGCATAAGATCATTCTAATTGAATAACTTCCAATTCTAAGAAGGTTTCTTACCATATGGCCTAATTACTTGATCATGGGAGTTCATGAGCTTGCAATCATCTAATTTTCTTTCAATTATCTTCACTTTGGTCCTATTAGCTCTTAGGAATGATTAAAGAGACATTAGAGAGGCATAAGATCATTCTAATTGAATAACTTCCAATTCTAAGAAGGTTTCTTACCATATGGCCTAATTACTTGATCATGGGAGTTCATGAGCTTGCAATCATCTAATTTTCTTTCAATTATCTTCACTTTGGTCCTATTAGCTCTTAGGAATGATTAAAGAGACATTAGAGAGGCATAAGATCATTCTAATTGAATAACTTCCAATTCTAAGAAGGTTTCTTACCATATGGCCTAATTACTTGATCATGGGAGTTCATGAGCTTGCAATCATCTAATTTTCTTTCAATTATCTTCACTTTGGTCCTATTAGCTCTTAGGAATGATTAAAGAGACATTAGAGAGGCATAAGATCATTCTAATTGAATAACTTCCAATTCTAAGATGGTTTATTACCATATGGCCTAATTACTTGATCATGGGAGTTTCGGGAGGTTTAATTCATCTAATTTTCTTTCAATTATCCTCACTTTGATCCTAGTAGCTCTTTGGAATGATTAAAGAGACATTAGAGAGGCATAAGATCATTCTAATTGAATAACTTCCAATTCTAAGAAGGTATCTTACAATATGGCCTAATTACTTGATCATGGGAGTTCATGAGCTTGCAATCATCTAATTTTCTTTCAATTATCTTCACTTTGGTCCTATTAGCTCTTAGGAATGATTAAAGAGACATTAGAGAGGCATAAGATCATTCTAATTGAATAACTTCCAATTCTAAGAAGGTTTCTTACAATATGGCCTAATTACTTGATCATGGGAGTTCATGAGCTTGCAATCATCTAATTTTCTTTCAATTATCTTCACTTTGGTCCTATTAGCTCTTAGGAATGATTAAAGAGACATTAGAGAGGCATAAGATCATTCTAATTGAATAACTTCCAATTCTAAGAAGGTTTCTTACCATATGGCCTAATTACTTGATCATGGGAGTTCATGAGAGGTTTGCAATCATCTAATTTTCTTTCAATTATCTTCACTTTGGTCCTATTAGGTCTTAGGAATGATTAAAGAGACATTAGAGAGGCATAAGATCATTCTAATTGAATAACTTCCAATTCTAAGAAGGTTTCTTACCATATGGCCTAATTACTTGATCATGGGAGTTCATGAGCTTGCAATCATCTAATTTTCTTTCAATTATCTTCACTTTGGTCCTATTAGCTCTTAGGAATGATTAAAGAGACATTAGAGAGGCATAAGATCATTCTAATTGAATAACTTCCAATTCTAAGAAGGTTTCTTACCATATGGCCTAATTACTTGATCATGGGAGTTCATGAGAGGTTTAATCATCTAATTTTCTTTCAATTATCTTCACTTTGGTCCTATTAGCTCTTTGGAATGATTAAAGAGACATTAGAGAGGCATAAGATCATTCTAATTGAATAACTTTCAATTCTAAGATGGGTTTATTACCATATGGCCTAATTACTTGATCATGGGAGTTCAGGAGGTTTAATTCATCCAATTTTCTTTCAATTATCCTCACTATTGATCCTAGTAGCCCTTTGGAATGATTAAAGTGACATTAGAGAGGCATAAGATCATTCTAATTGAATAACTTCCAATTCTAAGAAGGTATCTTACAATATGGCCTAATTACTTGATCATGGGAGTTCATGAGCTTGCAATCATCTAATTTTCTTTCAATTATCTTCACTTTGGTCCTATTAGCTCTTAGGAATGATTAAAGAGACATTAGAGAGGCATAAGATCATTCTAATTGAATAACTTCCAATTCTAAGAAGGTTTCTTACCATATGGCCTAATTACTTGATCATGGGAGTTCATGAGCTTGCAATCATCTAATTTTCTTTCAATTATCTTCACTTTGGTCCTATTAGCTCTTAGGAATGATTAAAGAGACATTAGAGAGGCATAAGATCATTCTAATTGAATAACTTCCAATTCTAAGAAGGTTTCTTACAATATGGCCTAATTACTTGATCATGGGAGTTCATGAGCTTGCAATCATCTAATTTTCTTTCAATTATCTTCACTTTGGTCCTATTAGCTCTTAGGAATGATTAAAGAGACATTAGAAGGATCTTGTGGCATTGAACAATGACTCTAACCTTTCCCAAGTATTAATAGCATCAAAATGAAGATAATTTCAAGTAATCTACATGATTTACAAGCTCGGGAACTCCTAAGATTAAGTAATTAACCGCAATGGTGAGAAATGTTCATAGAATGGGAAGTTCGTCCCTTAGAAGGATCTTGTGACATTGAACAACGACTCTAACCTTTCCCAAGTATTAATAGCATCAAAATGAAGATAATTTCAAGTAATCTAGATGATTTACAAACTCGGGAACTCCTAAGATTAAGTAATTGACCGCAATGGTGAGAAATGTTCATAGAATGGGAAGTTTTTCCCTTAGAAGGATCTCGTGACATTGAACAATGACTCTAAACTTTCCGAAGTATTAATAGCATCAAAATGAAGGTAATTTCAATTAATCTAGATGATTTGCAAGCTCGGGAACTTCTAAGACTAAGTAAATAACCAAAATAGTGACAAATGTCCTTAGAATGGGAAGTTCTTCCCTTAGAACGATCTTGTGGAAGTCAACCATTACTCTAATCTATCCCAAGTATTAATCGCATGTAATTGAAGATAATTCTAGGTAAATTAGATGATTTGCAAGCTCGGGAACTCCAAAAATTAAGTAATTAACCCAAATGCTGAGAAATGTCCATAAAATGGAAAGTTCTTCCTTTAGAAGGATCTTGTTGCATTGAAAATCACTTTAACCTTTCCCAAGTATTAGTAGCATCAAAATAAAGATAATTTCAAATAATCTAGATAATTTACAAGCTCGGGAACTCCTAAGACTAAGTAAATAACCCAATGGTGACAAATGTTCTTAAAATGGGAAGTTATTCCCTTAGAAAGACCTTTTGAAATTCAACCATTACTCTAATCTTTCCCAAGTATTAATAGCAAGTAATTGAAGGTAATTCTAGGTAAATAAGATGATTTGCAAGCTCGGGAACTCCTAAGATTAAGTAATTAACCCAAATGGTGTCAAATGTCCTCAGAATGGGAAGTTCTTCCCTTAGAATGATCTTGTGGCATTGAAGCATGACTCTAATGTTTCCCAAGTATTAATAGCATCAAAACCAAGATAATTTCAAGTAATCTAGATGATTTGCAAGCTTGGGAACTCCTAAGACTAAGTAAATAACCAAAATGGTGACAATTGTACTTAGATTGGGAAGTTCTTCCCTTAGAAGGACCTTGTGGAATTCCACCATTACTCTAATGTTTCCCAAGTATTAATAGCATGAAATTGAAGATAATTCTTGGTAAATTAGTAGATTTGCAAACTCATGAACTCCAAAGATCAAGAAATTAATCCAAATGGTGAGAAATGTTCATAGAATGGAATGTTCTTCCCTTAGAAGGATCTTCTGGCATTGACCTATGACTCTAACCTTACTAAAGTATTAATAGCATGAAAATGAAGATAATTTTAAGTAATCTAGATGATTTGCAAGCTCGGGAGCTCTTAAGATTAAGTAAATAACCAAAATAGTCACAAATATTCTTAGAATGGGAAGTTCTTCCCTTAGAAGGACCTTGTGGAATTGCACCATTACTCCAATATTTCCCAAGTATTAATAACATGAAATTGAAGATAATTCTGGGTAAATTAGAAGATTTGCAAACTCATGAACTCCAAAGATCAAGCAATTAACCCAAATGGTGAGAAATGTTCATAGAATGGAAAGTTCTTCCCGCAGAAGGGTCTAGTGGCATTGAACCATGACGCTAATGTTTGCCAAGTATTAATAGCATCAAAATGAAGATAATTTCAAGTAATCTACATGATTTGCAAGCTCGGGAACTCCTAAGAAAAATTAAATAATCCAAATGGTGACAAATGTTCTTAAAACGGGAAGTTCTTCCCTTAGAAGGACCTTGTGGAATTCCACCATTACTCTAATCTTTCCCAAGTATTAATAGCATGAAATTGAAGATAATTCTTGGTAAATTAGTAGATTTGCAAACTCATGAACTCCAAAGATCAAGAAATTAACCCAAATGGCGAGAAATGTTCATGGCGTGGGAAGTTCTTCCCTTAGAAGGATCTTGTGGTATTGAACCATGACTCTAATCTTTGCCAAGTTTTAATAGCATCAAAATGAAGATAATTTCAAGTAATCTAGATGATTCGCAAGCTCGGATACTCCTAAGATTAAGTAAATAACCAAAATGGTGACAAATGTGCATAGAATGGGATGTTCTTCCTTTGGAAGGACCTTGTGGAATTCAACCATTACTCTAATCTTTCCCAAGTATTAATAACATGTAATTCAAGATAATTCTAGGTAAATTAGATGTTTTGCAAGCTCGGGAACTCCTAAGGTTAAGTAATCATCCTAAACGGTGAGAAATGTTCATAGCTTGGGAAGTTCTTCCCTTAGAAGGATTTTGATGCATTGAACAATGACTCTAACCTTTCCCAAGGATTACTAGCATCAAAATGTAGATAATTTCAAGTAATCTAGATTATTTGCAAGCTCGGGAACTCCTAAGACTAAGTAATTAACCAAAATGGTGACAAATGTTCTAAGAATGGGAAGTTCTTCCCTTAGAAGGACCTTGTGGCATTCCACTATTACTCTAAGCTTTCCCTAGTATTAATACCATGTAATTGAAGATAATTCTAGGTAAATTAGAAGATTTGCAAGCTCGCAGACCCCTAAGACTAACTAATTAACCAAAATGGTCACAAATGTTCATAGAATGGGAAGTTCTTCCATTAAAAGGACCTGGTGGAATTCAACCATTACTCTAATCTTTCCCATATATTAATAGCATGAAAATGAAGATAATTTTAAGTAATCTAAATGATTTGCAAGCTCGGGAACTCCTAAGACTAAGTAAATAACCAAAATGGTTGCAAATGTTATGAGAATGAGAAGTTCTTCCCTTAGAAGGACCTTGTTGAATTCCACAAGTACTCTAATCTTTCCCATCTATTAATAGCATGTAATTGAAAATAATTCTAGGTAAATTAGATGATTTGCAAGCTCGGGAACTCCTAAGATCAAGCAATTAACCCAAATGGTGAGAAATGTTCATAGAATGGGAAGTTCTTCCCTTTGAAGGATCTTGTGGCGTTGAACCTTGACGCTAATCTTTACCAAGTATTAATAGCATCAAAGTGAAGATAATTTCACGTAATCTAGATGATTTGCAAGCTCGAGAACTCCTAAGACTAAGTAAATAATCCAAATGGTAGGAAATGTTCATAGAATGGGAAGTTCTTCCCTTAGAAGGACCTTGTGGAATTCAACCATTACTCCAATCTCTCCCAAGTATTAATAGCATGAAATTTATTATAATTCTGGGTTTATTAGATGATTTGCAAACTCATGAACTCCAAATATTAATAGCATTTAAAGGAAGATAATTACATATAAATTCGATGATTTGCAAACTCATGAACTCCAAAGATCAAGCAATTAACCCAAATGATGAGAAATGTTCATAGAATGGGAAGTTCTTCCCTTCGAAGGATCTTGTGGCATTGAACCTTGACGCTAATCCTTACCAAGTATTAATAGCATCAAAGTGAAGATAATTTCACGTCATCTAGATGATTTGCAAGCTCGGGAACTCCTAAAACTAAGTAAATAATCCAAATGGTGAGAAATGTTCATAGAATGGGAAGTCCTTCCCTTAGAAGGACCTTGTGGAGTTCAACCATTACTCTAATCTTTCCCATGTATTAATAGCATGTAATTGAAGATAATTCTAGGAAAATTAGATGATTTGCAAGCTCGGGAACTCCTAAGACTAAGCAAATAACGAAAATGGTGTCAAATGTTCTTAGAATGGGAAGTTCTTCTCTTAGAAGGACCTTGTGGAATTCAACCAGTACTCTAATCTTTCCCAAGTATTAATAGCATGTAATTGAAGATAATTCTAGGTAAACTAGATGATTCGCAAGCTTGGGAACTCGTAAGGTCAAGCGGTTAACCCAAAGGGTGAGGAATGTTCATAAAAGGGGAAGTTCTTCCCTTAGAAGGATCTTGTGGCAGTGAACAATGGCTCTAACCATTCCAAAGTATTAATAGCTTGAAAATGAAGAAAATTTTAAGTAATCTAGATGAATTGCAAGCTCGGGAACTCCTAAGACTAAGTAAATAAACAAATTGCTCACAAATGTTCTTAGAAGGGGAAGTTCTTCCCTTAGAAGGATCTTGTGGCAGTGAACAATGGCTCTAACCATTCCAAAGTATTAATAGCTTGAAAATGAAGAAAATTTTAAGTAATTTAGATGAATCGCAAGCGCGGGAACTCCTAAGACTAAGTAAATAAACAAATTGCTCACAAATGTTCTTAGAAGGGGAAGTTCTTCCCTTAGAAGGATCTTGTGGCAGTGAACAATGGCTCTAACCATTCCAAAGTATTAATAGCATGAAAATGAAGAATATTTTAAGTAATCTAGATGAATTGCAAGCTCGGGAACTCCTAAGACTAAGTAAATAAACAAATTGCTCACAAATGTTCTTAGAATGGGAAGTTCTTCCCTTAGAAGGACCTTGTGGAATTCCACTATTACTCTAATATTTTCCAAGTATTAATAGCATTACATTGAAGATAATTTTGGGTAAATTAGAAGATTTGCAAAGTCATGAACTCCAAAGATCAAGCTATTAACCCAAATGGTGAGAAATGTTCATAGAATGGGAAGTTCTTCCCTTAGAAGGGTATTGTGGCATTGAACCACGATGCTAATCTTTGCCGAATATAAATAGCATCAAAATGAAGATAATTTCAAGTAATCTAGATGATTTGCAAGCTCAGGAACTCCTAACACTAAGTAAATAATCCAAATGGTGTCAAATGTTCTTAGAATGGGAAGTTCTTCCCATGGAAGGACCTTGTGGAATTCAACCATTACTCTAATATTTCCCAAGTATTCATAGCAAGTAATTGAAGGTAATTCTAGGTAAATTAGATGTTTGCAAGCTCAGGAACTCCTAAGACTAAGTAAATAACCCAAATGGTGACAAATGTTCTTAGAATGGGAAGTTTTTCCCTTAGAAGGACCTTGTAGAATTCAACCATTACTCTAATCTTTCCCAAGTATTAATAGCATGTAATTGAAGATAAGTCTAGGTTACTTATATGATTTGCAAGCTTAGGAAGCCATAAGACAAAGATTATACAATTAACCCAAATGGTGACATGTCCTTAGAATGGGAAGTTTTTCCCTTAGAAGGATCTTGTGGCATTGGAACATGACTCTAATCTTTCCCAAGTAGTAATAGCATCAAAATCAAGATAATTTCAAGCAATCTAGATGATTTGCAAGCTCGGGAACTCCTTAGAGTAAGTAAATAATCCAAATGGTGACAAATGTTGTTAGAATGGGAAGTTCTTTCCTTAGAAGGACCTTATGGAATTCAACCATTACTCTAATCTTTCCCAAGTATTAATAGCATGTAATTGAAGATAATTTTAGGTAGATTTGATGATTTGCAAGCTCGGGAACTCCTAAGATTAAGTAATTATTGCAAATGGAGAGAAATGTTCATTGCTTGGGAAGCTCTTCCCTTAGAAGGATCTTGTGGCATTGAACAATGACCCTAACCTTTCCCAAGTATTTCTAGCATCAAAATGAAGATAATTTCAAGTAATCTCAATGATTTGCAAGCTTGGGAACTCCTAAGACTATGTAAATAATCCAAATGGTGACAAATGTTCTTAGAATGGGAAGTTCTTCCCTTAGAAGGACCTTGTGGAATTCAACAATTACTCTAATCTTTCCCAATTATTAATAGCATGAAATTGAAGATAATTCTGGGTAAATTAGATGATTTGCAAACTCATGAACTCCAAAGATCAAGCAATTAACCCAAATGGTGAGAAATGTTCCTAAATTGGGAAGTTCTTCCGTTAGAAGGGTCTTGTGGCATTGAACCACAACACTAATCTTTTCCAGGTATTAATAGCATCAAAATGAAGATAATTTCAAGTAATCTAGATGATTCGCAAGCTCGGGAACTCCTAAGACTAAGTAAATAATGCAAATGGTGACAAATGTTCTTAGAATGGGAAGTTCTTTCCTTAGAAGGACCTTGTGGGATTCAACCATTACTCTAATCTTTCCCAAGTATTAATAGAATGTAATTGAAGATAATTCTAGGTAAATTACATCATTTGTAAGCTCGGGAACTCCTAAGACTAAGTAAATAGCCAAAATGGTAACAAATGTGCTTTGAATGGGATGTTCTTCCCTTAAAAGGATCTTGTGGCATTGAACCATGACTCTAACCTTTCCTAAGTATTACTAGCATCAAAATGTAGATAATTTTAAGTAATCTAGATGATATGCATGCTCGGGAACTCCTAAGACTAAGGAAATAATCCAAATGGTGACAAATGTTTTAGAATGGGAAGTTCTTTCCTTAGAAGGACCTTGTGGAATTCAACCAATACTCTAATATTTCCCAAGTATTAATAGCACGTAATTGAAGATAATTCTAGGTGAATTAGATGATTTGCAAGCTCGGGAACTCCTAAGACTAAGTAAATAACCAAAATGGTGACAACTGTGCTTAGAATGGGATGTTCTTCCCTTAGAAGGATCTTGTTGCATTGAACAATGACTCTAACCTTTCCCATGTATTACTAGCATCAACATGTAGATAATTTCAAGCAATCTAGATGATTTGCAAGCTCGGGAACTCCGAAGACGAAGTAAATAATCCTAATTGTGACAAATGTTCTTAGAATGGGAAGTTCTTCCCTTAGAAGGACCTTGTGGAATTCAACTATTACTCTAATCTTTTCCTAGTATTAATAGCACGTAATTGAAGATAATTCTAGGTAAATTAGATGATTTGGAAGCTCGGGATGTCCTAAGACTAAGTAAATAACCAAAATGGTGACAAATGTGCTTATAATGGGATGTTCTTCCCGTAGAAGGATCTGGTGGCATTGAACAATAACTCCAACCTTTCCCAAGTAATGCTAGCATCAAAATGTAGATAATTTCAAGCAATCTAGATGATTTGCAAGCTCGGGAACTCCTTAGAGTAAGTAAATAATCCAAATGGTGACAAATGTTGTTAGAATGGGAAGTTCTTTCCTTAGAAGGACCTTATGGAATTCAACCATTACTCTAATCTTTCCCAAGTATTAATAGCATGTAATTGAAGATAATTTTAGGCAGATTTGATGATTTGCAAGCTCGGGAACTCCTAAGATTAAGTAATTATTGCAAATGGAGAGAAATGTTCATTGCTTGGGAAGTTCTTCCCTTAGAAGGATCTTGTGGCATTGAACAATGACCCTAACCTTTCCCAAGTATTTCTAGCATCAAAATGAAGATAATTTCAAGTAATCTCAATGATTTGCAAGCTTGGGAACTCCTAAGACTATGTAAATAATCCAAATGGTGACAAATGTTCTTAGAATGGGAAGTTCTTCCCTTAGAAGGACCTTGTGGAATTCAACCGTTACTCTAATCTTTCCTAAGTATCAATAGCATGTAATTGAAGATAATTTTAGGTAGATTAGATGATTTGCAAGCTCGGGAACTCCTAAGATTAAGTAATTCTCGCAAATGGAGAGAAATGTTCATTGCATGGGAAGTTCTTCCCGTAGAAGGATCTTGTGGCATTGAACAATGACTCTAACCTTTCCCAAGTATTACTAGCATCAAAATGAAGATAATTTCAAATAATCTAGATGATTTGCAAGCTCGGGAACTCCTAAGACTATGTAAATAATCCAAATGGTGACAAATGTTCTTAGAATGGGAAGTTCTTCCCTTAGAAGGACCTTGTGAAATTCAACCATTACTCTAATCTTTCCCAAGTATTAATAGAATGAAATTGAAGATAATTCTGGGTAAATTAGATGATTTGCAAACTCATGAACTCCACAGATCAAGCAATTAACCCAAATTATGAGAAATGTTCATAGAATGCGAAGTTCTTCCCTTAGAAGGGTCTTGTGGCATTGAACCACGACGCTGATATTTGCCAAGTGTTAATATCATCTAAATGAAGATAATTTCAAGCAATCTAGATGATTTGCAAGTTCGGGAACTCCTAAGACTATGTAAATAATCCAAATTGTGACAAATGTTCTTAGAATGGGAAGTTCTTCCCCTAGAAGGACCTTGTGGAATTCAACCATTACTCTAATCTTTCTCAAGTATTAATAGCATGTAATTGAATATAATTCTTGGTAAATTAGAAGATTTGCAAACTCATGAACTCCAAAGATCATGCAATTAACCCAAATGGTGAGAAATGTTCGTAGAATGGAATGTTCTTCCTTTAGAAGGATCTTCTGGCATTGAACTATGACTCTAACCATTCCAAAGTATTAATAGCATGAAAATGAAGATAATTTTAAGTAATCTAGATGATTTGCAAACTCGGGAACTTCTCAGACTAAGTAAATAACCAAAATGGTCACAAATGTCCTTAGAATGGGAAGTTCTCTTAGAAGGACCTTGTGGAATTCCACCATTACTCAAATCTTTCCAAAGTATTAATAGCATGAAATTGAGGATAATTCTGGGTAAATTAGAAGATTTGCAAACTCATGAACTCCAAACATCAAACAATTAACCCAAATGGTGAGAAATGTTCACATCATGGGAAGTTCTCCCCTTTGAAGGGTCTTGTGGCATTGAACCACGACGCTAATCTTTTCCAGGTATTAATAGCATCAAAATGAAGATAATTTCAAGTAATCTAGATGATTTGCAAGCTCGGGAACTCCTAAGACTAAGTAAATAATCCAAATGGTGACAAATGTTCTTAGAATGGGAAGTTCTTTCCTTAGAAGGACCTTGTGGAATTCAACAGTTACTCTAATATTTCCCAAGTATTAATAGCATGTAATTGAAGATAATTCTAGGTAAATTAGATGATTTGCAAGCTCGGGAACTCCTAAGACTAAGTAAATAACCAAAATGGTGACAAATGTGCTTAGAATGGGATGTTCTTCCCTTAGAAGGATCTTGTGGCATTGAACAATGACTCTAACCTTTTCCAAGTATTACTAGTGTCAAAATGTAGATAATTTCAACCAATCTAGATGATTTGCAAGCTCCGGACCTGCTAAGACTAAGTAAATAATCCAAATGGTGACAAATGTTGTTAGAATGGGAAGTTCTTCCCTAAGAAGGACCTTGTGGAATTCAACTATTACTCTAATCTTTCCCAAGTGTTAATAGCATGTAATTGAAGATAATTTTCAGTAAATTAGATGATTTGCAAGCTCGGGAACTCCTAAGATTAAGTAATTATCGCAAATGGAGAGAAATGTTCATTGCATGCGAAGTTCTTCCCTGAGAAGGATCATGTGGCATTGAACAATGACTCTAACCTTTCCCAAGTATTACTAGCATCAAAATGTAGATAATTTCAAGTAATCTCAATGATTTGCAAGCTCGGGAACTCCTAAGACTATGTAAATTATCCAAATTGTGACAAATGTTCTTAGAATGGGAAGTTCTTCCCTTAGAAGGACCTTGTGGAAATCAACCATTACTCTAATCTTTCCCAAGTATTAATAGCAAGTAGTTGAAGGTAATTCTAGATAAATTAGATTATTTGCAAGCTCGGGAACTCCTAAGACTAAGTAAATAACCAAAATGGTCACAAATGTTCTTAGAATGGGAAGTTCTTCCCTCAGAATGACCTTGTGGAATTCCACCATTACTCTAATCTTTCCTAAGTATTAATCACATGAAATTGAAGATAATTTTGGGCAAATTAGAAGATTTGGAAACTCATGAACTCCAAAGATGAAGCAATTAAACCAAATGGTGAGAAATGTTCATAGAATGGGAAGTTCTTCCCTCAGAAGGGTCTTGTGGCATTGAACCACAACGCTAATCTTTGCCAAGTATTAATAGCATCAAAATGAAGATAATTTCAAGTAATCTAGATGATTTTCAAGCTCGGCAACTCCTAAGATTAAGTAATTAACCCAAATGGTGAGAAATGTTCATAGAATGGGAAGTTCTTCCCTTAGAAGAACCTTGTGGCATAGAACCATGATGCTAATCTTTACCAAGTATTAATAGCATCAAATTGAAGATAATTTCAAGTAATCTAGATGATTTTTAAGCTCGGCAACTCCTAAGATTAAGTAATTAACCCAAATGGTGAGAAATGTTCATAGAATGGGAAGTTCTTCCCTTAGAAGAACCTTGTGGCATAGAACCATGATGCTAATCTTTACCAAGTATTAATAGCATCAAATTGAAGATAATTTCAAGTAATCTAGATGATTTTCAAGCTTGGGAACTCCTAAGACTAAGTAAATAATCCAAATGGTGACAAATGTTCTTAGAATGGGAAATTCTTCCCATAGAAGGACCTTGTGGAATTCAACCATTACTCTAATCTTTCTCAAGTATTAATAGCAAGTAATTGAAGGTAATTCTAGGTAAATTAGATTATTTGCAAGCTCCGGGACTCCTAAGACTAAGTAAATAACCAAAATGGTGACAAATGTTCTTAGAATGGAAAGTTCTTCCCTTAGAAGTACCTTGTGGAATTCCACCATTGCGCTAATATTTCCCAAGTATTAATAGCATGCAATTGAAGATAATTCTTGGTAAATTAGAAGATTTGCAAACTCATGTACTCCAAAGATCAAGTAATTAACTCAAATGGTGAGGAAAGTTCATAGAATGGAATGTTCTTCCCTTAGAAGGATCTTCTGGCATTGAACTATGACTCTAACCTTTCCAAAGAATTAATAGCATGAAAATGAAGATAATTTTAAGTAATCTAGATGAAGTGCATGCTTGGGAACTCCTCAGACTAAGTAAATATCCAAAATGGTAACAAATGTTCTTAGAATGGGTAGTTCTTCCCTTAGAAGGACCTTGTGGAATTCAACCATTACTCTGATCTTTCGCAAGTATTAATAGCATGTAATTGAAGACAATTCTAGGTAAATTAAATGATTTGCAAGCATGGGAACTCCTAAGATTAAGTAATTAACCCAAATGGTGACAAATGTGCTTAGAATGTGATGTTCTTCCCCTAGAAGGATCTTGTGGCATTGAACAATGACTCTAACCTTTCCTAAGTATTACTTGCATCAAAATGTAGATAATTTCAAGTAATCTAGATGATTTGCAAGCACGGGAACTCCTAAGACTAAGTAAATAACCCATATGGTGACAAATGTTCTTAGAATGGGAAGTTCTTCACGTAGAAGGATCTTATGGCATTGAAGCATGACTCTAACCTTTCCCAAGTATTAATAATATCAAAATGAAGATACTTTCAAGTAATATAGATGATTTGCAAGCTCGGGAACTCCTAAAATTAAGTAATTAACCCAAATGGTTAGAAATGTTCATAGAATGGGAAGTTCTTCCCTTAGAAGGACATTGTGGAATTCAACCAATACTCTAATCTTTCCCAAGTATTAATAGCAAGTAATTGAAGGTAATTCTAGGTAAATTAGATTATTTGCAAGCTCGGGAACTCCTAAGACTAAGTAAATAACCAAAATGGTAACAAATGTTCTTAGAATGGAAAGTTCTTCCCTTAGAAGTACCTTGTGGAATTCCACCATTACGCTAATATTTCCCAAGTATTAATAGCATGAAATTGAAGATAATTCTTGGTAAATTAGAAGATTTGCAAACTCATGTACTCCAAAGATCAAGTAATTAACCCAAAAGGTGAGAAAAGTTCATAGAATGGAATGTTCTTCCCTTAGAAGGATCTTCTGGCATTGAACTATGACTCTAACCTTTGCAAAGTATTAATAGCATGAAAATGAAGATAATTTTAAGTAATCTAGATGATTTGCAAGCTCGGGAACTCCTAAGACTAAGTAAATAAACAAAATGGTAACAAATTTGTTAGAATGCGAAGTTCTTCCCACAGAGGGACCTTGTGGAATTCCACCATTACTCTAACCTTTCCAAAGTATTAATAGCATGTAATTGAAGATAATTCTAGGTAAATTAGATGATTTGCAAGCTCGTGAACTCCTAAGATTAAGTAATTAATCCAAATGGCATGAAATGTTCATAACATGGGATGTTCTTCCCTTAGAAGGACCTTGTGGAATTCAACCATTACTCTAATCCTTTGCAAGTATTAATAGCGTGTAATTGAAGATAATTCTAGGTAAATCAGATGATTTGCAAGTTTAGGAACTCCTAAGATTAAGCAATTAACCCAAATGGTGAGAAAGTTCATTGTATGGGAAGTTCTTCCCCTAGAAGGATCTTGTGGCATTGAACAATGACTCTAATCTTTGCCAAGTATTAACATCCTCAAAATGAAGATAATTTCTAGTAATCTAAATGATTTGCAAGATCGGGAATTCCTAAGACTAAGTAAATAACCCAAATGGTGAGAAATGTTCTTAGAATGGGAAGTGATTCCCTTAGAAGGATCTTGTGGCATTGAACAATTACCCTAACATTTCCAAAGTATTAATAGCATCAAAATGAAGATAATTTCAAGTAACCTAGATGATTTGCAAGCTTGGGAACTCCTAAGACTAAGTAAATAAACAAAATGGTAACAAATGTTGTTAGAATGCGAAGTTCTTCCCACAAAAGGACCTTGTGGAATTCCACCATTACTCTAATCTTTCCAAAGTATTAATAGCATGTAATTGAACATACTTCCAAGTAAATTAGATGATTTGCAAGCTCGTGAACTCCTAATTAAGTAATTAACCCAAATGGTGAGAAATTTTCATAGCATGGGATGTTCTTCCCTTAGAAGGACCTTGTGGAATTCAACCATTACTCTAATCTTTCCCAAGTATAAATAGTAGGTAATTGAACATAATTGTAGGTAAATTAAAAGATTTGCAAGGTTGGGAACTCCTAAGACTAAGTAAATAACACAAATGGTAACAAATGTTCTTAGAATGGGAACTTCTACCCTTACAAGGACCTTGTGGAATTCAACCATTACTCTAATCTTTCCCAAGTATTAACAGCATGTAATTGAACATAATTCTAGGTAAATTAGATGATTTGCAGGCTCGTGAACTCCTAAGATTAAGTAATTAACCCAAATGGTGAGAAATGTTCATAACATGGGATGTTCTTCCCTTAGAAGGACCTAGTGGAATTCAACCACTACTCTAATCTTTTCCATGTATTAATAGCATGTAATATAAGATAATTCTAGGTAAATGAGATCATTTGCAAGTTCGGGAACTCCTAAGATTAAGCAATTAACCCAAATGGTGAGAAAGTTCATAGTATGGGAAGTTCTTCCCGTAGAAGGATCTTGTGGCATTGAACAATGACTCTAATCTTTGCCAAGTATTAACAACATCAAAATGAAGATAATTTCAAGTAATCTAGATAATTTGCAAGCTCGGGAATTCCTAAGACTAAGTAAATATCCCAAACGGGGACAAATGTTCTTAGAATGTGAAGTTCTTCCCTTACAATGACCTTATGGAATTCAACCATTACTCTAATCTTTCCCAAGTACTAATAGCATATAATTAAAGATAATTCAAGGTAAATTAGATGATTTTTATGCTCGGGAACTCCTAAGATTAAGTAATTAACCCAAATGGTGAGAAATGTTCATGGCATAGGAAGTTCTTCCCTTAGAAGGACCTTGTGGAATTCAACCATTACTCTAATAATTCCCAAGTATTAATAGTAGGTAATTGAAGATAATTCTAGGTAAATTAGATGATTTGCAAGCTCGTGAACTCCTAAGATTAAGTAATTAATCCAAATGGCATGAAATGTTCATAACATGGGATGTTCTTCCCTTAGAAGGACCTTGTGGAATTCAACCATTAGCCTAATCCTTTCCAAGTATTAATAGCTTGTAATTGAAGATAATTCTAGGTAAATGAGATGATTTGCAAGTTCGGGAACTCCTAAGATTAAGCAATTAACCCAAATGGTGAGAAAGTTCATAGTATGGGAAGTTCTTCCCCTAGAAGGATCTTGTGGCATTGAACAATGACTCTAATCTTTGCCAAGTATTAACATCCTCAAAATGAAGATAATTTCTAGTAATCTAGATGATTTGCAAACTCGGGAATTCCTAAGACTAAGTAAATAACTCAAATGGTGAGAAATGTTCATAGAATGGGAAGTGATTCCCTCAGAAGGATCTTGTGGCATTGAACAATTACCCTAACATTTCCAAAGTATTAATAGCA
Organism: Corymbia calophylla; assembly: GCA_014182845.1. Lineage (NCBI taxonomy): Eukaryota > Viridiplantae > Streptophyta > Magnoliopsida > Myrtales > Myrtaceae > Corymbia > Corymbia calophylla. The sequence goes on along the minus strand of CM024701.1, from coordinate 7,317,008 downwards.
TCAAATGAAGATAATTTCAAGTAACCTAGATGATTTGGAAGCTCGGGAACTCCTAAGACTAAGTAAATAAACAAAATGGTAACAAATGTTGTTAGAATGTGAAGTTCTTCCCACAAAAGGACCTTGTGAAATTCCACCATTACTCTAATCATTCCAAAGTATTAATAGCATGTAATTGAAGATAATTCTAGGTAAATTAGGTGATTTGCAAGCTTGTGAACTCTTAAGATTAGGTAATTAATCCAAATGGCATGAAATGTTCATAACATGGGATGTTCTTCCCTTAGAAGGACCTTGTGGAATTCAACCATTAGTCTAATCCTTTCCAAGTATTAATAGCGTGTAATTGAAGATAATTCTAGGTAAATGAGCTGATTTGCAAGTTCGGGAACTCCTAAGATTAAGCAATTAACCCAAATGGTGAGAAAGTTCATAGTATGGGAAATTCTTCCCTTAGAAGGATCTTGTGGCATTGAACAATGACTCTAATCTTTGCCAAGTATTAACAACATCAAAATGAAGATAATTTCAAGTAATCTAGATAATTTGCAAGCTCGGGAATTCCTAAGACTAAGTAAATATCCCAAACGGGGACAAATGTTCTTAGAATGGGAAGTTCTTCCCTTACAATGACCTTATGGAATTCAACCATTACTCTAATCTTTCCCAAGTATTAATAACATATAATTAAAGATAATTCAAGGTAAATTAGATGATTTTTAAGCTCGGGAACTCCTAAGATTAAGTAATTAACCCAAATGGTGAGAAATGTTCATAGCATAGGAAGTTCTTCCCTTAGAAGGACCTTGTGGAATTCAACCATTACTCTAATATTTCCCAAGTATTAATAGCAGGTAATTGAACATAATTCTAGGTAAATTATAAGATTTGCAAGCTCGGGAACTCCTAAGACTAAGTAAATAAACAAAATGGTAACAAATGTTGTTAGAATGCGAAGTTCTTCCCACATAAGGACCTTGTGAAATTCCACCATTACTCTAATCTTTCCAAAGTATTAATAGCATGTAATTGAAGATAATTCTAGGTAAATGAGATGATTTGCAAGCTCGTGAACTCCTAAGATTAAGCAATTAACCAAATGGTGAGAAAGTTCATTGTATGGGAAGTTCTTCCCCTAGAAGGACCTTGTGGCATTGAACAATGACTCTAATCTTTGCCAAGTATTAACATCCTCAAAATGAAGATAATTTCTAGTAATCTAGATGATTTGCAAACTCGGGAATTCCTAAGACTAAGTAAATAACTCAAATGGTGAGAAATGTTCATAGAATGGGAAGTGATTCCCTCAGAAGGATCTTGTGGCATTGAACAATTACCCTAACATTTCCAAAGTATTAATAGCATCAAATGAAGATAATTTCAAGTAACCTAGATGATTTGCAAGCTCGGGAACTCCTAAGACTAAGTAAATAAACAAAATGGTAACAAATGTTGTTAGAATGCGAAGTTCTTCCCACAGAAGGACCTTGTGGAATTCCACCATTACTCTAATGTTTCCAAAGTATTAATAGCATGTAATTGAACATACTTCTAGGTAAATTAGATAATTTGCAAGCTCGTGAACTCCTAACTAAGTAATTAACCCAAATGGTGAGAATATTCATAGCATGGGATGTTCTTCCCTTAGAAGGACCTTGTGGAATTCAACCATTACTCTAATCTTTCCCAAGTATTAATAGCAGGTAATTGAACATGATTGTAGGTAAATTAAAAGATTTACAAGCTCGGGAACTCCTAAGACTAAGTAAATAACCCAAATGGTGACAAATGTTCTTAGAATTGGAAGTTCTTCCCTTAGAAGGATCTTGTGGCATTGAACCAGTAGTCTAATCTTTTCCAATTATTAATATCAAGTAAACTAAGATAATTGTAATTCAATTAGATGATTTGCAAACTCATGAACTCAAAAGATCATGCAATTTACTCAAATGTTGACAAATGATCCTAGAATGGGAAGTTCTTCCCATAGAAGGATCTTGTGGCAGTGAACCAGTAATCTCATATTTCCTAAGTATTAATAGCATGTAAATGAAGATTATTATAAGTAAATCAGATGATTTGCAAACTCATGAACTCAAAAGATCAAGCAATTAACCCAAATGGTGACAAATGTTGTTACAATGGGAAGTTCTTCCCTTAGAAGGATCATGTGGCATGGAGCTATTACTTTAATCTTTCTCAAGTATTAATAGAATCAAAATGAAGATAATTGAATGTAATCTAGATGATTTGCAAGCTCGGGAACTCCTAAGATTCAGTAATTAACACAAATGGTAACAAATTCTCTTAGAATGGGAAGTTCTTCCCTTAGAACGATCTTATCGCATTGAACCAGTACTCTAATCTTTCCCAAGTATTAGTAGCTTGTAAATGAAGATAATTATAAGGAAATTAGATGATTTGACAACTGAAGAACGCCAAAGATCAAGCAATTAACCCAAATGGTAACAAATGTTCTTAGAATTGGAAGTTCTTCCATTAGAAGGATCTTGTAGCATTGACCCAGTACTTTAAACTTTCCCAACTATTAATAGCATGTAAATGAAGATAATTGTAAGTAAATTAGATTCTTTGCAAACTCATGAAGTGCAAAGATCATGCAATTTACGCAAATGGTGATAAATGTTCCTAGAATGGAAAGTTCTTCCCACAGAAGGATCTTGTGCCAATGAACTAGTAGTCTAATATTTCCCAAGTATTAATAGCATGTAAACGAAGATAATTGAAAGTAATCTAGATGATTTGCAAGCTCGGAAACTCCATAGATCAAGCAATTAACCCAAATGGTGTCAAATATTCTTAGAATTGGAAGTTCTTCCTTTAGAAGGATCCTATGGCATTGAACCAGTACTCTATTCTTTCCCAAGTATTAATAGCATGTAAATGAAGATAGCTATAAGTAAATTAGATGATTTTCAAACTCATGAACTCTAAAGATCAAGCAATTAACCCAATTGGTGACAAATATTCTTATAATGGCAAGTTCTTCCCTTAGAAGGATCATGTGGCATGGAGCCATTACTTTAATCTTTCGCAAGAATTAATAGAATCAAAATGAAGATAATTGAAATTATTCAAGATGATTTGCAAGCTTAGGAACTCCTAAGATTAAGTAATTAACACAAATGGCAACAAATACACTTAGAATGGCAAGTTCTTCCCATAGAAGGATCTTATGGTATTGAACTAGTACTCTAATCTTTCCCAAGTGTTAATAACATGTAAATGAAGATAATTATAAGGAAATTAGATGATTTGCAAACTCAAGAACTCCAAAGATCAAGCAATTAACCCAAATGGTGACAAATGTTCTTAGAATGGGAAATTCTTCCCTTAGAAGGATTTTGTTGCATTGAACCAATACTCTAATCTTTCCCAAGTATTCATAGCATGTAAATGAAGATAATTATAAGTAAATTAGATGATTTGCAAACTGATGAACTCAAAAGATCAAGCAATTAACCCAAATGGTGACAAATGTTCTTAGAATGGGAAGTTCTTCCCTGAGAAGGATCTTGTGGCATTCAACCAGTACTCTAATCTTTCCCAATTATTAATAGCATGTAAATAAAGATAATTGTAACTAAATTAGATGATTTGCAAACTCATGAACTCAAATGATTATGCAATTTAACCAAATGGTGACAAATGTTCATAGAATGGGAAGTTCTTCCCATAAAAGGATCTTGTGGTAGTGAACCAGTAGTCTAATATTTCCCAAGTATTAATAGCATGTAAATGACAATAATTATAAGTAAATTAGATGATTTGCAAACTCATGGACTCAAAAGATCAAGCAATTAACCCAAATGGTGACAAATGCTCTTAGAATTGAAAGTTCTTCCCTCAGAAGGATCATGTGGCATGGAGCCATTACTTTAATCTATCCAAAGTATTAATAGAGTCAAAATGAAGATAATTGAAAGTAATCAAGATGATTTGCAAGCTCGGGAACTCCTAAAATTAAGTAATTAACACAAATGGCAACAAATACTCTTAGAATGGCAAGTTCTTCCCTTAGAAGGATCTTATAGTATTGAACCAGTACTCTAATCTGTCCCAATATTAAGACCTTGTAAATGCAGATAATTATAAGGAAATTAGATGATTTGCAAACTCAAGAACTCCAAAGATCAAGCAATTCACCCAAATGGTGACAAATCTTCTTCCCATAGAAGAATCTTGTGGCAGTGAACCAGTAGTCTAATATTTCCCAAGTATTAATAGCATGTAAATGAAGATAACTAGAAGTATATAAGATGATTTGCAAACTCATGAACTAAAAAGGTCAAGCAATTAACCCAAATGGTGACAAATGTTCTTAGAATAGGAAGTTCTTCCCTTAGAAGGATCATATGGCATGGAGCCATTACTTTAATCTTTCCCAAGTATTAATAAAATCAAAATGAAGATAATTGAAAGTAATCAAGATTATTTTCAAGCTCGGGAACTCCTAAGATTAAGTAATTAACACAAATGGCAACAAATACTCTTAGAATGGCAAGTTCTACCCTTAGAAGGATCTTATGGTATTGAACCAGTACTCTAATCTTTCCCAAGTGTTAATAGCTTGTAAATGCATATAATTATAAGGAAATTAGATAATTTGCAAACTCAAGAACTCCAAAAGATCAAGCAATTCGCCCAAATGGTGACAAATATTCTTCCCATAGAAGAATCTTGTGGCAGTGAACCAGTAGTCTAATATTTCCCAAATATTAATAGCATGTAAATGAAGATAATTAGAAGTAAATAAGATGATTTGCAAACTCATGAACGAAAAAGATCAAGGAATTAACCCAAATGGTGACAAATGTTCTTAGAATAGGAAGTTCTTCCCTTAGAAGGATCATATGGCATGGAACCATTACTTTAATCTTTCCCAAGTTTTAATAAAATCAAAATGAAGATAATTGAAAGTAATCAAGATGATTTGCAAGCTCGGGAACTCCTAAGATTAAGTAATTAACACAAATGGCAACAAATACTCTTAGAATGGCAAGTTCTACCCAGAGAAGGACCTTATGGTATTGAACCAGTACTCTAATCTTTCCCAAGTATTAATAGCATGTAAATGAAGATAATTGTAAGTAAATTAGATGATTTGAAAACTCATGAACTCCAAAGATCATGCAATTTACCGAAATGGTGGTAAATGTTCCTAGTATGGTAAGTTCTTCCCATAGAAGGATCTTGTGGCAGTGAACCAGTAGTCTAATATTTCCCAAGTATTAATAGCATGTAAATGAAGATAATTGAAAGTAATCTAGATGATTCGCAAGCTCGGGGAACTCCCAAGATTAAGTAATTAACACAAATGGCAACAAATACTCTTAGAATGGGAAGTTCTTCCCTTTGAAGGACCTAGTGGAATTCAATCATTACTCTAATCTTTCCCAAGTATTAATATTATCAAAATGAAGATAAATTCAAGTAATCTAGATGATTTGCAAGCTCGGGAACTCCTAAGATTAAGTAATTACCCCAAATGGTGACAAATATTCTTAGAATGGGAAATTCTTCCTTTAGAAGGACCTCGTGGTTTTAAACAATGTCTCTAACCTTTCCCAAGTATTAATAGCATTAAAATGAAGATAAATTCAAGTAATCTAGATGATTTACAAGCTTGGGAACTCCTAAGATTAAGTAATTAACCCAAATGGTGAGAAATGTTCATAGCATGAGAAGTTCTTCCCTTAGAAGGATCTTGTGGCATTGAACCATAATTCTAATCATTTCCAAGTATTAATAGCATCAAAATGAAGATAATTTCAAGTAATCTAGATGATATGCAAGCTCGGGAACTCCTAAGATTAATTAATTAACCCCAATGGTGACAAATGTTCTTAGAGTGGAAAGTTCTTCCCTTCCAAGGATCTTGTCGCAATGAACCATGACTCTAATCTTTTCCAAGTATTAATAGCATTAAAATGAACATAATTTCAAGTAATCTAGATGATTTGCAAGCTCGGGAACTCCTAAGATAAAGTACTTAACACAAATGGCAACAAATACTCTTAGAATGGGAAGTTTTTCCCTTAGAAGGATCTTATGGGATTGAACTGGTACTCTAATTTTTCCCAAGTATTAATAGCTTGTAAATGACGATAATTATAAGTAAATTAGATAATTTGCAAACTCATGAACTCCAAAGATCAAGCAAGTAACCCAATGATGACAAATGTTCTTATAATAGGAAGTTTTTCCCATAGAATGATCTTGTGGCATTGAACCAGTACTCTAATCTTTCCCAAGTATTAATAGCATGTAAATGAAGATAATTACAAGTAAATAAGATGATTTGCAAACTCATGAACTCCAAAGATGAAGCAATTAACCCAAATGGTGACAAATGTTTTTAGAAAGGGAAGTTCTTTCCCTTAGATGGATCTTGTGGCATTGAACCATGACTCTAATCTTTGCCAAGTATTAACAACATATAAATGAAGATAATTTGAAGTAATCTAGATGATTTGCATGCTCGGGAACTTGTAAGACTAAGTAAATAACCCAAATTATGGCAAATGTTCTTAGAATTGGAAGTTCTTCCCTTAGAAGGATCTTATGGGATCGAACTGGTACTCTAATTTTTCCCAGTATTAATAGCTTGTAAATGACGATAATTATAAGTAAATTAGATAATTTGCAAACTCATGAACTCCAAAGATCAAGCAATTAACCCAATGATGACAAATGTTCTTATAATGGGAAGTTTTTCCCATAGAATGATCTTGTGGCATTGAACCAGTACTCTAATCTTTCCCAAGTATTAATAGCATGTAAATGAAGATAATTACAAGTAAATAAGATGATTTGCAAACTCATGAACTCCAAAGATGAAGCAATTAACCCAAATGGTGACAAATGTTTTTAGAAAGGGAAGTTCTTTCCCTTAGATGGATCTTGTGGCATTGAACCATGACTCTAATCTTTGCCAAGTATTAACAACATATAAATGAAGATAATTTGAAGTAATCTAGATGATTTGCATGCTCGGGAACTTGTAAGACTAAGTAAATAACCCAAATTATGGCAAATGTTCTTAGAATTGGAAGTTCTTCCCTTAGAAGGATCTTGTGGCATTGAACCAGTACTCTAATCTTTCCCAAGTATTAATAGCATGTAAATGAAGATAATTGTAAGTAAATTAGATGATTTGAAAACTCATGAACTCCAAAGATCATGCAATTTACCCAAATTGTGATAAATGTTCCTAGAATGGGAAGTTCTTCCCATAGAAGGATCTTGTGGCAGTGAACCAGTAGTCCAATATTTCCCAAGTATTAATAGCATGTACATGAAGATCATTATAAGTAAATCAGATAATTAGCAAGCTCGGGAACTCCTAAGTAGTAATTAACCCAAATGGAAACAAATACTCTTCGAATGGGAAGTTATTCCCTTAAAAGATGTTGTGGCATTCAACCATTACTCTAAACTTTTCCAATTATGAATAGCATGTAAAGCAAGATAATTACAAGTAAATCAAATGATTTGCAAACTCATGAACTCCAAAGATCAAGCAATTAACCCAAATGGTGACAAATGTTCTTACAATGGGATGTTCTTCCCTTAGAAGGATCATGTGGCAGGGAGCCATTACTTTAATCTTTCCCAAGTATTAATAAAATCAAAATGAAGATAAGTGAAAGTACTCTAGATCATTTGCAAGCTCGGGAACTCCTAAGATTAAGTAATTAACACAAATGGCAACAAATACTCTTAGAATGGGAAGTTCTTCCCTTAGAAGGATCTCATGGCATTGAACTAGTACTCTAATCTTTCCCAAGTATTAGTAACTTGTAAACGAGGATAATTATAAGTAAATTAGATGATTTGCAAACTCAAGAACTCCAAAGATCAAGCAATTAACCCAAATGGTGACAAATGTTGTTAGAATTGGAAGTTCTTCCCTTAAAAGAATTTTGTGGCATTGAACCAGTACTCTAATCTTTCCCATGTATTAATAGCTTATAAATAAAGATAATTATAAGTAAATCAGATGATTTGCAAACTCATGAACTCCAAAGATCAAGCAAGTAGCCCAAATGGTGACAAATGTTCTTAGAATTGGAAGTTCTTCCCATAGAATGATCATGTGGCATTGAACCAGTACTCTAATATTTCCCAAGTATTAATAGCATGTAAATGAAGATAATTGTATGTAAATTGGATGATTTGGAAACTCATGAACTCCAAAGATCAAGCAATTAACCCAAATGGTGACAAATGTTCCTAGAAAGGGAAGTTCTTCCCTTAGAAGGATCTTGTGGCATTGAACCTTGACTCTAATCTTTGCCAAGTATTAATATCATCAAAATGAAGATAATTTCAAGTAATCTAGATGATTTGCATGCTCGGGAACTCGTAAGACTAAGTAAATAACCCAAATGGTGACAAATGTTCTTAGAATTGTAAGTTCTTCCCTTAGAGGATCTTGTGCCATTAAACCAGTACTCTAATCTTTCCCAAGTACTAATAGCATGTAAATGAAGATAATTGTAAGTAAATTGGATGATTTGCAAACTCATGAACTCCAAAGATCATGCAATTTACCCAAATGGTGACAAATGTTCCTAGAATGGGAAACTCTTCCCATAGAAGGATCTTGTGGCAGTGAACCAGTAGCCTAATATTTCCCAAGTATTAATAGTATGTAAATGAAGATAATTATAAGTAAATCAGATGATTTGCAAGCTCGGGAACTCCTAAGATTTTAATAATTAACCCAAATGGCAATAAATACTCTTACAATGGTAAGTTTTTCCCTTAGAAGGATCTTATGGCATTGAACCGGTACTCTAATCTTTCCCAAGTATTAATAGCTTCTAAATGAAGATAATTATAAGTAAATTAGATGATTTACAGACACATGAACTCCAAAGATCATGCAATTAACCCAAATTGTGACAAATATTTTTAGAATTGGAAGTTCTTCCCTTAGAAGGATCTTGTGGTATTGAACCATTACTCTAACCTTTCCCAAGTATTAATAGCATCGAAATGAAGATAATTGCAAGTTATCTAGATGATTTGCAAGCTCGGGAACTCCTAAGATTAAGTAATTAACCCAAATGGAAACAAATACTCTTCGAATGGGAAGTTATTCCCTTAGAAAGATCTTGTGGCATTCAACCATTACTTTAAACTTTCCCAAGTATGAATAGTATGTAAAGGAAGATAATTACAAGTAAATCAGATGATTTGCAAACTCATGAACTCCAAAGATCAAGCAATTAACCCAAATGGTGACAAATATTCTTAGAATGGGAAGTTCTTCCCTTTAAATGATCTTGTGCCATTGAACCACAACTCTAATATTTCCCAAGTATTAATTGCAAGAAAATAAAGATAATTATAAATACATTAAATGATTTGCAATCTCGGGAACTCCTAAGATTAAGTAATTAGCCCAAATCACAACAAATACTCTTAGAATGGGAAATTCTTCTCTTAGAAGGATCTTATGGCATTGAAGCATTACTCTAATCTTTCCCAAGCATTAGTAGCATCTAAATGAAGATAATTATAAATAAATTAGAAGATTTGCAAACTCATGAACTCTAAAGATCAAGCAATTAACCCAAATGGTGACAAATGTTCTTAGAATAGGAAGTTCTTCCATTAGATGGATCATGTGGCATGGAACCATTACTCTAACCTTTTTCAAGTATTAATAGCATCAAAATGAAGATAATTGCAAGTAATCTAGATGATTTGCAAGCTCAAGAACTCCTAAGATTAAGTAATCAGCCCAAATGGCAACAAATACTCTCAAAATGAGAAGTTCTTCCCTTGGAAGGATCTTGAGGCATTGAACTAGTACTCTAATTTTTCCCAAGTATTAATTGCATGCAAACGAAGATAATTATAAGTAAATTCGATGATTTGCAAGCTCATGAACTCCAAAGATCAAGCAATTAACCCAAATGGTGCCAAATGTTCTTAGAATGGGAAGTTCTTCCATTAGATGGATCTTATGGCATGGAACCATTGCTCTAATATTTCTCAAGTATTAATAGCATCAAAATGAAGATAATTGCAAGTAATCAAGATGATTTGCAAGCTCGAGAACTTCTAAGATTAAGTAATTAGCCCAAATGGCAATAAATACGCTCAAAATGTGAAGTTCTTCCATTAGATGGATCATGTGGCATGGAACCATTACCATAATCTTTCCCAAGAATTAATAGCATGAAAATGAAGATAATTGCAAGTAATCTAGATGATTTGCACTCTCAGGAACTCCAAAGATTAAGTACTTAACCTATATGGCAACAAATACTCTTAGAATAGGAAATTCTTCCCTTAGAAGGATCTTATGGCGTTGAACCAGTACTCTAATCTTTCCCAAGTATTCATAGCATTTAAATGAAAATAATTATAAGTAAATTCGATGATTTACAAACTCATGAACTCCAAAGATCAAGCAATTAACCGAAATGGTGACAAATGTTCTTAGAATAGGAAGTTCTTCCCTTTGAAGGGTCTTACGCTATTGAACCACAACTCTAATCTTTCCCAAGTATTAATAGAATCAAAATGTAGGTAATTGCAAGTAATCTAGATGATTTGCAAGCACGGGAACTCCAAAGATTAAGTAATTAATCCAAATGGCAACAAATACTCTTAGAATGGGAAGCTCTTCCCTTAGAAAGATCTTGTGGCATTCAACCATTACTCTAATCTTTCCCAAGTATTAATAGTATGTAGAAGAAGATAATTATAAGTAAATTCGATGATTTGCAAACTCATGAACTCCAAAGATCAAGCAATTAACTCAAACGGTGAAAAATGTTGTTAGAATGGGAAGTTCAAGGATCTTGTGCCATTGAACCTCGACTCTAATCTTTCCCAAGTATTAATAGCCTCAAAATGAAGTTAATTGCAAGTAATCTAGATGATTTGCAATATCGGGAACTCCTAAGATTAAGTAATTGGCCCAAATCACAACAAATACTCTTAGAATGCGAAATTCTTCACTTAGAAGGATCTTCTAGCATTAAACCAGTACTCTAATCTTTCCCATGCATTAGTAGCATCTAAATGAAGATAATTATAAATAAATTAGATGATTTGCAAACTCATGAACTCTAAAGATCAAGCAATTAACCCAGATTGTGACAAATGTTCATAGAATGAGAAGTTCTTCCATTAGAAGGATAATGTGGCATGGAACCATTAGTCTAATCTTTCTCAAGAATTAATAGCATCAAAATGATGATAATTCCAAGTAATCTAGATGATTTGCAATAACGGGAACTCGTAAGATTAAGTAATTAGCTCAAATCTCAACAAATACTCTTAGAATGGGAAATTCTTCCCTTAGAAGGATCTTATGGCATTGAACCAGTACTCTAATCTTTCCCGAGTATTAGTAGCATCTAAATGAAGATAATTATAAGTAAATTCGATGATTTTCAAGTTCATGAACTCCAAAGATCATGTAATTTACCCAAATGGTGACAAATGTTCCTAGAATGGGAAGTTCTTCCCATAGAAAGATCTTGTTGTTGGATGTATGCCCTAAAGCTACTATGTAATAGTTACATATTAGGGATTTCAGTTGTACTATTATCAATGGCAATGACGTATTCATTCATTTGTCCAATTATTTTATATTTATGAATGATTCCATAAGATCGTTGCAACTAGACCTATTCTTGAGACGTCAAGAATATTGTGACGGGTTCATAGTTAGACTCGAATCTTTAAACTGTTCTGGTCAATGGATTATTGAGTGGATATTTATAATCCCTGTTGAGACCGGTGTGTTCTTAACTTCACCATTAAGTATTGGATACTTAAGGGAATGATGAGTTGCAAGTCATTAGGTATTATGATACCCGAGTTAGAACACAGGTGTTTGTATTAGACAAATTCACCGAACGTGACGCATATGGAACTATTAGCAACATGGAAGCTTTTAGCGTGGTCAATGTCTAATTGTTCATGCTTTGGTCTTGTGTAAATAATCCTTAGACCGAGGCACGGTGTCAACTTGTGTGTCGAACAACTATGGTTCACGGGTGCACATAATGCCGGGTCGTTGATCCGTCTTTGTACCCGATGGTCATAGTTTGTTCATATACGAAGTTGCACGTGTGCGCAATATGGAATCTGTCTCCTTGTTATATGCAAGGTATAATAATAATGTCGTATGCAATCTAATTATGACAATGTATTGAAATCCTCGGCCGGGGTTGTAACCAAGAATAAATTGTTTATGTCTCGAACAAATGCATGTCAATTAGATTTGTGCATATGATCGAATTGGTGACTTGACAAATATTCCATGGTCTTTGTTTGATCGGGACATAGAAAGACGAGAGGGATTAAATTACACTGTAGCCAAAACGACAGGTTCATTATGTTCTTAAAGCATTCACACTATCTGGGTAGCCATGACATATTGCTAAATGTCAATCATGGCTTGTAAGACCCAAAGATTAATCGGGACAATTAATTATTTTGGGAGTACTAATGTGTTAGTACAAGTCTTACTACCAGCTTAGTGATGAACCTAGGGATGTCACACACCATAACCAATTTAGATAACGTGGAACAAGAGAGAAATAATTTTGCAAATGTGTTTGCAAATTACTACGATCGCATTGAGTCGACATGAAATTAAATTAGATGTGATTTAATTTAATTTGTATTATAGTCACGAGCCTACGTGCATATGATGCACACGCATGCCCAAAGTGGATGCACATTAATGTACCCCGAATATGCACATAAAGATCATGTCTTCTTTTTATTTATTTATTTTTATTAATTAAAAGATGCACACGGTCAACAATTGTTGCTGACCGTGTGCAACGCACATGTGATGTGCGTTAATTTTGAATAAAATAAAAAAATTAATGCATGGCATGATGGTCAGCAATTGCCGACCATCATGCATGCACGATCAGCAACGGTTGCTGATCGTGCGCATGCAAGGCACGATCGGCAACCGTTGCCGATCGTGGGCGCAAGGCACGATCGGCAACCGTTGCCGATCGTGCGCATGAAAGGCACGATCGGCAACGGTTGCAGATCGTCCCCACGATCGGCAACGGTTGTCGATCGTAATCGCGCGTGGGTGGTTATCCGTGGGTGGTTATCCATGCGTAACCGCTCGTAAAAATAATTCTTATATAAAGCGTGAGTGTGCGGTTTTGTGCGCGAACGTACGTAAAACGAAAAAGAGAGAAGAAAGGTTTTTCTCTCATTTGGGCTGTGGCTGAAAATACTAAGGATACGAAGGATTATCTCCACGAAGTTGCTAGCACAATCGTAGTGGTGATTATCCGCAAGTTCTCTCTTCGTTCGACGTCCATTGGTGGTGTATCCGAACTAGAGGTCCGACGTTTGTGGGGCTCGGCGAAGAACATTTGAACCAGTTCGTTTAAAGCGCGCTTCGAGAGGTAATTCGTTTAACTCCCTTCTTATAATCAGATTTTTGATTGAAATGCACGAACAACGCCTTTGGAGAAACATGTATAGAAATATTTCATTTTTGTTTCCACTGCGTTTATATTAAATTGCCTATACATGATTCATGAAAACCCAACAGTTGTCGCAGTGAACAAGAAGTCTAATATTTCCCAATTATTAATAGCATGTAAATGAAGATAAATATAAGTAAATCAGATGATTTGCAAGCTCGGGAACTCCTAAGATTAAGTAATTAACCCAAATGGCATTAAATACTCTTATAATAGTAAGTTCTTCCCTTAGAAGGATCTTATGGCATTGTACCAGTACTCTAATCTTTCCCAAGTATTAATAGCTTGTAAATGAAGATAATTATAAGTAAATTAGACGATTTGCAAACACATGGACTCCAAAGATCATGCAATTAACCCAAATGGTGACAAATGTTTTTAGAATAGGAAGTTCTTCCCTTAGAAGGATCTTATGGCATTGAACCATTACTCTAATCTTTCCCAAGTATTAATAGCAACAAATGAAGATAATTGCAAGTTATCTAGATGATTTCCAAGCTCGGGAACTCCTAAGATTAAGTAATTAACCCAAATGGAAACAAATAATCTTAGAATGGGAAGTTATTCCCTTAGAAAGATCTTGTGGCATCCAACCATCACTCTAAACTTTCCCAAGTATTAGTAGCATGTAAAGGAAGATAATTATAAGTAAATCAGAAGATTTGCAAACTCATGAACTCCAAAGATCAAGCAACTAACCCAAATGGTGACAAATGTTCTTAAATTGGGAAGTTCTTCCCTTTGAAGGATCTTGTGCCATTGAACCACTAGTATAATCTTTCCCAAGTATTAATAGCAAGAAAATGAAGATAATTGCAAGTAATCTAGATGATTTGCAATCTTGGGAACTCCTAAGATAAAGTAATTAACCCAAATGGCAACAAAAACTCTTAGAATGGGAAATTCTTCCCAAAGAAGGATCTTATGGCATTGAACCAGTACTCTAATCTTTTCCAAGTATTAATAGCATGTTGAGGGAGATAATCATAAGTAAATTAGATGTTTTGCAAACTCATGAACTCCAAAGATCATGCAATTAACCCAATTGGTGACTAATGCTCTTAGAATGGGAAGTTCTTCCGTTAGAAGGATCTTATGGCATTGAACCATTTCTATAATCTTTCCCAAGTATTAATAGCATGTAAATGATGATAATTTTAAGTAAATTGGATAATTTGCAAACTCAAGAACTCCAAAGATCAAGCAATTAATCCAAATCGTCACAAATGTTCTTAGAATGGGAAGTTCTTCCCTTTGAAGGATCTTGTGCCATTGAACCACGACACTAATCTTTCGCAAGTATTAATAGCATTAAAATGAAGTTAATTGCAAGTAATCTAGATGATTTACAAGCTTGGGAACTCCTATGAATAAGTAATTAACCCAAATGGCAACAAATACTCTTAGAATGGCAAGTTCTTCCCTTAGAATGATCTCGTTGCATTCAACCATTACTCTAATATTTCCCAAGTATTAATAGCATTTAAAGGAAGATAATTACATATAAATTCGATGATTTGCAAACTCATGAACTCCAAAGATCAAGCAATTAACCCAAATGGTGACAAATGTTCTTAGAATGGGAAGTTCTTCCCTTTGAAGGAACTTGTGCCATTAAGCCACTACTCTAATCTTTCCCAAGTATTAATAATATCAAAATGAAGATAATTGCAAATAATCTAGATGACTTGCAATAACGGGAACTCGTAAAATCAAGTAATTAGCCCAAATCTCAACAAATACTCTTAGAATTGGAAGTTCCTCCCTTAGAATGATCTTGTGGCATTGAATCGGTACTCTAATCTTTCCCAAGTATTAATAGCATGTAAATGAAGATAATTATAAGTAAATTAGATGATTTGTAAACTCATGAACTCCAAAGATCAAGCAATTAACCCAAATGGTGACAAATATTCTTAGAATGGGAAGTTCTTCCCTTTGAAGGAACTTGTGCCATTGAACCACTACTCTAATCTTTCCCAAGTATTAATAGCAATAAAATGAAGATAATTGCAAGTAATCTAGATGATTTGCAACCTTGGGAACTCCTAGATTAAGTAATTAGCCAAAATCTCTACAAATACTCTTAGAATGTGAAATTCTTCCCTTAGAAGGATCTTATGGCATTGAACCAATACTCTAATCTTTCCCAAGTATTAATAGTATGTAACTGAAGATAATTATAAGGAAATTGGATGATTTGCAAACTCATGAACTCTGAAGATGAAGCAATTAACCGAAATGGTGAGAAATGTTCTTAGAATGGGAAGTTCTTCCCCTAGAAGGATCTTGTGTCATTGAACCATGACTCTAATCTTTCCCAAGTATTGATAGCATCAAGATGAAGTTAATTGCAAGTAATCTAGAATATTCGCAAGCTCGGAAACTTATAAGATTAAGAAATTAACCCAAATGGCAACGAATACTCTTGGAATGGGAAATTCTTTCCTAGGAAGGATCTCATGGCATTGAACCAGTACTCTAATCTTTCCCAAGTATTATTAGTATGTAAAAGAAGATAATTATAATATTTTGCAAACTCATGAACTCCAAATATGAAGAAATTAACCCAAATGTTGACAAATGTTCTTAGAATGGGAAGTTCTTCCCTTAGAAGGATCATGTGGCATTCAACTATTACTCTAATTTTCCCAAGTATTAATAGCATGCAAATGAAGATAATTATATGTAAATTCATTGATTTGCAATCTCATGAACTCCAAAGATCGACCAATTAACCCAAATGGTAACAAATGTTCTTAGAAGGGGAAGTTCTTCCCTTTGAAGGATCAGGTGGCATGGAACCATTATTCTAATATTTCCAAAGTATTAATAGCATCAAAATGAAGATAATTGCAACTAATCTAGATGAGTTGAAAGCTCGGGAACTCCTAGGACTAAGTAAATAACCCAAATGTCACCAAATACTCTTAGAATGGGAAGTTCTTCCTTTAGAATGATCTTGTGGCATTGAACCAATACTCTAATCTTTCCCAATTATTAATAGCATGTAAATGAAGATAATTGCATGAAATCTAGATGATTTGCAAACTCATGAACTCCACAGATCAAGCAATTAACCCAAATTGTGGCAAATGTTCTTAGAATGGGAAGTTCTTCCCTGTGAAGGAACTTGTGCCATTAAACCACTACTCTAATCTTTCCCAAGTATTAATAGCATCAAAATGAAGATAATTGCAAGTAATCTAGATGATTTGCAATAACGGGAACTTGTACAATTAAGTAATTAGCCCAAATCTCAACAAATACTCTTAGAATTGGAAGTTCTTCCCTTAGAATGATCTTCTGGCATTGAACCAAGACTCTAATCTTTCCCAAGTTTTAATAGCATGTAAATGAAGATAATTATAAGTAAATTAGATGATTTGCAAACTCATGAACTCCAAAGATCAAGCAATTAACCCAAATGGTCACAAATGTTCTTAGAATGGGAAGTTCTTCCCTTTGAAGGAACTTGTTCCATTGAACCACTACTCTAATCTTTCCCAGTATTAATAGTATGCAAGCGAAGATAATTATAAGTAAATTGGATGATTTGCAAACTCATGAACTCGAAGATCAAGCAATTAATCGAAATGGTGAGAAATGTTCTTAGAATGGGAAGTTCTTCCCTTAGAAGGATGTTGTGTCATTGAACCATGATTCTAATCTTCCCCAAGTATTAATAGCATCAAAATAGAGTTAATTGCAAGTAATCTAGAAGATTCGCAAGCTTGGGAACTTCTAAGATTAAGAAATTAACCCAAATGGCAACAAATACTCTTGGAATGGGAAATTCTTTCCTAAGAAGGATCTCATGGTATTGAACCAATACTCTAATCTTTCCCAAGTATTATTAGTATGTAAAAGAAGATAATTATAAGTAAATTTGATATTTTGCAAACTCATGAACTCCAAATATCAAGAAATTAACCCAAATGTTGACAAATGTTCTTAGAATGGGAAGTTCTTCCCTTAGAAGGATCATGTGGCATTCAACTATTACTCTAATCTTTCCCAAGTATTAATAGCATGCAAATGAAGATAATTATATGTAAATTCATTGATTTGCAATCTCATGAACTCCAAAGATCGACCAATTAACCCAAATGGTGACAAATGTTCTTAGAATGGGAAGTTCTTCCCTTTGAAGGATCATGTAGCATGGAACCATTATTCTAATATTTCAAAGTATTAATAGCATCAAAATGAAGATAATTGCAACTAATCTAGATGATTTGAAAACTCGGGAACTCCTAGGATTAAGTAAATAACCCAAATGGCACCAAATGCTCTTAGAATGGGAAGTTCTTCCTTTAGAATGATCTTGTGGTATTGAACCAGTACTCTAATCTTTCCCAATTATTAATAGCATGTAAATGATGATAATTGCAAGTAATCTAGATGATTTGTAAACTCATGAACTCCACGAGATCAAGCAATTAACCCAAATGGTGACAAATGTTCTTGGAATGAGAAGTTCTTCCTTTAGAAGGATCTTGTGGCATTGAACAATTACTCTAATCTTTCACAAGTATTAATGGCATGTAAATGAAGACAATTATAAGTAAATAAGATGATTTGCAAACTCATGAACTCCAAAGATCAAGCAATTAACCCAAATGGTCACAAATGTTCTTAGAATGGGAAGTTCTTCCCTTTGAAGGAACTTGTTCCATTGAACCACTACTCTAATCTTTCCCAAGTATTAATAGTATGTAACTGAAGATAATTATAAGTAAATTGGATGATTTGCAAACTCATGAACTCTGAAGATCAAGCAATTAACCGAAATGGTGAGAAATGTTCTTAGAATGGGAAGTTCTTCCCTTAGAAGGATCTTGTGTCATTGAACCATGATTCTAATCTTCCCCAAGTATTAATAGCATCAAAATGGAGTTAATTGCAAGTAATCTAGAAGGTTCGCAAGCTCAGGAACTTCTAAGATTAAGAAATTAACCCAAATGGCAACAAATACTCTTGGAATGGGAAATTCTTTTCTAAGAAGGATCTCATGGCATTGAACCAATACTCTAATCTTTCCCAAGTATTATTAGTATGTAAAAGAAGATAATTATAAGTAAATTTGATATTTTGCAAACTCATGAACTCCAAATATGAAGAAATTAACCCAAATGTTGACAAATGTTCTTAGAATGGGAAGTTCTTCCCTTAGAAGGATCATGTGGCATTCAACTATTACTCTAATCTATCCCAAGTGTTAATAGTATGCAAATGAAGATAATTATATGTAAATTCATTGATTTGCAATCTCATGAACTCCAAAGATCGACTAATTAACCCAAATGGTAACAAATGTTCTTAGAATGGGAAGTTCTTCCCTTTGAAGGATCATGTAGCATGGAACCATTATTCTAATATTTCCAAAGTATTAATAGCATCAAAATGAAGATAATTGCAACTAATCTAGATGATTTGAAAACTCGGGAACTCCTAGGATTAAGTAAATAACCCAAATGGCACCAAATACTCTTAGAATGGGAAGTTCTTCCTTTAGAATGATCTTGTGGCATTGAACCAGTACTCTAATCTTTCCCAATTATTAATAGCATGTAAATGATGATAATTGCAAGTAATCTAGATGATTTGCAAACTCATGAACTCCACAGATCAAGCAATTAACCCAAATGGTGACAAATGTTCTTGGAATGAGAAGTTATTCCTTTAGAAGGATCTTGTGGCATTGAACAATTACTCTAATCTTTCACAAGTATTAATGGCATGTAAATGAAGACAATTATAAGTAAATAAGATGATTTGCAAACTCATGAACTCCAAAGATCAAGCAATTAACCAAAATGATGACAAATGTTCTTAGAATGGGAAGTTCTTCCCCTAAATGGATCTTGTAGCAATATCCATCACTCTAATCTTTCCCAAGACTTAATAGCATCAAATGAAGATAATTGCAAGTAATCTAGATGATTTGCAAGTGCGGGAAGTCCTAAGATTAAGCAATTGACCCAAATGGCATCAAATACTCTTAGAATGAGAAGTTTTTACCTTAGAAGGATCTTATGGCATTGAACCAGTACTCTAATCTTTCCCAAGTATTAATATCATGTAAATGAAAATAATTATAAGTTAATTAGATGATTTGCAAACACATGAACCCCAAAGATCAAGCAATTAAGCCAAATCATGACAAATGTTCTTAGAGTGAGAAGTTCTTCCCTTAGATGGATCTTGTGGCATTAAACCATGACTCTAATCTTTCCAAGTTTTAATATTATCAAACGAAGATAATTGCAAGTAATCTAGATTATTTGCAAGCTCAGGAACTCCAAAGATTAAGAAATTAACCCAAATGGCAACAAATACTCTTAGATTGGCTATTTCTTCTTTTAGAATGACCAAGATGAAGATAATTGCAAGTAATCTAGATGAAGCAATTGACCCAAATGGCATCAAATACTCTTAGAATGGGAAGTTCTTACCTTAGAAGGATCTTATGGCAGTGAACCAGTACTCTAATCTTTCCCAAGTATCAATAGCATGTAAATGAAGATAATTGCAAATAAATTAAATTATTTGCAAACTCATGTACTCCAAAGATTAAGCAATTAACCCAAATAGTGACAAATGTTTTGAGAATGGGAATTTCTTCCATTAGAATGATCATGTGGCATGGAACCAACATCTAATCTTTCCCAAGTATTAATAGCATCAAATGGAGTTAACTGCAACTAATCTAGATGATTTGCAAACTCGGGAACTCCCAGGATTATGTAATTTACCCAAATGGCCACAAATTTTCTTAAAATGGGAAGTTCTTCCCTTAGAAGGATCTTGTGGCATTGAACCAATACTCTAATCTTTCCCAAGTATTAATAGCTTGTAAATGAAGATAATTATAAGTAAATTAGATGATTTGTAAATCCATGAACTCCAAAGACCAAGCAATTAACGCAAATGGTGACAAATGTTCTTAGAAGGGGAAGTTCTTCCCTTACAATGATCTTGTGGCGTTGAACCAGTACTCTAATGTTTCCCAAGTATGAATAGCATGTGACTGAAGATAATTATAAATAATAAGCTGATTTGGAAACTCATGAACAACAAAGATCAAGCAATTAACCCAAATGGTGACAAATGTTCTAAGAATGGGAAATTCTCCCCATAGAAGGATCTTGGGGCATTGAACCATGTCTCTAATCTTTCCCAAGTATTAATAGCATCAAATCAAGATAATTCCAAGTAATCTAGATGATTTGCAAGCTCCGGAACACTTAAGATTAAGTAATAAACCCAAATGGCAGCAAATGCCCTTAGAATGTGAAGTTCTTTCCTTAGAAGTATCTTATGGCTTTGAACCAATACTCTAATCTTTTCTAAGTATTAATAGCACGTAAATGAAGATAATTATAAGTTAATTAGATGATTTGCAAACTCATGAACTCCAAAGATCATGGAATTAACCCAAATGGTGACAAATGTTCTTAGAATGGGAAGTTCCTTCCGTTGGAAGGATCTTGTGGCATTGAACCATTTCTCTAATCTGTTGAAAGTATTAGTATCATGTAAATGAAGATAATTTTAAGTAAATTGGGTGATTTGCAAACTCATGAACTCCAAAGATAAAGCAATTAACCCAAATCGTGACAAATGTTCTTAGAATGGGAAGTTCTTCCCTTGGAAGGATCTTGTGACATTGAGCCATGACTATAATCGTTCCAAAGTATTAATAGCATGTAAATGAAGATAATTGCAAGTAAAGTAGATGATTTGTAAAATCATGAACTCCAAAGTTCAAGCAATTAACCCAAATGGTAACAAATGTTCTTAGAATTGGAAGTCATTCCCTTATAAGGATCTTGTGGCATTGAACCATTACTCTAATCTTTCTGAAGTACTAATAGCATGTAAATGAAGATAATTATAAGTAAATTAGATGATTTGCACACTCATGAACTCCAAAGATTAAGCAATTAACCCAAATGGTGACAAATGTTCTTAGAATTAGAAGTTCTTCCCTTAGAAGGATCTTGTGGCATTGAACCATTACTCTAATATTTCCCAAGTATGAACTCCAAAGATCAAGCAATTAACCCAAAAGGTGACAAATATCCTTAGAATGGGAAGTTCTTCCCTTAGAAGGATCTTGTGCTAATGAACCATTATTCAAATCTTTCCCAAGCATTAACAGCATCAAAATGAAGATAATTGCAAGTAATCTAGATGATTTGCTAGCTCCGAAACACCTAAGATTAAGTAATTAACCCAAATGGCAGCACATGCTCTAAAAATGTGAAGTTCTTCCCTTAGAAGTATGTTATGGCATTGAACCTATACTTTAATGTTTTCCAAGTATTAATAGCACGTAAATGAAGATAATTATAGGTAAATTAGATGATTTGCAAACTCATGAACTCCAAAGATCAAGCAATTAACCCAAATGGTGACAAATGTTCTTAGAATGGGAAGTTCTTTCCTTAGAATGATTTTGTGGCATTGAACCTGTACTCTAATCTTTCCCAAGTATTAATAGCTTATAAATAAAGATAATTACAAGTAAATCGAATGATTTGCAAACTCATGAACTCCAAAGATCAAGCATTTAACCCAAATGGTGACAAATGTTCTTAAAAATGGAAGTTCTTCCCTTAGAAGGATCTTGTGGCATTGGACCATGACTCTAATCTTTGCCAAGTATTAACAGCATCAAAATGAAGATAATTTCAAGTAATCTAGATGATCTACAAGCTCGAGAACTCCTAATACTAAGTAAATAATAGCATGTAAATAAAGATAATTGTAAGTAAATTAGATGATTTGCACACTCATGAACTCCAAAGATCAAGCAATTAACCCAAATGGTGACAAATGTTCTTAGAATTAGAAGTTCTTCCCTTAGAAGGATCTTGTGGCATTGAACCATTACTCTAATATTTCCCATGTATGAACTCCAAAGATCATGCAATTAACCCAAAAGGTGACAAATATTCTTAGAATGGGAAGTTCTTCCCTTAGAAGGATCCTTTGCTAATGAACCATTACTCAAATCTTTCCCAAGCATTAACAGCATCAAAATGAAGATAATTGCAAGTAATCTAGATGATTTGCTAGCTCCGAAACACCTAAGATTAAGTGTAATTAACCCAAATGGCAGCACATGCTCTAAAAATGTGAAGTTCTTCCCTTAGAAGTATGTTATGGCATTGAACCAATACTTTAATGTTTTCCAAGTATTAATAGCAAGTAAATGAAGATAATTATATGTAAATTAGATGATTTGCAAACTCATGAACTCCAAAGATCAAGCAATTAACCCAAATGGTGACAAATGTTCTTAGAATGGGAAGTTCTTTCCTTAGAATGATTTTGTGGCATTGAACCTGTACTCTAATCTTCCCAAATATTAATAGCTTATAAATAAAGATAATTATAAGTAAATCGGAGAATTTGCAAACTCATGAACTCCAAAAATCAAGCATTTAACCCAAATGGTGACAAATGTTCTTAGAAAAGGAAGTTCTTCCCTTAGAAGAATCTTATGGCATTGGACCATGACTCTAATCTTTGCCAAGTATTAATAGCATCAAAATGAAGATAATTTCAAGTAATCTAGATGATTTACAAGCTCGGGAACTCCTAAGACAAAGTAAATAATAGCATGTAAATAAAGATAATTGTAAGTAAATTCGATGATTTGGAAACTCATGAACTCCAAAGATCATGCAATATAACCAAATGGTGACAAATGTTCCTAGAATGGGAAGTTCTTCCCTTAGAAGGATCTGGTGGCATTAAACCATTACTCTAATCTTTTCCAAGTATTAATAGCATATAAATGAAGATTATTATAAGTAAATTAGATGATTTTCAAACTCTTGAACTCCAAAGATCAAGCAATTAACCCAAATGGTGAAAAATGTTCTTAAAATTGGAAGTTCTTCCTGTAGAAGGATCTTTGGCATTGAACCATTACTCTAATCTTTCCCAAGTATTAATAGCACGTAAATGAAGATAATTATAATTAAATTAGATGATTTGCAAACTCATGAACTCCAAAGATCAAGCTATTAACCCAAATGGTGACAAATCCTCTTAGAATGGGAAATTCTTCCATTAGAAGGATTTTGTGGCATTAAACCACGACTCTAATCTTTCCCAAGTATTAATAATAAGAAAATGAAGATAATTGAAAGTAACCTAGATGATTTGCAAACTCGGGAACTCCTAAGATTACGTAATTAACCCAAATGGTAACAAATACTCTTAGAATGGGATGTTCTTCCCTTAGAAGGATCTTATGGCATTGAACCAGTACACTAATTTTTCCCAAGTATTAATAGCATGTAAATGAAAATAGTTATAAGTAAATTAGATGATTTTCAAACTCATGAATTCCAAAGATCAAGCAATTAACTCAAATGGTGACAAATTTTCTTAGAATGGGAAGTTCTTCCCCTAGAAGGTTCTTGTGGCATTGAACCATTATTCTAATCTTTCCCAAGTATGAATAGCATCAAAATGAAGATAAATGCAAGTAATCTAGATGATTTGTAGGCTTGGGAACTTCTAAGAATAAGTAATTAACCGAAATGGCAACAAATACCCTTAGAATGGGAAGTTCTTCCCTTAGAAGGATCTGATGGCATTGAACCAGCAGTCTAATCTTTCCCAAGTATTAATAGCATGTAAATGAAAATAGTTATAAGTAAATTAGATGATTTTCAAACTCATGAACTCCAAAGATTAAGCAATTAACCCAAATGGTGACAAATGTTCTTAGAATGGGAAATTCTTCCCTTAGACGGATTTTGTGGCATTGAACCATGACTCTAATCTTTCCCAAGTATTAGTAGCATCAAAATGAAGATAATTGCAAGTAATCTAGATGATTTGCAAGCTCGGGAACTCCTAAGATTAAGTAATTACCCCAAATGGTAACAAATACTCTTAGAATGGGATGTTCTTCCCTTAGAAGGATCTTATGGCATTGAACCAATACTCTAATATTTCCCAAGTATTAATAGCATGAAAATGAAGACAGTTATAAGTAAATTAGATGATTTTCAAACTCATGAACTCTAAAGATCAAGCAATTAACCTAATTGATAGCAAATGTTCCTAGAATGGGAGGTTCTTCCCTTGGAAAGATCTTGTGGTATTGAACCATGACTCTAATCGTTCCAAAGTATTAATAGCTTATAAATGAAGATAATTGCAAGTAAATTAGATGATTTGAAAACTCTTGAACTCCAAAGATCAAGCAATTAACCCAAATGGTGACAAATGTTCTTAGAATTGCAAGTTTTTCCCTTAGAAGGATCTTGTGGCATTGAACCATTACTCTAATCTTTCCCAAGTATTAATAGCATGTAAATGAAGGTAATTATAAGTAAATTAGATGATTTGCAAACTCATGAACTCCAAAGATCATGCAATTAACCCAAATGGTGACAAATGTTCTTAGAATGGGAAGTTCTTCCGTTGGAGGGATCTTATGGCATTGAACCATTTCTCTAATCTTTTGAAAGTATTAATATCATGTAAATGAAGATAATTTTAAGTAAATTGGATGATTTGCAAACTCATGAACTCCAAAGATCAAGCAATTAACCTAAATCGTGACAAATGTTCTTAGAATGGGAAGTTCTTCCCTTGGAATGATCTTGTGGCATTGAACCATGACTATAATCGTTCCAAAGTATTAATAGCATGTAAATGAAGATAATTGCAAGTAAAGTAGATGATTCGTAAACTCATGAACTTCAACGTTCAAGCAATTAACCCAAGTGGTAACAAATGTTCTTAGAATTGGAGGTCATTCCCTTAGAAGGATCTTGTGGCATTGAACCATTACTCTAATCTTTCCGAAGTACTAATAGCATGTGAATGAAGATAATTATAAGTAAATTAGATGATTTGCACACTCATTAACTCCAAAGATCAAGCAATTAACTCAAATGGTGACAAATGTTCTTCGAATTGGAAGTTCTTCCCTAAGAAGGATCTTGTGGCATCGAACCATTACTCTAATATTTCCCAAGTATGAACTCCAAAAATCAAGCAATTATCCCAAATGATGACGAACATTCTTAGAATGGGAAGTTCTTCCCTTAGAAGGATCTTGTGCCATTGAACCATTACTCTAATCTTTCCCAAGTATTAACAGTATCAAAATGAAGATAATTGCGAGCAATCTAG
This sequence comes from Corymbia calophylla, assembly GCA_014182845.1. Classification (NCBI taxonomy): domain Eukaryota; kingdom Viridiplantae; phylum Streptophyta; class Magnoliopsida; order Myrtales; family Myrtaceae; genus Corymbia; species Corymbia calophylla. The sequence continues at coordinate 7,291,317 of CM024701.1, read as the reverse complement.
ATGATTTGCTAGCTCCGAAACACCTAAGATTAAGTAATTAACCCACATGGCAGCAAATGCTCTTAAAATGTGAAGTTCTTCCCTTAGAAGTATGTTATGGCATTGAACTAATACTTTAATGTTTTCCAAGTATTAATAGCACGTAAATGAAGATAATTATAGGTAAATTAGATGATTTGCAAACTCATGAACTCCAAAGATCAAGCAATTAACCCAAATGGTGACAAATGTTCTTAGAATTGGAAGTTCTTCCCTTAGAATGATTTTGTGGCATTGAACCTGTACTCTAATCTTTCCCAAGTATTAATAGCTTATAAATGAAGATAATTACAAGTAAATTGGATGATTTGCAAACTCATGAACTCCAAAGATCAAGCATTTAACCCAAATGGTGACAAATGTTCTTAAAAATGGAAGTTCTTCCCTTAGAAGGATCTTGTGGCATTGGATCATGACTCTAATCTTTGCCAAGTATTAACAGCATCAAAATGAAGATAATTTCAAGTAATCTAGATGATCTACAAGCTCGAGAACTCCTAATACTAAGTAAATAATAGCATGTAAATAAAGATAATTGTAAGTAAATTAGATGATTTGGAAACTCATGAACTCCAAAGATCATGCAATTTAACCAAATGGCGACAAATGTTGCTAAAATGGGAAGTTCTTCCCTTAGAAGGATCTGGTGGCATTGAACCATTACTCTAATCTTTTCCAAGTATTAATTACATGTAATTGAAGATAATTATAAGTAAATTAGATGATTTTCAAACTCTTGAACTCCAAAGATCAAGCAATTAACTCAAATGGTGACAAATTTTAGTAGAATGGGAAGTTCTTCCCCTAGAAGGTTCTTGTGGCATTGAACCATTTCTCTAATCTTTCCCAAGTATGAATAGCATCAAAATGAAGATAAATGCAAGTAATCTAGATGATTTGCAGGTTTAGGAACTCCTAAGAATAAGTAATTAACCCAAATGGCAACAAATACCCTTCGAATGGGAAGTTCTTCCCTTAGAAGGATCTTATGGCATTGAACCAGCAGTCTAATTTTTCCCAAGTATTAATAGCATGAAAATGAAGATAGCTATTTAGATGATTTTCAAAATCATGAACTCTAAAGATCAAGCAATTAACCTAATTCGTAGCAAATGTTCTTAGAATGGGAAGTTCTTCCCTTGGAAAGATCTTGTGGTATTGAACCATGACTCTAATCGTTCCAAAGTATTAATAACTTGTAAATGAAGATAATTGCAAGTAAATTAGATAATTTGAAAAATCTTGAACTCTAAAGAACAAGCGATTAACCCAAATGATGACAAATGTTCTTAGAATTAGAAGTTCTTCCCTTAGAAGGATCTTGTGGCATTGAACCATTACTCTAATCTTTCCCAAGTATGAATAGCATCAAAATGAAGATAATTGCAAGTAATCTAGATGATTTGCAAGCTAGGGAACTCCTAAGATTAAGTAATTAACCCAAATGGTAACAAATACTCTTAGAATGGGATGCTCTTCCCTTAGAAAGATCTTGTGGCATTGAACCAGTACTCTAATCTTTCCCAAGGTTTAATAGCATGTAAATGAAAATAGTGATAAGTAAATTAGATGATTTTCAAACTCATGAACTCCAAATATCAAGCAATTAACCCAAATGGTGACAAATGTTCTTAGAATGGGAAATTCTTCCCTTAGACGGATTTTGTGGCATTGAACCATGACTCTAATCTTTCCCAAGTATTAGTAGCATCAAAATGAAGATAATTGCATGTAATCTAGATGATTTGCAAGCTCGGGAACTCCTAAGATTAAGTAATTAACCCAAATGGTAACAAACACTCTTAGAATGGGATGTTCTTCTCTTAGAAGGATCTTATGGCATTGAACCAGTACTCTAATCTTTTCCATGTATTATTAACATGTAAATGAAGATAATAATAATTAAATTAGAGGATTTGCAAACTCATGAACTCCAATGATCATGGACTTAACCCAAATGGTGACAAATGTTCTTAGAATGGGAAGTTCTTCCCTTAGAAGGATCTTGTGGCATTGAACCATTACTCTAATCTTTCCCAAGCATTAATAGCATGTAAATGAAGATAGTTATAAGTAAATTAGATGATTTGAAAAATCCTGAACTCCAAAGATCAAGTAATTAACCCAAATGATGACAAATGTTCTTAGAATTGGAAATTCTTCCCTTGGAAGGATCTTGTGGCATTGAACCATTACTCTAATCTTTCCCATGTATGAATAGCAGAAAATGAAGATAATTGCAAGTAATCTAGATGATATGTAGGCTTGGGAACTCTTAAATTTATGTAATTAACCCAAATGGCAACAAATACTCTTAGAATGGGAAGTTCTTCCCTTAGAAGGATCTTGTGGCATTGAACCAGTACTCTAATCTTTCCCAAGTATTAATAGCATGAAAATGAAGATAGCTATAAGTAAATTAGATGATTTTCAAACTCATGAACTCTAAAGATCAAGCAATTAACCCAATTGGTGGCAAATGTTCTTAGAATGGGAAGTTCTTCCCTTGGAAAGATCTTGTGGTATTGAACCATGACTCTAATCGTTCCAAAGTATTAATAGCATGTAGATGAAGATAATTGTAAGTAAATGATATGAATTACAAACTCATGTACTGCAAAGATCAAGCAATTAACCCAAATGATAACAAATGTTCTTAGAATTGGAAATCATTCCCTTAGAAGGATCTTGTGGCATTGAACCACTGCTCTAATCTTTCCCAAGTACTAATAGCATGTAAATGAAGATAATTATAAGTAAATTAGATGATTTGCAAACTCATGAGCTCCAAAGATAAAGCAATTAACCCAAATGCTGACAAATGTTCTTGGAATTGGAAGTTCTTCCCTTGGAAGGATGTTGTGGCATTGAACCATGACTCTAATCTTTCCCAAGTTTTAATAGCATGTAAATGAAGATAATTGTAAGTAAATTAGAAGATTTGCAAACTCATGAACACCAAAGATCAAGCTATTAACCCAAATGGTGACAAATGTTTTTTGAATAGGAAATGCTTCCCTTAGACGAATCTTGTGGCATTGAACCATTACTCTAATCTTTCCCAAGTATTAATAGCATGTAATTGAAGATAATTATAAGTAAATTAGATGATTTGCAAACTCTTGAATTCCAAAGATCAAGCAATTAACCCAAATGGTGACAAATGTTCTTAGAATGGGAAGTTCTTCCCTTAGAAGGATCTTGTGGCATTGAACCATTACTCCAATCTTTTCCAAGTATGAATAGCATGAAAATGAAGATAATTGCAAGTAATCTAGATGATTTGCAAGGTTGAAAACTCTTACGATTAAGTAATTAACCCAAATGGCAACAAATACTCTTAGAATAGGAAGTGCTTCCCTTGGAAGGATCTTCTGGCGTTGAACCAGTACTCTAATCTTTCCCAAGTATTAATAGCATGTAAATGAAAATAGTTATAAGTAAATTAGATGATTTTCAAACTCATGAACTCCAATGATCAAGCAATTAACCCAAATGGTGACAAATGCTCTTAGAATGGGAAATTCTTCCCTTAGACGGATTTTGTGGCATTGAACCATGACTCTAATCTTTCCCAAGTATTAGTAGCATCAAAATGAAGATAATTGCAAGTAATCTAGATGATTTGCAAGGTTGAGAACTCCTAAGATTAAGTAATTAACCCAAATGGTAACAAACACTCTTAGAATGTGATGTTCTTCCCTTAGAAGGATCTTATGGCATTGAACCAATAATCTAATCTTTTCCATGTATTATTAACTTGTAAATGAAGATAATAACAATTAAATTAGAGGATTTGCAAAATCATGAACTCCAAAGATCATGGACTTAACCCTAATGGTGACAAGTGTTCTTAGAATGGGAAGTTGTTCCCTTAAAAGGATCTTGTGGCATTGAACCATTACTCTAACCTTTTTCAAGTATTAATAGCATCAAAATGAAGATAATTGCAAGTAATCTAGATGATTTGCAAGCTTGGGAACTCTGACGATTAAGTAATTAACCCAAATGGCAACAAATACTCTTAGAATAGGAATTCTTCCCTTGGAAGGATCTTCTAGCATTGAATCAGTACTCTAATCTTTCCCAAGTATTAATAGCATGTAAATGAAAATAGTTGTAAGTAAATTAGATGATTTTCAAACTCATGAACTCCAAAGATCAAGCAATTAACCCCAATGGCGACAAATGTTCTTAGAATGGGGAATTCTTCCCTTAGAAGGATTTTGTGGCATTGAACCATGACTCTAATCTTTCCCAAGTATTAATAGCATCAAAATGAAGATAATTGCAAGTAAATCTAGATGATTTGCAAGCTCGGGAACTCCTACGATTAAGTAATTAACTCAAATGGTAACAAATACTCTTCGAATGGGATGTTCTTCCCTTAGAAGGATCTTATGGCATTGAACCAGTACTTTAATCTTTCCCGAGTATTAATAGCATGTAAATGAAGATAGTTATATGTAAATTGGGTAATTTTCAAACTCATGAATTCCAAAGATCAAGCAATTAACCCAATTGGTGACAAATGTTCTTAGAATGGGAAGTTCTTCACTTGGAAGGATCTTGTGGCATTGAACCATGACTCTAATTGTTCCAAAGTATTAATAGCATGTAAATGAAGATAATTGCAAGTAAATTAGATGATTTGCAAACTCATGAACTCCAAAGATCAAGCAATTAACCCAAATGATAACAAATGTTCTTACAATTGGAAGTCATTCCCTTAGAATGATCTTGTGGCATTAAACCATTACTCTAATCTTTCCCAAGTACTAATAGCATGTAAATGAAGATAATTGCAAGTAAATTAGATGATTTGCAAACTCATGAACTCCAAAGATCAAGCAATTAACCCAAATGATAACAAATGTTCTTACAATTGGAAGTCATTCCCTTAAAACGATCTTGTGGCATTGAACCATTACTCTAATCTTTCCCAAGTATTAATAGCATGTAAATGAAGATAATTATAAGTAAATTAGATGATTTGCAAACTCATGAACTCCAAAGATCATGCAATTAACCCAAATGGTGACAAATGTTCTTAGAATGGGAAGTTCTTCCGTTGGAAGGATCTTATGGCATTAAACCATTTCTCTAATCTTTTGAAAGTATTAATATCATGTAAATGAAGATAATTTTAAGTAAATTGGATGATTTGCAAACTCATGAACTCCAAAGATCGAGCAATTAACCTAAATCGTGACAAATGTTCTTAGAATGGGAAGTTCTTCCCTTGAAAGGATCTTGTGGCATTGAACCATGACTATAATCACTCCAAAGTATTAATAGCGTGTAATTGAAGATAATTGCAAGTAAAGTAGATGATTTGTAAACTCATGAACTCCAATGTTCAAGCAATTAACCCAAATGGTAACAAATGTTCTTAGAATTGGAAGTCATTCCCTTATAAAGATCTTGTGGCATTGAGCCATTACTCTAATCTTTCCGAACTACTAATAGCATGTGAATGAAGATAATTATAAGTAAATTAGATGATTTGCACACTCATTAACTCCAAAGATCAAGCAATTAACTCAAATGGTGACAAATGTTCTTAGAATTGGAAGTTCTTCCCTAAGAAGGATCTTGTGGCATAGAACCATTACTCTAATATTTCCCAAGTATGAACTCCAAAGATCAAGCAATTAACCCAAATGGTGACAAATATTCTTAGAATGGGAAGTTCTTCCCTTAGAAGGATCTTGTGCCATTGAACCATTACTCTAATCTTCCCAAGTATTAACAGTATCAAAATGAAGATAATTGCAAGTAATCTAGATGATTTGCTAGCTCCGAAACACCTAAGATTAAGTAATTAACCCAAATGGCAGCAAATGCTCTTAAAATGTGAAGTTCTTCCTTTAGAAGTATCTTATGGCATTGAACCAATACTTTAATATTTTCCAAGTATTAATAGTACATAAATGAAGATAATTATAGGTAAATTAGATGATTTGCAAATTCATGAACTCCAAAGATCAAGCAATTAACCTAAATGGTGACAAATGTTCTTAGAATGGGAAGTTCTTCCCTTAGAACAATTTTGTGGCATTGAACCAGTACTCTAATCTTTCCCAAGTATTATTAGCATGTAAATGAAGATAATTATACGTAAATTAGATGATTTGCAGTTCTTCAATTAGATCGATCTGTGGCTCTCAATTATTGATATAGTATTTCTCAAAGAAAAATATGACCAAGATGAAGGTAATAATAAGTAAATTAGATGATTCGCAAGCTCCTAAACTCCCATGATCAAGCAATACCGAATGGCAACAAACATTCTTAGAATAGGAAGTTCTTCACTCAGAATGATCTTGTGGTGCTCAACCAATGGTCTAATCTTTCACAGGTACTAATAGGATGAAAATGAAGATAGCTACAAGTAAGTTAGGCAATTCACAAGCTCAAGAACTCCCATGACCAAGCAATTAGCTCAAATGATGACAAACAATTTTTAAAATGATCTTATGACTCTCAACCACTGCTCTAATATTTCCCATGTATGAATAGCTTTAAAGTGAGGGCAACTATAAGTAAATTAGATAATTTGCAAGCAAGTGAACTCCCAAGATCAAGCAATTAACCCAAATGGTTACAAACATTCTAAGAACGGCAATTATTCACCTAGAATGGTCTTATGGCTCTTAACCATTGCTCAAATCATTCCCATAGAATAGTTTTGTGGCACACATTCATTGCTCTAATGCTTCCCTAGTACTAATAGCATCCAAATGAAGATAATTATAAGTATATTAGATAATTTCCAAGCTCGTGAACTAATAAGATTAAGCAATTAACCCAAATTGCAACAAACATTCTTAGAATGGGAAGTTATTCACTTAGATTGATCTCGTGGCTCTCAATTATTGCTCCAATTAATATGATCAAAATGAAGGCAATTTTAAGAAAATTAGATGATTGTAAGCTCATAAACTCCCATGATCAAATAATTAACCCAAATGGCAACAAACATTTTTAGAATGGGAAGCTTTTCGCTTAGAATGATCATGTTGTTCTCAACCACTAGTCTAATCTTTCGATAAGTACTAATCGGAGCAAAATGATGATAATTACAAGTAAATTATATGATCGGCGTGCTCATGAACTCCCAAGATCAAACAATTAACCCAAATCGCAACAAACATTCTTAGAATGGGAAGTTCTTCACTTAGAATGATCTTATGGCTCTCAACCGTTGCTCTAATATTTTTCAAGTTCAAATAGCTTCAAAGTGAAGGTAATTATAAGTAAATTACATGATTTCCAAGCTTGTGAACTTCCAAGCTTGTGAACTCCCAAGATCAAGCAATTAACCCAAATGGTAAGAAACATTCTTAGAATTGGAAGTTCTTCACTTTGGTTGATCTTATGGCTCTCTACCATTCCTCTAATCTTTCCAAAGAACTAATAGGATCAAAGTGAAGATAATTGAAAGTAAATTAGATGATTTGTATCTCGTAAACTTTGAATAGCAAGCGATTAACCCAAATAGCAACAAACATTCTAAGAATGGGAAATTATTCCACTAGAATGATCTAATGACTCTCAACTATTGCTCTAATATTTCACAAGTACCAATTGCATCAAAGTGAAAGTAATCCGATGATTTGCAAGCTTGTGAACATTGAAGATTAAGCAATTAATCCAAATGGCAACAAACATGTTGAGAATGGGAAATCTTCACTTAGAATCATCTTATGGCTCTCAACCATTGCTCTAATCTTTCCTGATATACTAATAAGATCAAAATGAATACGATTATAAGTAAAGTAGTTGATTTGCAAACTTGTGAATGGCCTAACATTAATTACCTAGCCCAAATAGGGACAAACATTCTTCGAATGGTTTGCTCTTCGTTTAGATTGATCTTATGGCTATCAACCATTGCTGCAATCTTTCCCAAAAAGTAACAGGATCAAAGTGAAGATAATTAAAAGTAAATTAGATGATCTGTAAGATCAAGAAATTAACCCCAATTGGGACAAACATGCTTAGAATGGGAAGTTCTTCCGTTAGAATGATCTTATGGCTCTAAACTGTTGCTCTAATTTTTCCAAAGTACTACTTGGATCCAAATGAAGATAGTTATAAGTAAATTATATGATTTGCAAGCTAGTGAACTCCCAAGATCAAGCAACAAACCCAATTGGGGACAAATATTCTTGAAATGGGAAGTTTCGGCACTCAGCCATTGGTCCTATCTTCTCCAAGTACTAATATCATCAAAATGAAGATAATTATAGTTAAATTAGCTGAGTAGCAAACTCATGAACTCCCAAGTTCAAGCAATTAACCCAAATAGGGACAAACAATCTTAGAATGGGAAGTTCTTCCACTAGAATGATCTTATGGCTCTCTACCATTGAACAAATCTTTCCAAAGTACTAATAGCATCAAACTGAAGGTAATTTCAAGTAAATTACATGATTTACGAGCTCTTGAAGTCCTAATATCTAGTAATTTACCGGACCGGCAACAAACATTCTTAAAATGGGAAACTCTTCACTTAGATCGATCCGATGTCTCTCAACCGTTGTTCCAATCTTTCCCAACTACTAATAGCTTAAAAATGAAGATAATGATAAGTGCATTAGTAGATATTCATGCTCGTGAACTCCGGAGATCAAGCAATTATCACAAAAGGGTACAAACAATCCTAGAATGGCAACAAACATTCTTAGGATGATGTTATGGCTCATAACCAATGCTCTAATCTTCCCCCATGTAGTAATTGCATCAAAATGAGGATAATTATAAGTAAATTAGATGATTTGGAAGCTCACAAACTCCCAACATCAACCAATTAACCCTAATGGGGACAAACATTTTTAGAATGGGAAGTTCTTCCATTAGAAGGACCTTATGACTCTTAACCTTTGCTCTAGCCTTTCCAAAGTACTAATAGCATTGAAGTGAATAAGAAACTTAGACGATTTCCAACCTTGTGAACTCTCAAGATCAAGTAATTTCGACCAAAGGGCGACAAACAATCTTCAAATTGGAAGTTCTTCACTTAAATTGATCTTATGGCTCTCAATTATTGTTGTAATCCTTCCCATGTACCAATATGAACAAAATAAAGGTAATTATAAGTAAATGAGTTGAGTTGCAAGCCCGTTCAACCCCCGTGATCAAGCAATTAACCCAAATGGCAACAAACATTCTTAAAAGGGGAAGTTCTTCACTTAAAATGATCTTGTGGTCTCAATCATTATTCTAATCTTTCCCAAGTAATAATAGGATAAAAATAAAGGTAATTACAACTAAATAAGTTCATTTGCAAGCTCGCGAACACCCAAGATCAATCAATTTATCCTTGGCCAGCGGAGTCGTGGATCCATGAACAATCATTAGGTAGAGGATATAAGCCACGTAACTCCTATTCTAGTAAGAGCAAAATGTTTGTCCATCACGCATGCATCGGAGTGTAACTGATGTAATCCCCATGACATGTGCACGGTGCACGCATGACACACGGCTCTTGCACGGAGCAGGCACGCCAATGCACGAGCACATGTACGATGTAAGGAAATTTCATCTGATGGAGAAGGGGAAGCAAGTAATGGGAAATGAAGTTTCGGGTAAGGAGGGCCTATACCCTGTCAAACCTAATCAAAGGGGTGAAAGCTTGCCTTATTCTCCTGTAGATTGGCCTAATCCAGGTGATACTTGGTCTTGGAAGGTTGGCAGTAGGACCACTCTTTCTGGTTTCTATCAAGACAGGTATATATATCCTCCAAAGCGTCTCTACGGCAATAACCCCAATACTTACTTTGCGGTTGTTGCTTGATCTTGGGAGTTCACTAGCTTGCAAATCACATAATTTACCTATAACTATCTTCATTTGGATCCAAGTAGTACTTGGGAAAGATTAGAGCAACAGTTCAGAGCCATAAAATCATTCTAATGGAAGAACTTCCCATTCTAAGCATGTTTGTCCCAATTTGGGTTAATTTCTTAATATTGCAGAGTCTCTTCTTATTTCTAGACAAAATGATTGCTTTTCGAGATTTGTTGAGATATTGTGAGATATGATTAGATATAGCAAGATTTTGTGATTATTTTGTTAGTTGCTAGAGATTTACTTTCCTGATACGCTAGCCGTATTTTAGGGAAAAGCCTAGGTTATTATTTCTCCTACAAATAAAGGAAGCCTACAAATTGTAACACAAACAATTTGATAAATGAAAATTTGTGAGACTTCCTATGACATTTGAGGCAAGCCACTATCTATTGCACGCGGAAGTCTAGCATCACAGTAAATGAGGAATCGTTACAGGCAACTTCCCTTGTTCAAACTATCTTGATATTATAGAAGGTTAGCATTTACAGGATGTTCAACTAATTCTATAAACACTTTAATTAGCGGGATTATGGTCCATCTCCTTCCTATCGACTCCGAACACATGCATGGAGAGGATGACGACACGCAACACATAGTGTAAGACTTGCAAACTAAAGCAATGAGATAAAGACAAGTAGGAACAACATCATAGGCGTCACTTTTTTTTCATTAGCCATTTATAAGATCCACTTATAGGGGGAAGTTCTTAAATTTCAGCATGCATATAGAATCGGTTACATAGCCACAAAACTCATGCAAGAAACAAAAGCTAGGAAGAGCTCTGAATGACTTGATGATAAAATTTAGAGATGCTTAACTCTCTATGCACAAGATGAGAAGCTAGTCCTTCTTTGGGAAATTATAGAATAATCAATGGGAATAAAATAAATAAATAAAGGAGATAAGAAGCTAAAGATGCTTAAGACCACTACCATTAGTGGTAGGGATAAAGAATTACCCTAAATTATTTAAATAATGAATTTGGTTCATCCACACTGGTCAAGTGGAATGGAAGAGAGGGCAAAATTCTTATAGTACAAAACGATGCCTAATCTTCTCTACCCAAGTTTCCCCATAGGCCTCTAAAAACCAGCATTGCTCCGACCCTTCCTCACACGAGCCATCCCGGCGCCCAGCTTCAAACAAACCTCGTGGCTCACCAATTTAGGGGTCTAACCAACTCGCCATTAACATTCAAAAACCATGAAACATGACACATTGAAAACTAATTGGGGGCATCCATAGTCTATCCAATGAGTGCAGTTATAACAAGTAAAGACTAGGCTAATCTCCTCATCGGTAATGTCATAGAAGGAACCCTCGAGGAGAACAGGCGTTTCATACATAGCTATAGGTAGCAAATTTGTCTGAGCGATTTGAAAATAAAAAGGGGTGAGCAACTTTGCCTGGTAAAGGAAAACAAGCAGGTTTTAAACAACAAAATCCACAAGCAACTCGTTCAAAAGAACATCATTCGCAAGAAGCAAAACAAGCAAATATCCCTCGAGGAGAGCAGGTAGTGATGTCAAACATCAAGCAAGTATGCAAGACTAATACTCATTAATGCCTGACATGCAAAGACACCAACAACTCAAGCCAACCGAACATGCAACTGCACTCCCCATGCACCTTGACTCACACACAGACCATGATTCGCATACAAACTCACACGCCAAGTAGAATTATTTTTATTGTGATTTCATGAGCCACCCTCTAGACGGTTATCCACTAGTCACCATCCAGTTCGCTTGATTCATTTCCAATCACCGGTCTCTTGCAATCGATGGACATCTCTCATTAAGGTTCATTCATACATGTCACACATGCACTCATCCATTTCATTGCATTGCACCAGCATGCAAACACAACAAGCCCCATTCACAAATACAACATGGAGGACTCCTATGCTGCATATGATTTCCATATGCGTAGCATTTGCATGAACACACCTCTTCCATGAACATGCCATTCTCCCATATGCATGCGAGAAGCTCACGCAATTACATAACAAAATGTCATAAGGTTCATCACAAATCAGTAGCAACGGAAACATTTACTCAAAATTCAAAACAGGGCAGACTCACACAACTAGAAACATCGAGGTTAAAAACCTTGTAACTTACCTCGAAAATTGATGACAACTTAGTATATTGTAAAGAAGACATTAATGACCATTTTCTGGAATCCAAGTTCAATTCTAATTGTACGAAGAGTTACAATATGGCAATCTCAACCCAAGATTTCCCTATTCTGTTTTCAAGGTGTACATAAACATAAAACATTGAGGCATTTGCGCTTATCCAATGACCACCAAAATTTAGTATGATGTGAATTAAGATTTACACAACTTCCATGAAGACAACACTGCCTGAATTTATTTATAACAGTATAGAAAAATCGAAGAATCAAGCAGATGTGCTCTGTTTCACTCCAAGTCATTTTTCTATCACGGCGAAGATAATCCATTTTCACCTTTGATTTGACTTCAGCAAATTCCCCGAAAAACATATGTCAAAGTTCAATATTTCTAGAACAAACTTCATATGGAACACCTCCTTTAATTTTTCCTCACTCAGTATAAAATTGGCTAATTAGTTTAAGACTTTCTCTATACGTGCATTATTGTCCACTACAGTCACATGCACGGCATTTTAGACACTAGGGTCCTTGTACAAGACTTCGACTAGTCCTCCACCTTCTAAAGAAAAACCATAGCAACTACACACACACGAAATAGCAACCCAACACTTCAGTAACAGCAAACCAACATGAACATTTGTTTCCTTTAGTCTATTTCCTTTTTTCTAACCTGAAACTTGTCTGCTACAATACTCAATGTACTAACAAGCTATCCACATCACATGCAAAACAAGAATCACCATTTACAAGCATCATCTAACAGAGATTCGGCAAGCAATGTCAACCGGTTGAGCTCTACCCCATTCCTAAGCCACCCGTGGATTTTTTAAGTTTGAAACCCACCATTTTCCCATAACTCTTTTCTGCCTAACCTTCCCAAAGCAATAGCGTATGTGTTTCCTTGAAGACCCAAGCTCTGGGATCACAACGAGAAGGGAAAACACCAAACAGAAGGGGAGAGAGGTGCTACGAAAGGGGGAAAACGGAGGGGAGAGTAGAAAGAGATTGCCAAAATGGGGGAGGGAGAGAAAGAAATGTGGTTTCTTGCAAGTCTCAGCTCTGCATGTGTGTTTTCCCTAGGCTTATGGGACAAAATAGGGAAAGCAAGGAAGAGGAGGGGTCTTTGGTCACACAAGAGGAAAGGATGAGGGAAGAAGAAATAAAACCTTATGCTAAACTCAAATCAAGTCTTCAATTATTTTAGGTCTCTTTGTCCGCTCGCCCATCTATATTTTTAAACTGTTCATTTCGATATCCCAAAATTTAGTCATTGCAAAACGGCCATGATTAGGACTAATCTAGCTATAATTTGATCTAATAAAATAATTCCTACTTTCGACATGTGCACGGCCCACTCCTACGGCCTTATTTCGACACAATGCTCCATTGGCCTAAATTTGAGCCTTGATTGTACACTCTCGGCCCATTGAGTCCACTTGCCTCATAGACCAACTCATGGCCCATTTCATTCACACCAAGCCAATTTCTCGGCCCAAGCCTTGCGATCCACCTTCTCCATTCTGGCCCAATTCATGACCCTATTATTCTATGTTCAAACCTCTATTTGGCCTACTAGGTCGGGCCAATACCCCTCACGCAACCCACGAGCTTGCCACTTGGCTAAATGGGCTTATCACTTGGCCCACTAATCAATTCTTCGAACCCACACTCTATCCTTTCGATATTCAAAATTGTAGAATTTTTAGGGTATCACAATTCTCCCCTACTTTTGAAATTTTGATGCCCTACCTGTTGGTTGAAAGAGTTGTGGGTATTGACACCTCATCTCTTCTTCACTTTCCATAAGACCTTGACCAATGGTATGGTCTTATTCCTCAGTGTTGACACCTAAATTTTGATTGATCATTCGTAATTTAATGCACAAAAATTTAGGGATTAATTTTAACCCATAAACAAAAATATTAGAATTGAATTGCATAGCATATAGTTTTAGAAGCATTTATTGCATTTGCATTGGACTGATAACGGATGGGCTCCAATTGATGGTTCTAAGCTTTAACTTAATGAGTTTGACTAAGCCCACAATAAGAGAAAATTTGGCTAAGCCCGTTCAGGATCAACAAGTGGGAAGATTGATATATTTCGAAATATTCAATGATGTGGCGGTGGATTTTTCATAAATTTGGGTAATATATTCATATATCATCGAGGATAAATTGTGAGCTCATCTTTGTAAGATTCGGAATTCGGACAACTCTATTACGATCTTGAATTTTTGGCAATGTTGGGTCAATCTGGGGGGCTGATATTTGGTCTAAAGAAATAAAATTGGCAAAGAATATTCATATTATGCGATTCAATACGAACATGCGCACAAAGGTAATGAAAGAGAGCAAGAAAAGATTTGTTGCACGTGAAGAGCATATATCGAGCAACATGTCTGTTTCTTCAAAGAAGGAAAGATGTGCACATTCTTCAACGAGGGCGCATGGACGTGCAATACACCCGCAGCTGTTCCCATCGTGATCTTCCTCTCTCGACGAGCTTGCTACTCGACCGACACCAACAACGCTGCCTTTTCGTTCCTGTGGCGATCGACCAAGCTTGCCTGTCTGATCATTGCCGCGAGCCGCACCGAGTCTTGTCCGTGACAAGCTGCTGTCCGTTGAGCCCGACGCCCTTGCCGTCCAACACGAGCCACCATCCCAAGTCTTACCGCTGCTCGATGCCTGCACCAGCGACAACGAAGATGCTCTGTTCCGTTGCTGCTCGTGACCCGTGACGAGAAGTTTCAGCCCAGTTGAATCCTTGTTGCGGCACGTCCTTTCTGTTTTGCAGGTTTCTAAAGCGGTCCCGAGGCTTCCTCGTTGATTGCCAAGAGGAAAACAGCCACATCCTTGTCCCTTTGACAAGGTCAAATCTACGAGCACCATCCGCACTGCGAACGATCCCAAAGTTGACCACAGCTCGCAAGAGAAGATTATGGATCTTTGTTTTCTTTACCCGAACTGATATTGGTTGAGTTTCAATTTTTGCTCTCTGAAAATTTCGGTCAAATAGTAAGGAGGGACTCACGCCTGCAACATACCACCCGTCCTCAAGTCACACTGCGAGAACTGACCGAGCCAAACATCTTTAGCGGCTATGGAACAGGGTTAGGTGCTGTCATTAGTAATTAAAAACCATCTCGGATCGTTTGTGAGAACCAGAGAAAGACCATCAAGGTAATTTCCTAATCCGTTCGTTTATCTGAATATAAAGTTGCTTAATTAGCAATGCATTTACTGCTAATGTAATTTCCTAGATATTTGGCATATTCCGATTGAGTAAGGTCATTGTGTCGTGATTAAAAAATCTCAATAATAAAAAATATTGAGCCGCGAGACGTCGGATCAGGTTTTTGATTGTTTTGATTTTCTATCTTGGGTCGCGGAGAATTGTATGCTTTATATGATCGGTTGCATCATGTGTTGATTTTTTTAGTAAACTTACAAAAATGCATGAAAAAAATCTCTTACATAATAGGGTAGATTAATGTGTTTCATGTCGGACTAGTCTTATAGTCTACATTGCATATGACGTAGAAGCTTAGGAAATTTCATTAGTTATAAAAAAGAAAACATAAAAATCGCTATGCTCATGTCATGTAGAATTAGGTCATCACCTATGTGTCATCTAGTCATTGCATGTTTAGGGTCATTTGAATGCGTGACATACTAGGGTAGTTGCATTAAATATATTTTAGCATTAGATTACATATTAATGTCTATCGCGTGACATATAGTTTGCATATTAGGTTGCACATTGCATGCTATTATAGTTAGATACTTTCGTATGTCATTACATGCATTGCACGTAGTTTTAAGCCTCATTGAATAAGTGAAAATCTTAAAAAATATTTGAATGAGTGCGTGTTAATTAGAAATTATATCTAGGGTCATTGATGTAATTTTTAAGCTAACATCGCAGATGCTTTTGTAGCTTTAAGGTAAGTAACTTCCTCATTTTCCTTGCAATTTATTTATTGATTTGCTTCATTGAGTGTTAGATAATGGTTGCGCATTCGCATGATCACATTGCATGTTAGGGAGTAAATTAAAATCAACAAAAACTACCTGCAAATTATTTTTTTTAAATAAAAGAGAAAAGGTACCGAAAGGGCGTTAGAGAAATCTAACGTAATCAAGTCCCCGATCCCATAGTCTCTGGTTCGTAGGAGTAAAGTAATTCTCCCATTACTTTACTCGGGTTTCTAATCGACCCACCAAAAAATAGATTAGTGACGACTCCAAGTGAAAATCATTTGCATACTAAAAGCTTAAACCCTAAGTTGCGAATTGGTATGGGCTTGGGAGAGTCCGAGCTAAGTTTAGGCTTAGTAATCCATTAGCCAAACCCTAGGTGGTGTACCTCCGGGGAGGTCGCGACACTCAGGACTTGTTCTCTTCGAACCAAAATCCATATAGTCTCTTCTACATTGCTCACCCTATCATCCATCTCTAGTACTTCGAGATCTAATACGTGCTTTGGATCTGGCTCATATTTCCTTAACATGGAAATGTCATGGACATTGCATAGTTTTGGTGGTAGCACTATTTGATGTGCCAACTCTCTAATCCTTACAAGAATGTCGAAGGGTCCTACAAATTACAGACTCAACTTCCCTTTCTTTCCAAACCTTGATATATTTTTCATATGTGATATTTCAAGAACACTTGATCACCTATGTTGAACTCTAGAGGTCTCCAATGGCTATCTGCATGGCTCTTTTGTTGACTTTGTGCAGTTTGAAGCCTATCTCGATTTGTTTTCACTGTATCTATCATTATTTGGACTAACTCCAGTCCTTTCAATTTCTACTCTCCTACTTCGACCCAACAAACAAGTGTTCTGCAATTTCTACATTACAAAGTTTCAAATGGATCCTTCCAATACTCTCTTGGAAGCTGTTATTGTAAGCAAATTCCACCAACAGTAATCTCTCATCCCAATTACCCTTAAAATCAAGAACACATGCTTGTAGCATATCCTCTCACGTTTGTAATTGTCCTTTCTGACCACCCATCCATTTATGGATGAGAAGCTATACTATGTTGCAACTTGGTCCCTATGGCGACTTGAAGACTTCGCTAGAAATTCGATGTGAACCGTGGGTCTCGATCCGATGTTGTGGTTATAGGGACTCCATGTAATCGTACAATTTGTAGCACATACAATGCAGCGTGCCTTTATAGTAAGTAGTCCATTCGCACGATCAAAGGGTGCACCGATTTCATTAGCCAATCCACTATTACCCAAATTGAGTCATGTCCACTAGAATTCCTTGGCATTCTTGCACGAAACTCATTGTCACGTGCTCCCATTTCCACCTTGGGATTGTTAGGGATTTCAACATTTCCCATTTCCACGTTGGGATTGCTAGGGGTTTCAACATTCCCACTGACACGTCAAACATTTGGAGACGTATTTGGCCATGTCAACTTTCCTTCCTGTTCCACCAGCAATGCTGACGAAGGTTCCTAAACATCCTGCTGCTTTCGAGATGTATGCTATAGCTGCTTTGGTTTGCTTCTGGTAAGATTTCTTCCTTTATCTCGTCGTCCTTAGGCACATAGAGACATCCACGAAATTGCACGATTCCATCTTTGGCGACTTGAAAAGCCAGTCTCTTTCCTTTCGCAGTTGCCTCACGAATTTTCAAGATTCCAAGGTCCATTTGTTGTGAGGTCTTGGGTTACTGTACAAGTTCAAGCTCTTCTAACAAATTCCACTCTTTCACCATCATGTTTGCAATTGCCATTGTCGATTTCCAACCAAGTTCATCCGTGACCTTATTCGCTTTTCGTGGATGGTGTGAGATTTTGCAGTCATAGTCCTTCAATAATTCCATCCACTGTCTTTGCCTCATAATTTATTCTTTTGTGAAAACAAATACTTCAAGCTTTTGTGATCCGCATAGATTTCAAATCTTTCTCCATATAGGTAGTGTCTCCAAATCTTGAGAGAAAAGACTATTGCAGCTAATTCCAGGTCATGAGTAGGATAATTCATTTCATAGGATTTTAATTGTCTTGAGGCATATGTTATGACATTTCCATGCTACATTAAGACGCAACCCAATCCCTTATGGGACATGTCGCGTAGACCACAAATCCTCCCGATCTTGAAGGTATTGTCAAAATTGGTGCCGTGGTTAGTTTCCTCTTGAACTCTTGAAAACTCTATTCACAATTCCTCTATCCATTTAAACCTCATATTCTTCCGGGTAAAGGGCCTTGCAATCTGTGAAAATCCTTCCACGAACCTCCTGTAGTAACTTGCCAAACCCAAGAAACTCCGAACCTCGGTCATCGTTAATGGTCTAGGCCAATTGATCATGGCCTCAATCTTGGCAGGATCTACGGATATTCCTTCACTGGTTACCACATGGCCCAAAAATATTACCCTGTCTAACCAAAACTCACACTTGCTAAGCTTTGCGGACAGCTTATGCTCATTTATAAAACAATCACAAACTGATCCAAGAATGTTTAAACACCCTGTTCTTTAAGTCCATGAAAGCAACTAGGGCATTTGTCAGCCCAAAAGGAAAAACTAAAATTCATAGTGTCCATATCGAGTTTGAAAGGCTGTCTTAGGTAGGTATGTCTTCTTTCTTTATTCTGAGTTGATGGTACCCTGACCTCAAGTCTATTTTAGAAAATACAGACATTCCTTTTAACTGATTAAATAAATCATCAATCCTAGGCAACGGATACTTATTCTTAACCATTACCTGATTCAATTGCTTGCAATCAATACAAATGTGCAATGACCCATCTTTCTTCTTCACAAATAATATTGGTGCAGCCCAAGGCGATGCACTTGGCCGAATGAATCTAGTGTCAAGCACTTCTTGCAGTTGCACTTTTAATTCCTTCAACTCTGTCAACACCATTCGATATGGAGCCTTCGATATCGATTTTGTACCCATAATTAATTCAATGGCAAACTTGACTTCTCCCTCAGGGGGCAACCCTAGTAATTATTCAGGGAATACATCAGGAAATTCTCGAGCTACTGGAATTCCCTCAAGCTCTATTTCTTCTCCAGGCTGTGCATGCACACAAGCTAAGTATCCTTGACATCCATTCCCAAGGAGTCAGTGTGCTTCTAATGTCGAAATGAGTGGGGGTAGAAGGGGTAGTTTTGTTCCCATGAAATTCAAAACTAGGTGACCAAGTGGATTAAATTGGAGCACTTTCCTATAGCCATCCATATTGGCTCAATACTCATAACCAATCCCTTCCCAAGATTACGTCAAAATCATTCATGGCAAACACCATCAAATTTGTTAACAGGGTTTGTCCTTCTATAACAACCTTACAATCTATACGCATCAAGGTAGTCAACACCATCTTCTTTAACGGCCTAGAAACACTAAATAACACATCTATCGTCCTAGATTTCATCCCAGTTAGTTGTACAAATAACGCAGACACAAACGAATGCGTAGCCCCCACATCAAATAAAGCATGCGCGTTGTGGTCAAACAAGGAAATAATACTTGTGATCGCCATCTTATAGGCCTCGGCTTCATCTTGGATAATGGTGTGGAGTCTTCCTAGAGCCATTGGTCTCTGGCTACTTCCTTATTGCACCGATCCGCTTGTAGATGGGGTTGGCTACGGTGGTAGTGCCCTCCTCTGAGGACATTCCCTAACGAAGTGCCATAGTTGCCCACAGCCAAAGCAAGTCTTAGGGTTCGAACATAGTCCCTATCCATGTGATCAACCGCACCAATGACAATTTCCATTTTGATATTGTAGTCGGCTAGAGGACCGTTTCTCCGAGTTCCACTAAAATTTCCATTTCGGCTCGTCCTGTTTCACATGAACGACTATTTCGCCTTTGCTAGGTCTTTTGTCACTGTAGTAACTATTCTGATTCCCCTGAAAGTTCAGCCTCCCTTGATATCCCATCACTCACTTGCGAGTCAACAGTTCTTGCTCCACTAATTGGGTACTTTTATACAGTTCTTTGTGGTCCCTCAAGCAAAAAGGCGCCAGCTTCTCCCTAATCTCAGGCCTTAAGCCGCTCAAAAAGCTCTTTGCCTTATCGTCTTTATTTTCAACCAATCTAGGAGCAAACCTGGAAAGTTCCGTGAATTTCAACTCATATTGATCTAGAGTCAGGTTATTCTGGTTCAATTGCATAAATTCTATCACCTTCTTGTCCCTAGCACAGTAAAAAAAGTATTTATCAAAGAATGCTTCCATAAAACCACCCCATGTCACCTCAGTTCCTTTGAGGAATATCGTTTCTTTCGATGTCCTCCACCAGTGCTCAGCATTTCCCTACAATTGATATTCAGCCAATGATACTTTTTCTGCATCTGTACAATTCAACAAGATGAGTATTTTCTCCATTTCATTGACCCACATTTCCGCCTCCGAGGGATCACCTAGTCTAGCAAAATTTGGTGGCTTCAGTTTAATAAATTGCTCGACCAATCCAGGTAACCATCAGTCACCACCATTCTGTTGCTGCTGTTGTTCTTGCTTCTCCATTAGAGCTCCCACATTTGCAAGCAACAGCATGATTTCCTCCATTCTCACTATCGCCCTAGCCAAAGATTTGCTCGCGGCCAACATCCTTCCAGTTCCTCTCATCCTCATGGCACCAGGACTTCTAAACATCGATCACTAGTCAATAAGTGATTGAACATACCTATACAACTAATAAATAACTAAATGTTACTGATACCCCATGAATAACTGAGGTTACTTGTTTCAAGCAGACAATAAGCGAAAAAAGGCAACTCTGCTGTGCCTAACGTTCTATCCACTCTAGTCAACAGCGCACCATATTACTCTAGGTAAACCTATGCTCTGATGTCCCAAGCACGCCACTATCTATCGCACATGGAAGTCTAGGATCAAAGCAAATAATGGATCGTTACAATCGATTTCCCCTGTTCAAACTGTCTGACCTTATAGAAGGTCAGCATTTATAACATGTTCAATTAAGTCTATATAAACTTTGATCAGCAAGATTATGGTCCATCTCCTTCCTATTAACACCAAACACATGTAAGGAGAGGACAACAACACGCAACACATGGTGTAGGACTTGCAAACCAAAGCAATGAGACAAGGACAAGTAGGACCAACATCACAAGGGCCACTTCTTTTTCATTAGCCATCTATAAGATTCACTTTTAAGGGGAAGTCCTTAAATTTCGGCATGCATATAGAGCCGATTACATAGCCACAAAACTCATGAGAGAAACAAAAGCTGGGAAGAGGTCAAAATGGTGCCTAATCTCCTCTACCCAAGCTTGCCTAGGGCCTGCAAAAACCAGCATTGCTATAGCCCTTCTTCACATGAACCATCTCGGCCCCCAGCTTCAAACAAATCTTGTGGCTCACCAGTTCAAGGGCTTGACAAGCTTGGCATTAACATTCAAAAACCATGAAACAAAACGCATTGAAAACCATCTCGGTGCCCAGCCTTTCGTGTCAGGCGCTCCATGCGTAGCTATAGGCTGCACATCCAACTTAATGATCTGAAAATAAAAGGGGGTGAGTAACCTTGCCTAGAAAAGGAACATCTTCTGCAACAAGCAAGTATGCAAGACACTTAGTATAATTTTCTCTCAATCACTCAGTATAAAATTGGCAAAACAGGGGTGTATGTGAAAACGACATAAATAATCACAGCAACCAGTTTAAGATTTCCTCTACACGTGCATTTATTGTCCACTACAGTCACATGCATGGCATTTTAGACATTAGGGTCCATGTACAACACTTCCACAAGCCCTCTGCCTTCTAAGAAAACACCACATCAACTACACACACGCGAAATAGCAGCCCAACACTTCAGAAATAGCAAACCAGCAAGCATGTTTGCTTCCTTTAGTTTATTTCCCCTTTTCTAACCTGCAATTCATCTACTATAGTACTCAGAGCACTAACTGTCCATTTCCAAGCTATCAACTTCACATGTAAAACAAGAATCACCATTTACAAGCATCATCTAGTAGAGATTTAGCAAACATTGTAAACTGATCAAACTCTACCCCCTTCCCGAGCTACCCGCGGATTTTTTGAAACCCACCATTTTCCCTTACCTCTTTTCTGCCTAACATTCTCAAAGCACTAGCTTATGAGTTTCCTTGAAGATCCGAGCTCTAGGATCACAACGAGAAGGGAAAACACCAAACGGAAGGGGAGAGAGGTGCTGCCAAAGGAGGAAAGCAAAGGGAAGAGTAGAGAGAGGTGGTTGAAATGGGGGGGCCAGAGAATGAAAGGTGGTTTCTTGCAAGTCTCAGCTCTGCAAGTGTGTTTTCTCTAGGCAGCACAATGATGAGGGCGGAAAAAGGAAAGTAATCGGCTATGCAAATAGGACAAAACAAGGAAGATGAGGGCTTTTCGGTAGGGGTGAGCATGGTCCGAGTTGGGCCGGTCCACCCCCTGACCCTAGGACCAACCCGCACACTGTCAGTCCTCAATTTTTGTGACCGAGGACCGATCCTATTGAGCCCAGGATCGAGGATCAGACCGACCCAATGGGTTTGGTCTAGTTCCAAGGTTAACCTAGGACCAACTGATAATGCAACAATAAAAATTTCACGTTTGCTAAAAGCAAAAAACCATAAAAATGATTAAGATTGCTCATAGAGCCACAAGGCGAGCGTTGCTCACGAGTGAAAATGATTTCTAATTAGAACTTTATTTCCTTTTGATTTATTCAGCAATGAACGAGGTTAGCGAAGAGAGATGAGCAGTGCAAGCGTCGAGCAGCAGGGTGAGCACAGTAAGTGGGGTGAGCATCAAGTGGTGAGCGGCCAGAAGTGAGTAGGGTGAGTGTCAAGTGGCGCATGGGGTAAGATTGCTCACAAGTAAAATTGTTTCTTTTAATATTACTTAGCAATTGAATACTAAGAAGATAAAGAAGAAAGAAGAGAACAATAATACTGGAGGAGGATGCCATTTGAGTTAAAGTTTACTGTTTAGAATAAATAAAAAAATATTATAAAAAATATATAATATATATAATATATAAGGTCAAGGTTGGTCCAAGTTGGACCAACCTGAAACTCCTAGTACCGATGACCAACCCGCACAATACTGGTCCAAGGATCCCAAGACCAAGGACCGACCCAGTCCCCTTGGGAATTGGACCAAACTGGCAGGGTTGGGCTGGTCCAAGGTTGACCCTGAATCGATGCTCACCCCTAGTCTTCTGCCATGCAAGGGGAAAGGATGAGGGAAAGGAAAATAAAACCTTATGCTAAACTCAAATCATGTGTTCAATTATTTTATGTCTCTATGTCTGCTCGCCCATCTATAATTTTAAACCGTTCATTTTGATATGCTAAACTCAAATCAAGACCGGCAAGGTTGGGTTGGTCCAAGGTTAACCCTGGACCGATGCTCACCCCTAGTCTTCGACCATGCAAGGGGAAAGGAAAATAAAACCTTATGCTAAAACCCAAATCAAGTGTTCAATTATTTTATGTCTCTATGTCTGCTCGCCCATCTATATTTTTAAACCATTCATTTCGATATTCTAAAATTTAGTCATTACGAAATGGCCATGATTAGGACTAATCTAGCTATAATTTGATCTCATAAAATAAATTCCTACTTCCAACATGTGCACAGCCCACTCATACTGCCTTATTTCGACACAAGGCTCCATTGGCCTAAATTCGGGCCTCAATTGTACATTCCCAACCTGTCGAGTCCACTTGCCTCACAATCAAACTCACAGCCCAACTCACAATCTTATTCATTCCACAGGCCAAGCCTTGTAGTCCACCTTCTCCATTCCGACCCAATTCATGACCTAATTATTCTATGTTCGAACCTCCACTTGGCCTACTAGGTCGGGCCCACGCCCTTCGACCCACTAATCAATTCTTCGAGCCCAAAGTCTAACCTTTCGATATTCGAAAATTGTAGAATTTTCAGGGTCACTTTTCCTCTATCAAAGTGAACACCTTTTGTCAAGTGAATTACTCCTTTATTGGTCTCTTTATCCTTGGAGCATGGATAACTTCTCGGTAGTGAGCCGAGAAGCCTTTACCTTCGGCTAGTGGGTTTTCCTTTAGGACTTGGTGGTGAGTTTCTTCTATCCATAAGGCCTTTATCCTTGGCAAGTGGTTCGTCCTTTAAGCCTTGGTGGTGAACTTCATCAATCTTGCTCTTCATCCTCGATTGATCATAATCTATCCTTTATTCTATTTTCTTTAACCTTCGATAGACCATCTCCATACACATCTTTCCAATACACTCAGCCCAAAATCACCCATTGTGAAATCACTCGCCCAAGCACGCATTAAGTTTGTATTGAAGCCCAAGATTGAACTCGGTTTTGACTAATTCCTTATGTTACCTCATTCATATCTCACCTCTTATTTTTGTCAAAAAAAAATGAATGAATGAATGATTTGGTTCCAAGAGGTTCAACTTTGGAGCAAGCACACAACAAAAGGCGAGATTGTATTATCCAAAATTTTCAGCAACAAATGGAGCATGTGCTCAATCTACTCGAGGATTAAGCGAGGCAAGGACAACCTGCAAGGCGTTTTAACGATCATCATCGGCGGATGATACTGATTCTCATCAAATTTCGTGTAGTGATCTTGATTCTATTGGAAGCAACTCTAGTGATTTTAAATATCGAAACGGAAGACAGAGGGAGGCATAAGGAGAATGAAGGTGACATCAAAATGGAGGTACCTGAATTTGAGGGTAGTCTCAACCCCAGTGACTTTATTGTTTGGCTACACAAAACTAAATGAATATTTGACTTCAAGTCCTACTTGGACAAAAAGAGATAAACGGTTGCTGTCTTGACGTTAACAAAATATACTTCTCCATGGTGGGAAAATCTAAAGCATCAACAAACCCGTGAAGAAAAAGGTCGAGTCAAGCCTTGGAAAAAAAACTCAAGAAGTTGATGAAGAAAAGGTTCTTGCAAGCAATAGACCTAGCTACATCAACAAATTCAGAATCGGCACTATCGATGTTGACCCAAGCCAAGATAAACATTGGTTATAACGTGCTTCAATAAATCAAGGCTGAAGTTTCCAAATAAAATGGTTTATTTGAAATAAGTCCCGTCGTTTTTTTAGATAGAATGATTGCTTTTCGAAATTGGCTATGATATTGTGACATACGATTAGATATTGTGAGATATTTTGTTAGTTTCTAGAGATTTACTTTCCTGATATGTTAGTTGTATTTTTGGAAAGAGCCTAGGCTATTGTTTCTCCCATAAATAGAGGAAGCCTCTCAATTGTGAGAGACAATTTGGTGAATCAAAATTTGTGGGATTTTCTCTAAGAGAGTGAAGACCTTTTGGAGAGTGGATTACTCCTTTCTTGATCTCTTTATCCTTGGAGCATGGATTACTTCTCGGTGGTGAGCCAAGAACCCATTTATCCTTGGCTGGTGGATTTTCCTTTAGGCTCTAGGGGTGAGCTTCTCCTATCCTGAAGTCCTTTATCCTTGGCGGGTGGTTCGTCCTTTAAGCCTTTGTGGTGAATCCTTGGTTGGTAGAGCAGCCTTTATTCCTTGGTGGCGATCGTAATCTATTTTTTATTTTGTTTTCTTTAACCTTCGACATCTATCTCCGTATACATCATTCCTATACACTTCACCCAAACTTCCCCCATTTTGGAATCACTCACCCACTCACGCATCATGTTGGTATCAAAGCCCAAGAGGTTTAAGTTCGGAGCAAGCACACAACAAAAGGCAAGATCGTGCTATCCATTCAGTAACAAGTGGAGCGTGTCCTTAATCTTCTTGAGGATCCAGCGAGGTAAGGACAACCGACAAGGCATCCTAACAATCATCGCTGGCGTGATGATGATTCTCATCAAAATTCAAGCGGTGATTCCAATTCCACTAGTGACAACTCTAATGATTCTAAGTATTGCTACTGAAGATGAAGAGGGAGGCATAAGGAGAATGAGCATAACATCAAAGTGGAGGTATCTGAATTTGAGGGCAGTCTTAATATCGATGACTTTGTTGATGGACTACACATAACATGATACTTGCATGGGCAAATGATTCCGAAACGGGGGGATTTTGGGTGAAATGTATAATAATGATGTGTATAGGGATAGATGCCAAAGGTGAAAACAAAATAAAAGAGAGACTACGATCACCACCAAGGTATAAAGGTTGCACCACTAGTCGAGGATGATGATCAAGACCAACGAAGTTCACCACCAAGGCTTAAATGATGAACCACCACCTGCCAAGGATAAAAGACTTCAGGATAGGGGAAGCTCACCACTAGGGCCTAAAAGAAATTCCCCCAACCAAGGATAAAAGGCTTTTTGGCTCACTACCAAGGAGTAATCCACGCTCCAAGGATAAAGAGACCGATAAAGGAGTAATTCACTCTTTTAGAAGAAATTTCACAAATTTTCATTCATCAAATTGTTTGTCTTACAATGGAGAGGATTCCTCTATTCATAGGAGAAATAATAACCTAGGTTTTTAACAAAAACACAGCTAGCATATTAGGAAAGTAAATCCAATTTAGGCTCTTTCCAAAATACAGCTAGCATATCAAGAAAGTAAATCTACCTTAGGCTCTTTCCAAAAATATAGCTAACATATCAAGAAAGTAAATCTCAAGAAAATAACAAACTATTTGATAATATCTCTCTATATCTAATCATATCTCATTGTATCTCACAATATCTTAGTAAATCTCGAAAAGCAATAATTCTATCTAGAAATATGAGAGGACTTATTTCAAATAAACCATTTTATTCAAAAACACTAGCTTTGATCCATTAAAGCATGTTATGCCCAAAGTTTATCTTGGCTTGAGTTAACATTGATAATGCTGATGTCGAATTTGTCAATGAAGCTAAGCCAATTGCTTCTGCGTCATCCTCCCTGGGTTGTTTGAGATTTTTCCTCAAATCTGAGAAATTTTCATCCTCCAAATAAGGAGAAAGGTCTCCAACATCAATCTTGTACTATTCACTTGATAACATTAAATGGGTCATCAGCTCTAGGCATGAGCTTACTCTTTCGACGAGATAGAAATCTCTTCTTCCTCAGATAATACAAAATCTCCTGGTTGAAATCGAGCCTTCTTCTGATAATGATTAGCTTTCTTCTTGTAAAACTCGTTGGCTTTCTCAATCTTGGTTCAACATTTCCTTTGCCATCGAAGTTTACTTGTGAGTTGGATAGAATTGGAATCAAATCAATCACTATGATGGGGTTAATTCCATACACAACTTCAAAAGGTAATCGACTCGTAGTATAGCTCGAAGATCAATTGGAAGCAAATTCAACATGTGCAAGCTTCAAATCCTAATCTTTTAAAGACTTACTCACCATGCTTTGAAGAAAAGTAGTGAGAGTGCGATTGATTACCTTCATTTGGCCATCGATTTAGGCTGACAAGTGATGCTGAATAAGAGCCACGTACCAAGCATTCTCCATAGTGTTTTCTAAAAGTAGCACAAAATCTTGAAATCACGATCTGACACAATGGTTTTTAGTACTCCATGAAGGCGAATAATCTCCTTGAAATATAATTCAACATGGGATGCATTGGTCTTGTGACAAGGTATGAATTGAGCCATTTTAGAGAACTAATCAACAACCACCATGATGGCATCATTTCCCCTTTGAGTTCTTGGAAGAGTCACAATAAAATCCATACTCACAGCTTCCCGAGGCTATAATGGATCAGAAGCAGTATATATAATCCCTGATGGAATTGATTCTTCGCTCTTTAACAAGTTGCACACCTTGAGAACACCTTGAGATGATACCATGCACATCTCCATTCAATTTTTGGCCAATAACAAATGCTCTTGAAGAATCTCAAGAGTTTTGTCACTACCAAAGTGCCCAGCCAATCCCCCACCATATGCGTCTCGAATCAGCAACTTTGAAAAATAACTCTTGGGCATACATAAACAATTTCCTTTAAAAGGAAACCCATCTTGCAAAGTATAAGTACATTAAACTCCTTGCTTACGATTGTCAGTAATTGATGAGAATTCCAAGTCTTTAGAATATAACTCCTTCCTCGATTGGAAGCCAAGGATCCAATAATCTAGAATGGCAAGCATAGAATATATTCTCGATAATGCATCGGCAACAACATTTTTGTGGTCAGGTTTATATTTTGAGACAAAAGAAAAGGATTGGAGAAATTCTACCCATTTTGCATGTCTCGAACTGAGCTTGCGTTGCCCACTAAAAAACTTGAAAGCCTCATGATCAAAATGAAGAGCAAATTGCTTAGGCCTCAAATAATAACTCTAATGATCAAGAGCTCGAACCATGGCGTAGAACACCTTGTCATAAGTTGAATAGTTCTTCTTCGAATCGGTCAACTTCTCATAGAAATACGCCAAAGGTTTTTGGGCTTGCACAGGGATAGCACCAATGCTAACTCCACTTCCATCACACTCAACTTCAAATACTTTATTGAAATTAGGAAGGGCAAGAATACGGGACACACAAAGTTTCTACTTGATTACCTCAAAGGCGTTTTGAGTAGCCTTTGTCAATTCAAAAGAACCCTTCTTCATGCATTCAATTATAGGAGCCATGATGGTACTGAAGTCCTTCTCAAATCGCCGATATAAAGAAACAAGTCTTGGAGAGAAGTACTCACATTTCTACCTTGGATCAATCAATGGAGATCCCACCTTTAGAAATCACATATCCAAGGAATACAACGCTCGGAGAGAAGTACTCACATTTCTCCATTTTAGCAAAGGGTTTTTGTTCTCTCAATGTGATACCCTGAGTCTTGACTAATGGGGAACGTGTGCTTGGGGGAAAGATCACGTAGCATTTTTAGTAGGGTCTAACAAGGGGAGATGGATCATAAAAATCTAAATCGTGTATGTTATAGGACCACAGGGTTAAATATACTTAGGCAGGGTCCGAAAGCATAAGCGAAAGGGAGGAACATATATGTATACATATCTATACGTATGTATACGTACGTATACATACGTATGTATATATATATTGATCGTAGGGGCAAATAACCAAGGAAAACTATTCTATAGAGACTTTCTTCCATGCACTTGCTTTGACTAAATGAAATGTGTCTGCCAAAAAGGGAAAGTGATGTTAATCAAGTGCAACTCTACATTCATCAGTAAGGTGGTGGACCACACCTAGAGTGCAATAGCTTGAATTAACACACTAGCCTTGCAATTCTAAT
Source organism: Corymbia calophylla (assembly GCA_014182845.1). Taxonomy (NCBI): domain Eukaryota; kingdom Viridiplantae; phylum Streptophyta; class Magnoliopsida; order Myrtales; family Myrtaceae; genus Corymbia; species Corymbia calophylla. Next base: position 7,262,099 of record CM024701.1, on the reverse strand, counting down.
ATGTTTAATAAGTAGTTAGTAATAAAATATGTTTGCAGGATTAAAACTATGTAGGGACGGATTGGGAATTAGTGGATGAATTATAGGATTAATAATTTGTTTTGGTGGAAGGAAAGAAGGGTAATGAGAAGCCTAAATATAGGGGTAGTCATAGATCAAAGGCCAAGTCGAGAATTGATGCATGCTTTGGTTGGTTCCATGCGAAATGAAGAGGGTAGGGGGTCTTCGGGGAATCCGCCCTCTCAGCGAAGGTGAGGGGATGCATGGGGATTGTGAAAAATCTCCAATGATTGACATTGGAACTTGCTGCAGCTCCTTATTTCGGAAGGTTATAAGTTTCTCTTCTTCTCAATCCCTCTCTCTCCAACACCTCAAAAAACCTCCCCTCCTCTCCTCTCCTCTCCTCTATAGTCGTTTCCTTTCTTTCTTTCGACCGATCCAAGGCAGAGTTTCGGACGGTGGAACCAGCACAACCAGAAAAGGCGAATAGCAATTGGTGAGGGAAGTATCAAAGTAACAAGTTGTTGAATCCTTTACATAGCTCAGCTTAATTTAGGATGGGGAGGATGGAGCTGGTGCGGATAAGTCAGAATAGGGCTAGTGAAACTGCCTGTATGCATGGACATTTTCCAGTTAGGTAGGGCGAAACGAGTCTGGTTTGGGATGTAAAGTAAGAACTTAGGGACGGCTAAGGGGGATTTCATGTCTGTAAAACTCAATGCTGGATTAAGACCTTAGGCAATAGTTAGATTGTCTAAGAAATCTCCTGGGTATTGCAACTATGTTGCATGCATGAGAGACGGGAAAGATGAACCAAAGAAGTGGCAACATTGAGTGGAGTGACGAGGAACCGAGAGTTAGGAGGAAGGAAATGAACCCGTGTTGGATAAGAAAAATCTTGAGTTTACTAAAACCATACCTTCCAGGATAGTGAGGAACCTTCATAGAAGATGTGCGGACCCATGATTTTGGTAGGAATAGAAATATAGGCTTTCACATAAAGCTGTGAGAAATCGAGACAGTAGTTACGAATTGAGGTACAAGACCATTTTGGTGAAGTAGAGGCGGACGAGGTGACATTTTCGTGGCAGGGATAGTGGAGGTCTATATATATATATATATATATATATATATATATATTTCCCGAATCAAAGACTTGCGGTCTGATTTGTTTCTAAGACTCAGATGGCTTAATGTACTACTTGTGATAATAAAGTTCCATGATCCCAGGTGTCTTGTTAAATTTGTGTGCTGGGTTAAGTTCATGTCATTGCGGCTGGCATATATTATATGGAATGTATTACTAAGAGTGAATATTATCATCAGTTGGCATCTCGAAGAAGCCCCCAGGGGAAAGGCGAAACACATGAGGCCTACAACCCCCAAATGCTTTGATAACTATAAGAGATACCCATGGAAGTCTGGCCAGCTACCTGGAAATGTACTGATCAAATCGGCCTTTGTCCCGGTGAGGAACGTGAGCTAAGAAGAAACAATTATAAGAGGCTTCGAGCTGAATGGATAATAGACTAAGGCTCCGTTCGTTTCACGGAAAATAACTTCCAGAAAAACGTTTTCCGGATTTTCCGACGTTCGTTTCACGGAAAATAAATTCATTGGAGAAAACATTTCCATGAAGGAAAAAAAATCTTCTAAAGTGAGGGAAAATGTTTTCCACTTTTGAAAAGTGGAAAACATTTTCCACATTCACTCTCTTATCTTACACTCTCCATTAGTCCTCACTTCTTTCTTTTATTTTTAGATTTTTTTATTTTTTTCATAAATTCAAATTTTTTGTTATTTTTTAATAAAATCGATTTTTTCGTTATTTTTTTAATAAAATCGAATTTTTATTTTTTAAATTTTTTTTAAATTTTCTGTCTTTCTTTTTGCTGTTTTTCTTTTTCGGCGGTCGTCGGCGTGGTGATGATGACAGCAAGCCGAGCTTGCCGGATCGGCCGACGCCCGAGCGTCACAAGACGGAAACTTATTTCCAAATTTACCCCTTTTCAAAATAAAAAACTATAATCCTCTCTTCCCTCGCTTCACGAACCCAGCGCCCTCGTGCTTGCCTCTCTTTGCTCCCTTCAAAACAATCGAATCCCTCCTTTTTAAAGTAGCACAAAGTCAATCGCTTGCCCTAATTGGTCGATCTCCCTCACTTAGCTTTTGCATGGTGTTGTGCTTCTTCTTCCTCCTGGTAGTTCAACTACTTTCTGAATTGAAGCTGCATAACTCGCGATGCCGATCTGCGAGGCCCGAGCCTCATCGCCTTGAGCTCACCTTGCCGGTGAGCTGATCATGCGAGCTCGCTAGAGGTAGGCGAGCCTTGAGCCTCGCTAGCAAGGCGAGCTTGAGGCATGGCCGACGACGGCCAAGGAAGGAGAGAACACAAAATAAAGAAAAAAATAATTTAATAATCTATTTAAAAAAAATAATAAATAACAATTTTAAAAAAAAAAAAAATTATTGAAAAAGAGTTTATGAAGGAAAATATTTTCCCAAGCAAACAGCGGAATATATTTTCCACTTCAAAATCAAGTTTTACCCAAACACCGGAAAATAATTACGTTTTTCTGGAAAATAACTTCCTGAAAAATATTTTCCAGAAAAGTAACATTTTCCGTGAAACGAACGGAGCCTAAGGCTTCGATTTGAGTGTTATATAATGATGCTTTTCTATTTTCCATCCAATAGTTTTATTTTATGAATCATAGAAGGGTAAGGAGTCAGTCTCGTGTGTAGCCATTGCAGGTCTATGTGAATTTCAATTAAACGTTGGAGAATTGATAGGTACGGGCACTATAGAATGATAGGTTAAGGAGGAAGGATGCAGAGATGGAGTGAGGGTCATAGTCCTGGTCATTGCGTGGGATGTGTCTTGGATTGTATATTCTGTAGTTTTTTATTATTTCCTTTACTGGGCTTTGCTCACCCCTTTTTCAGTTCAGATCGCTAAGAAAAATGAACATCCCTCTAGTTGCCATATACGGAGTTATCAAGTATATAGATATTGCGCATCATGACTTGATCAACTTGGAAGAGGACCTGACGTACGTTTTATACAAGGGGTGGTGTGGACGAATGATGGCCATATGGAATTGACATCCTGGAGGTTCAAGTAATGGTTCCAAAGGCATGCAGGGGACTTGTTCGGTCCTTTACAATTTGGACCGGACGGGCTCGACATGGGGTGGCACCTGCAGCTTAAGCTAAGTGGGTATAGTAGAACTAGGGATGAGGTCATGAGCAACTGTAGCTTGTAGAACACAGACTGGTTATGCAATAATCTCACATCATCACCTTCTACACTCTTTTTTAGGCATGCTGTAAATATCAGGAGTATGAAGTAAGGAAACCAGGGGTGGTGTACCGTATATGTAAAGCTCGAACCTCAAGTTCTCCATTTTGGGATGTTAATGAATGTAGCAACTTAGTTAAAATCATACACCTTGGTAGTAACCTTTCGTGGATTTAGAGTGTCATCATACTTTTAAAATACTTGGCTAAAGAAAGGGAGAACTTCTAGGAAAAAGGTTTAAGCACTAGAACTAGAAGTTATGGGGAGAGCTAGGACCGTAAGCATAATCTAACCCTAGACAATGAGATTTTCCTTAGTTGTGTTTCCCTTCCCAAGTTGATTTTTATGTATCATGGAAGAATTCAAGGGTACAAGAGTAATGCATTTGTGTTGCTTGTTAAACGAGTATGTGTTCTTATGCCCATCTGCACAGCATTTCTATCATATTGCCATGGCCTTCCCAATAACAAGTGACATGCATCCATAGGAATCACATCACAAAGAACTTGATCTCGATAATTCTTCCCAATCAAATGAGAGCTCATTTGTTTACTTTGAGATCATTTCCTTGATTGAGCCATTGGAGCTTGTACAGTTTAGGATGTTTAGTTGTCAAAAGCTTCAACTTGTCCACCAAGGTTGTTGAAGCGACGTTGGTACAACTCCCACTATTGATAATAACCGAACAAACCTTCCTGTTAATAGTATAAGTGTGAAAGATGTTCACCCTTTGCTCAATCTCATCGGAAGAAACTTCAGCATGCAATGGTCTACGGATGACCAATAACTCCCCATTTTCAAACTTGGAACCAATTCGGTTCGGATTGTTTTTAGCTTCTTGAAGTACCAAATTGATCTCCTCAATTTCTTTAAGAGTTATAACTCTCTAGTTTGGACAATTAACTTGTAAATGCCTATAGCCTTGACACTTATAGCTTTTTCTTCCGTCACCTTGAGGTTTCTTTTGGAGTTCTTTGGAGGATTCTGCAAGCTTCTCCTTATCTTTTCCTTTGCTGATGCACTCTACCACCAACCGAGGATGAAGATTGGGACCAACGAAGTTCTCCACCAAGGCTTAAACGACAAACCACCCGCCAAAGATAAAGGACTTCTAGATAGGAGAAGCTCACCACTAAGGCCTAAAGGAAAATTCCACCAGTCAAGGATAAAAGGCTTCTTGGCACACCCCCAAGGAGTAATCCATGCTCCCAGGATAACGAGACCAATAAAGGAATAATCCACTCTCCAAAAGATATTCACTCTTATAGATGAAATCTCACAAATTTTCATTCATCAAATCGTCTATCTTACAATTTAAAGGCTTCCTCTATTTCTAGTAGAAATAATAACTTAGGTTCTTTCCAAAAATACAGCTAGCATATCAGGAAAGTAAATATAACCTAAGCTCTTTCCAAAAATATAGGTAGCATATCAGGAAAGTAAATCCACCCTAGGCTCTTTCCAAAAATAAAGCTAACATATCATAAAAGTAAATATCTAGAAACTAACAAAATATCTCACAATATCTTACTATATCTAATTATATCTCATCATATCTCACAATATCTCAACAAATCTCAAAAAGCAATCATTTTATCTAGAAATACGAAAGGACTTATTTCAAATAAACCGTTTTATTGGGAAACCCTAGCCTTGATCCATTGAAGCAAGTTATGCCCAAAGTTTATCTTGGCTTAGGTCAACATCGATAGTGCCGATGTCGAATTTGTCAATGGAGCTAAGCCGATTGCTTCTGCGTCACCACCAAACAAATATTCGACTTCAAGGCCTACTCGAACGAGAAGCGATGTAAGGTTGCTATTCTGAAGTTAACAAAATATGCTTCTCTATGGTGGGAAAATCTGAAGCATCAAAGAACCCAAGAAGGAAAATGTCAAATAAAGTCCCAGGAAAAACTCAAGAAGTTGATGAAGAAGAGGTTCTTGCCCAACAATTACAAGCAAGATTTGTTCCTCAAGCCGAATTCCCTAAGACAAGGGATGAGTATTGAAGAGTACATACAACTCAAGATGACGTGTGAAGTCCCAGAAGTTCTGAAGCCAACCATCGCTCGATTTCTTGGTGGAATGAATCAGGAAATTTATGATTTAATTGAACTTCAACCTTATTGGCCCTTTAAAGATGTTTGCAAGCTGGCTATGAAAGTCAAGAAGCAATTAAGAGGCAGCAAGAGGTTTTCTTCCAAAATGTCGACAAAGGGGATATCCTACTTTAAGGGTGCTTCCTCAAGCAATGTTGAAATTGCGTCGACAAAAGACAAAGGTAAGGAGAAGCTCGCAGAGTCCTCTAGAAGAAACCTCAAGGTGATGCAAGAAAAAGCTTTTAAGTGTCAAGGCTATGAGCATTTACAAGCTAATTGTCCAAACCAGAGAATTGATTCTTAAAGAAATTGAGGAGATCAATTTGGTACTTCAAGAAGCTGAGAAGAATCTGGACCAAAATGTTTCCAAGTCTGAAAAAAAAAAAGAGGAGATCATGGAGAAGCTTATGATCGGGAGTTATTGGTCATCCATAGAGCATTGCATGCCGAAGTTTCTCCTGATGAGAATGAGCAAAGGGATAACATCTTTCACACCCGTAATTAACAAGAAGGTTTGTTTGATCATTATTGACAATGGGAGTTGTACCAATGTCACTTCAATGACCTTGTTCAACTAGCTAAAGCTTTCACTAACTAAACATTCTCAACTGTACAAGCGCTAATGGCTCAATCAAGGAAATGATCTCAAGGTAAACAAACGAGCTCACATATCATTTTTTATTGGGAAGAATCATGAAGATCAAGTTCTTTGTGATGTGATTCCTATAAATGCATGTCACTTGTTATTGGGAAGACTATGGTGGTATGATAGAAATGTTGTGCATGATCGACGCAAGAACACATACTCGTTTAACAAAAAAGAAAAATGTATTACTCTTGTACCCTTGAATCCTTCCATGATACATAAAAATCAACTTGGGGAAGGAAACACAAGTAAGGAAAATCTTTTATTGAGTGAAACACGAGTTGAGAGAGCTATTAGAAAAGAGAAGAATGTTTATACTTTGCTTATGGTAGAGAAAAACAGTGAGAAAGAGACTCCTCTACATCATAAAATGCATTCCTTGTTGAAAGAATTTGTAGATGTGTTCCCAGAGGAATTACCACCTGGATTACCTCCCATTAGAGGTATTGAGCATCACATCGATTTGCTACCTGGTGCTCGTCTACTCAACAAGTCAGTGTATTGATGCAATCTAGAGGAAATGAAGGAGTTGTAAAGACAAGTCAATGAACATATTGACAAAGGGTATGTCCAAGAAACCATGAGCCCATTTTCTGTTTTGGCTCTACTCATGCCCAAGAAAGATAGTTCATTCACAATGTATGTCGATACCCGCACCATCAACAACACTGCTATTAAGTATCGGTACCCCATACCTAGACTTAATGATATGCTTGATGAATTATATGGCTCAACCATGTCATCGAAGATAGACATGCGGAGTGGCCATCCCAAATCAGGATACGAGAAGGCGATGAATGAAAGACGGCTTTCAAAACTAATGGAGGCCTTTATGAGTGGTTGGTTATACCATTCGGATTATCAAATGCTCCAAGTACCTTCATGAGGCTTATGAATGAGGTTCTTCATTCCTTTATCAGTCGATTTGTTGTTTATTTTGACAATATTCTTGTTTATAGTAGGAACAAGAATGAGTATATCTCTCATTTGAAACAAGTGTTCAATGTCTTAAGAGAATAAAAACTCTATGCTAAAATGGAGAAATGTGAGTTCTTCTCTCCAAGCATTGTATGCCTTGGATATGTTGCTTCTAAAGATGGGATCTCAATCGATCAATCCAAGGTAGAAGCTATGAAGATTTGGCCAGTTTCGACGTCCATTTCTAATGTAAGGAGTTTTCATGAACTTGTTTCTTTTTATCGACGCTTTGTGAAAGACTTCAATGCCATCATGGCTCCTATAACCGAATGCATGAAGAAGGGTTCTTTTGAGTGGACAAAGGCTGCTCAAAATGCCTTTGAGGTAATCAAGCAAAAACTTTGTGAGTCCCCTATTCTTGCCATTCCTAATTTCGATAAAGTATTTGAAGTTGAGTGTGATGCAAGCAGAGTTCGCATTGGTGCTGTTGTGCAAGCCCAAAAACCTCTGGCATATTTCAACGAGAAGTTGATCGATTCCAAGAAGAACTATTCAACTTATGACAAAAAGTTCTATGCCAATATTCAAGCTCTTGATCATTGGAGTCATTATTCAACTATTAAATTTCTCCTTCATTCTAATCACGAGGCTCTCAAGTTTGTTATCAAGCAACGCAAGCTTAATTCAAGCCATGCAAAATGGGTAGAATTTTTTCAATCCTTTTCTTTTGTCTCAAAATATAAACCTGGCCACACAAAATGTTGTTGCAAATGCATTATCAAGAAGATATTCCATGCTTGCCATTCTAGATTCTCGGATCTTTAGCTTCCAATCGGTGAAGAAGTCATATTTTGATGACTCAGAATTCTCATCGATTATTGACAACTCTAGGTAATTATACTTTGCAAGATGGGTTTCTTTTTAAAGAAAATTATTTATGTGTTCCCAAGAGTTCTTTTCGAGAGTTGTTGATTCCAAAGGCACATGGTGGGGGATTGGCTGGACACTTCGGTGTTAACAAAACTCTTGAGGCTCTTTAAGAGCATTTTTATTAGCCAAAAATGAATGGAGACATGCATGTTGTCATCTCGAGGAGTGCAACTTATCAAAGAGCGAAGAGTCAATTCCATCAGGGATTGTATACTCCGCTTCCGATTCCAATGCAACCTTAAGAAGATGTGAGTATGGATATTATTGTGGCTTTTCCAAGAACTCAAGGCGAAAAGATGCCATCATGGTGGTCATTGATTAGTTATCTAAAATGGCTCATTTCAAGCCATGTCACAAGACCGATGATGCGTCTCATGTTGCTGAACAATAATTCAAGGAGATTATTTGCCTTCATGGAGTACCGAAAACCATTGTGTCATATCATGATTCCAAGTTCTTAAGCTACTTTTGGAAAACACTATTGAGAATGCTTAGTACGCGGCTCTTATTCAGCACCATTTCTCATCCCCAAACCGATGGCCAAACGAAAGTAACCAATTGCACTCTCACTACTCTTCTTTGAAGCATGGTGAGGAAGTCTTTAAAAGATCAGGATTTGAAGTTTGCACATGTTGAGTTTTCTTAAAATCGATCTCCAAGCTACACTACAATTCTATCACCTTTTAAAATTGTGTATGGAATCAACCCCCTCACACCAATTGATTTCATTCCAATTCCAACTCACAAGTGAGCTTCGATGGCAAAGCAAAGGCTGAATCAATGAAGAAACTTCATGAGCAGATTCGAACCAAGATTGAGAAAGCCAACAAGTCTTACAAGAAGAAAGCTAATCAGTATCGGAAGAAGGCTCAATATCTACCGGGAGATCTTGTATGGCTTCTTTTGAGTAAAGAGAGATTTCCATCTCGTCACAAGAGTAAGCTCATGCCTAGAGCTGATGGCCCATTTAAAGTTATCGAGCGAGTTAGTGACAATGCTTGCAAGATTGATCTTCTTGGAGAGTTTGGAGTTTCAGCAATTTTTAATGTGGGAGACCTTCCTTTCTACTTATTTGGAGGATGAAAATTTCTCAAATTTGATGACAAATCTCAAAAAACCAAGGACGGATGATGCTGAAGCAATCAGCTTAGCTACATCGACAAAGTCGACATCAACACTATTGATGCTTACCCAAGCCAAGATAAATTTTGGGTATAAAGTGCTTCAATGGATCAAGGCTGGAGTTTCCGAATAAAACGGTTTATTTAATATAAGTCATCTCATATTTCTAGATAGAATGATTGCTTTTCAAGATTTGCTAAGATATTGTGAGATACGATAAGATATTATTAAATATTGTGAGATATTTTGTTAGTTTCTATTGATTTACTTTCTTGATATGTTAACTGTATTTTTGGAAAGAGGCAAGGTTAGATTTACTTTTCTGATGTGCTAGCTGTATTTTTTGAAAGAGTCTAGGTTATTATTTGTCCTATGAGGGCGCGAATGATAACATTTCTGGTCAGAAATTGATTTCTCAGAGAGAAAAAGATTTTTCTATTTCTATTCTTAGATGAGTTTCTGAGATAAAAAAACGCATTTGATAACGATAAAAAATTTCTATTCTTAGAATAGTAATTCATTTGATAATAAATAAAATTTCACTTTCTCGAGTGACAAGTAGCAATGGCGAGAGATGGTGGCCGACGAGCGGCAACCACCGGTGACGGTAATGGGAGGGATGGCAGCCAACAACCGGTGACCGCCGGTGGCGGTAATTAGAGGGATGGCAACTAGCGACCAGCGGGCAAGGGTGGTGGTGAGCAGTGGATAGCAAGAAACTCCTTCGGGCTAGGGTGGTGGTGAGCCACAGATGGCAAGATACTCCTTTGGGCGAGAAGTAAAAAAGTGAGACACGAGTTTCGATTTCTATTCCAGAAATAGAAAAGTAAAAAAAAATTATTTCGATTTCTATTCCAAACCTATTTCTGGAATATAAATTTGTTCTAGAAATAGAAAAGTGAAATTATTTTACTAAACAGATTTATATTCTAGAAACAGGTCTAGAATAGAAATCTGTTTCAGAAGTAGAAATAAAATGGTTACCATACACGGCCTAAACAGAGGAAGCCTCCCAATTGTAAAAGAGATAATTTGGTGAATGAAAATTTGTGAGATTTACTCTGTGAGAGTGAACACCTTTTGGAGAGTAGATTACTCCTTTCTCGATCTCTTTATCCTTGGAACATGGATTACTCCTCAATGGTGAGCCAAGAAGCCATTTATCCTTGGCTAGTGGATTTTCCTTTAGGCCTTAGTGGTGAGCTTCTCCTATCTCAAAGTCCTTTCTCCTTAGCGGGCGGTTCGTCCTTTAAGCCTTAATGGTGAACTTCATCAATCCCAATCTTCATCCTCAGTTGGTGGCGCGACCTTATACCTTGGTGGCGATTGTAATCTAAGGTAAACAAATGAGCTCTCATATCATTTTCGATTGGTAAGAATTATCGAAATCAACTTCTTTGTGATGTGATTCTTATGGATGCATGTTAGTTGTTATTGGGAAGACCATGGCAATATGATAGAAGTGCTATGCATGATGGGTGTAAGAGCACATACTCGTTTAACAAGGAACAAAAAATGCATTACTTTTGTACCCTTGAATCCTTCCATGATACATAAAAATCAACTTTGGAGGAAAACACAAGTAAGGAAAATCTTTTCTTGAGTGAAACACGGGTTGAGAGAGCCATTAGCAAATAGAAGAATGTTTATGCTTTGCTTATGGTAGATAAAAAGAGTGAGAGAGTCCTCTACATCCCAAAATGCATTCCTTGTTGAAAGAATTTGCAGATGTGTTCCTGCAAGAATTACCACCTGGATTCCCATTAGAGGTATTGAACGTCATGTCGATTTGCTACCAGGTGCTCCTCTACCCAACAAACTAGTGTATCGATGCAATCTAAAGGAAACGAAGGAGTTGCAAAGACAAGTCAATGAACTTTTCAACCAAGGGTATGTCTGAGAAAGCATGAGCCCATGTTCCGTTTCGGCTCTACTCATCCCTAAGAAAAATGGTTCATTCAGAATGTGTGTCGATAGCCAAGCCATCAACAACATCACTATTAAGTATAGGTGTCACGTCCCGACTCTCGAGCTCGCGGCAACCCCATTTCACTTGAGGTCTAGTTGTACGACGTCCCAAGTACTGTCGTTGACCAATTTATTTTATCTTGTAATTATGCACATGCGAAAACGAACAACTCCCAAAACAACACAACGAGGATAGCAACAACAGTAGTAGAAGAAAAACAACAGCATATTATATATATATCTCAAGTTAGTCTGTTCACCAGCAAATATGTACATGCCTCACTATGGGCGACACACTAAGGCCTATTCAAAAAGGGACCGGCCTTGCTAACCTACTACTGAACAGGTGGGGGAGGGCTCATCAAAAGGAGAGTCGGCCACAACCGCTACTCGTTGGCCTCAGAGGGCTCGTTCTCTTCGATCCTCAGATACTGCATCATTTAGGGCCTAAAAAGGTTAACCACGACAGGTTGAAATAAACTCAGCAAGTTAAAGCCCTAAGCCCTAGTTAGGAACTTCACTCGCCTCAAGAGTTTAACATACAACCTAATACAGCAATCATTGCAATCCAGAGAGAACTAAAATCAAGGGCAATTCGACAAACAAACACAACCACAGGCGATCCTACCTGGTATTGGCACACATGACCTACAAGAACCATCAGTCATCTCATAATCATATTGGAAGACATGCAAATAATCAGAGCACTGCACACGTTCATCTATCTCAATGTCCACACGTATTCAGATTATTATGACCCTCAAGGTCATGGCACAAACTTATGGTTGGCGGTCAACTGGTCGTAGACCAGGCATCGTCCTCTTCCCTGAGGCACGGCGACGTCATGGGCTATCCCCCACCGACGGCATTCCCGAAGGAGCATAGGGCCCGCCTATTACCGCAACCCCGCAACTGACCACTGTCGACGACCCAATGGTCACGGCACAATCCTAATGGGGATTGGCGATCATCCGGCTATACCGAGACTATCAACTTTAATCTGGTCATGCAACACATCATCAAGCAATTCATTCTTGTCTTTGTTCTTGCTTTGTCGTGAATGCCACATAATCCGTGCTCACGCGACATGCAATTACATTTGCACACGTATAATGAAATGTGGTAGTCAATGTCCTTCACATACATGGTACAATCCAATTAACCATGTAGAAATTCAATAAATCAAGCTATTTTAATTTCAATCGGTCTTCGATCACGCATTTCTTCATATTACATGGGTATATATAACAATCGACACGTCAAGGAAACAATACAACCAAGAACACATCAATTTCTAACAATTTTTAGTTTCTGCATGAACAGTAAAAATGAACAGTACTTATTCCGAATTTAATTAATTAAACAATAAAAAAAATTAAATCTAATCATGGTTAAACAATTAACTTAACCCAAATTAATCTAACCTAACCATGGTTAACATTTAACCTTGATTACTTTTAAAACTAACTATAGTTATTTTAATTAATTAACAATAGTTAATCTAACACTAACTTTGGTCAAAATACTAATCTCAATCAACCTAATTAACCAGACTAATCCACTAATTAACTCTAATTAAACACAAACATACAAATATACTAATTACCCATAAGCAAAATTAACCCCTAAACAAGGATTAGGAAGTTAACTTACTTGGATCAGAAATCCGGCGATACCGGCGCGTAGAGAGAAACGAGGGCTACGAGGGGTAAGCTCGGGGATGACAACGGACAACAAACGGTGGCCAAAACGGGCCAAAAACAATGATGGTTACTATTCACGCAGAAGCAGTGCAGCTGGGCAGAAAAGGCCGAAATGGGCGGTCTGGGGCGACCAAGGGTGACCGGGGATGTGCGGCTGGCTTCCTAACTTCAGGGACTACACTTTGGGTAGTGGTGGCGACTCCAATGACGGCGGCAAGGCTGTTTTCCAAATAGAAAACAGTAAGGACAACAAGAAATAGCATAAATGGAAGGGAAAAGGGAGAGAAAAAGGGAGAGAGAGAGGGATGGGCCGGTGCACGAATTTGGGGGAGAAAGGAGGAGAGAGAAAGCTGCTGAAAACTTGAAGGAGAAGCCATGGCAAGTGGGTTTGCCACTTGCTTCAAGAACCAATTAGAACCAAGCAAAATAAAGCACAACAAAGCCCACTTGGGCACAAAAGGAAAAGGCTAAAAAAGAAAAGTCCATGGGCTGAGGAGGGAGATGAACTTGGGCCATCTTGGGCCCCTCTTGGGGCTGATGGGTGCAAGGCCCATTGGGCCACCGGTCTTGGGCCGGCCCACCCGCGGGCCCGAAACCTTGTCCAATTTTTCCTTTTCCGACACTTTCGCGTCCAACGGAAAATCCCAAAATGGAGTCAATTCTTAGGATGTTACAACTCTTCCGCTCTTAAAGAAATTTCATCCTCGAAATTTAAACTGACACACTAATCCACAAAAAGATAGGGGTGCTAACACCTCATGATTTCTTCACTTTCCTACGTAGCTCCCTCCGTACCATGATGCTGCCAGATGACTTTGACCAAAGAGACCGTCTTACTTCTCAGCACTTGCTCTTTCCAGTCCTCAATCCGAATCGGTCTCTCCACATACAACACCCTGTCATCCACCTCTATCTCTTTAAAATTCAACACGTGAGTTGGGTCCGGCTCATATTTCCTTAACATCAACACATGGAATACGTCATGCACTTGAGCATGTCAAGGCGGTAGTGCAAGACGATAGGCTAAATTCCCAATCCTTTCCAGAATCTCGAACGGTCCGACGTACCTGAGGCTCAATTTTCCTTTCTTTTCAAATCGCGATATACCTCGCATCGGTGATACTTTAAGAAACACATGATCGTTCACTTGAAATTCCAATGGCCTACATCGTCTGTCCCCATAACTTTTCTGCCTGCTCTGAGCCGTCTTTAACCTTTCTCAAATCATCTTGACGGTATCTAATGATTGTTGCACTAACTTTGGCCTTGTAATTTTCCACTCGCCGACTTCGTCCCAACAAATTGGAGTCCTACACGGTCTACCGTACAAAGCTTCGAACGATGCCATTATGATACTCTGCTGATAACTGTTATTGTACGCGAACTCCACAAGATGAAGTTGTTCCTCCCAACTTCCTTTGAAATCCAATACACAAGCTCTCAGCATATCCTTCAAGGTTTGAATCGTTCTCTCTGATTGACCGTCTGTCTGAGGATGGTAGGCCGTACTGAACTATAGCTTTGTTCCCATCGAAATCTATAGACTCTTCCAAAATGCAGCTGTAAATCTAGGGTCTTGATCCAAAGTAATTGTTATTGGTACCCCATGCAAACGAATAATATGTCGCACGTACAATTCCGCATACTTTTCCAAAGCAAAATCCTTGCATACAGCGATGAAGTGAGCTGACTTTGTCAATCGATCCACTATGACCCAAATTGCATCATTAACCCGCTGACTTCTTGGTAATCCCGTCACAAAGTCCATCGTGATGTGCTCCCATTTCCATTCAGGGATTTCAAGAGGTTGCAATAACCCTCCTGGCTTGTAGTGCTACGCTTTCACTTGTTGGCAAGTTAAACACTTCGCCACGTGCTTGGTGATGTCGAGTTTCATGCCGCTCCACCAATAATACTGTCGCAGATTCTGATACATCTTCATACTGCTTGGATGGACACTGTGGTCGCTGCGATGCACTTCGGATAACAACCTCTCCTTCATTTCGGCGTCGTTCGGCACACATAATCGTCCAAGGAATTTCAAGATCCCATCCTCGGATACTTGAAAATCCGACTTTCTCTTGGTCACGTCCATTTGTATAATCTTTTGGATCTTAGCGTCCAAAGATTGCATTGCCTTAATCTTGGCTTGAATTTCAGGTTCGATCCTAAGGGTAGCCATTAGACTAGAAAGATGGCATACCTCGAGCCTAAATTCTGAATCACGAACCCCTTCCAATAGGATCCATTCTTGAACCATCATACTAGCAACCGATGACTTGCGACTCAAAGCGTCTACCACTTTGTTTGCCTTGCCTGGATGGTACAGGATATCGCAATCATAATCCTTAAGAAGTTCCATCCATTTGCGCTGTCTCATATTTAGTTCCTTTTGGGAGAATAGATACTTCAAGCTTTGATGGTCCGTGAGAATCTGAAATCTCTCTCCACGTAGATAATGTCTCCATATTTTCAACGCAAAAATGATGGCTGCCAACTCTAAGTCATGCGTTGGATAATTCAGCTTGTGAGGCCTCAACTACTTGGAAGCATATGCTATCACTTTACCATGTTGCATCAAAACACAACCGAGTCCCTTGTATGACATGTTGCTAAAAATCTCATATCCTCTCGAGCTTGACGGAATAGTCAAAATTGGTGCGGTAGTCAGCTTATGCTTAAGCTCTTGGAAACTACACTTGCACTTATCCGTCCACTCGTATTTCTTGTCCTTTTTCAGCAAATGCATCATTGACATAGCTATTAAAGAGAATCTTTCCACAAATCGTCTGTAATAACTAGCCAATCCCAGAAAACTACGAACCTCAGTTACTGAAGTCAGTCTCGGCCAATCTATGACCGCTTCAATCTTGGTCGGGTCCATAGAAATCCCTTTGCCTAAGATCACATGGCCTGGAAACACCACACAAGCCAACCAAAATTCACACTTGCTAAATTTCGCATACATCTCGTGATTTCCTAGAGTTTGCAACACAATCCTTAAATGTTGTTCGTGTTCATCCCGACTCTCCGAATACACCAGAATGTCGTCGATAAACACGATCACGAACCGATCCAAATATTCCTTAAACACCCAGTTCATCATATCCATGAAAGCAACAGGGGTGTTTGTTAATCCAAAAGACATTACCATAAACTCGTAATGACCATAACGAGTACGGAAAGCTGTTTTCAGTATGTCCTCCTTTCGGATCCTCAATTGATGATAGCCCGTCCTCAGGTCTATCTTAGAGAATATTGATGCTCCTTGGAGTTGGTCAAATAGGTCATCAATCCTCGGCAGTGGGTACTTATTCTTAATCGTCACTTGATTAAGCTGTCTATAGTCAATGCACAACTGCAACGAACCATTCTTTTTCTTGACAAACAGGACTGGCGCTCCCCAAGGCGATGCACTCGGGCGAATGAAGCCTTTGTCCAATAATTCCTGCATTTGCACCTTCAATTCCTTCAGCTCTAACAACGCCATCCTATACGGTGCCTTCAAGATTGGTTCCGTCCCTAGGAACCAACTCGATCACAAACTCTGTCTCTCTAGCTGGGGGTAGTCCTGCAATTCCTTTGGAAAGACATCGAGATAATCTCGTAATACCGCGATGTCCTCCAGGTTCGGTCATTCTTTCAACGTATCACTCACAAACGCCAAATAGCCTCGACATCCTGTCCCCAACAACCCGGTTGCTTCCAAAGAAGAAATCAAGGGAATCGAGGACTCTCATCGACTCCCTACAAACTGGAAACTACTAGCTCCAGTCTGATTAAATCGGATTCTCTTCTCCCGACAATCCATAGTAGCTCCTTCCTTGGTCAACCAATCCATACCGATAATGACATCAAAGTCATACATCGCTAAAACAATCAAATCAATTCTTCCTTCCCAACCATCTATAACCAGTTTACAGCTAGCACAACCTACTGCAGATAAAACTGAATCCTCTAATAGAGTAGAAATAACAAAGACCCTTTCCAACGGCTTTAGTCTTAATCCTACTAATTCTACAAACCGTTTAGCAATAAAGGAGTGTGAAGCTCCCGGATCAAACAACGCATAAGCAGCATGGTCGTGTAGAGATATCGTACCTGTAATCACGGTAGGCATGTCCTCCACCTCCTTCCTTGTGACTGCATACACCCGTTCTTATGCAAGGGGTCTGTACTAATTGCCCTGCTGAATGTTCCCCACTGGCGGTCCGGCTAGCAGTCGTGGTGTGAATGGTATCATAGGCCTGCAAGGGCAGTCCCTCACTCTGTGGCCCATTTGACCGCATCCATAACAAGCTCCCATCGGAGGGAGACATGGGGCATTTCCATGCCTCTTCCCACACATCCTGCATTCTCCAAATGAACTCGGTGAAGGTTTCCTCACACCATCCCTTCTATTAGGCGGAAGGGGATACCTACCTCCCGCAATCGGTTTCTTCCCAAACCGACGATTGTCCCTGCCCGGCACGAGCCGTGATCCAGATGCGGCTGCCTTCTCGGCAATATGCATCTTGATCATCTGAGCTCTCTCATATAGCTCATTGTAATCCTTCAGATTCACCGACACTAGGTGGTCTCTGATCTCCATCCTCAGTCCATCTCGAAACCGCCTAACCTTGTCCAAAGGATGCTCGACCATCCACGGCGCGTACTTCGACAGCTCTGCAAACTTGGCCTCGTACTGATCCACTGTCAGCTGACTCTGACGCAGCCTCTGAAATTTTGTTAGCTTCTGCTCCCTCGCGTAGTCCGAGAAGTACTTGTTCAGAAAAGCCTCTCTGAAGGTATCCCATTCTCTGGCTGTACCCTCAGGAAATACCTATCCTAGGGTAGCTTCCCACCAAGTGCCAGCGTTACCCTGCAGTTGGTAAGTCACCATGATCACCTTTTCCTCCTCAGTACACTGCAGCAAGGTGAAAGTCTTCTCTAGCTCCTGCACCCATAGGGTTGCTATCTCAGAGTCGCCAGCCCTAGAAAACTTGGACGACTTCAGCTTCATGAACTGCTCCACCAGCTGATGCATAGGCTGGTTACCAGTCCTGAGCATAGCTGCAGGAGCAGCTATGGCAGCAGCAACAGCAGCTTGGGTCTGAGCCTACTGACCTATTAGAACCTCAATGGCGTGCATGATCCCATCCATCCTCGGATCCTCAAGCGCTACCTCCCTAGCATCGATCAGGACCTGCGTAGTCCTCCTCCTCTAACCTCTCTGACCCGGGGTCCTCACCCTAGGGGTACTCAGATCTAGACTGCTCATTTTGCAGGACTCTCCTAACCTGCGTTCCAATTCCCCAACACGGAATTAGAAAATGAGACAACCCTAAAACAAATGACCACGAAGGATCCTACAGTCAATCACATGCAAGCAAAGAAATTGTATTTCCTACTAACTATCCCCATGCACCAACGCAAGACTTATCGCACCTTATCACTCCATCAGCCAATCAGGCTCTAAAACCAAAATCGATGGGGTTGTCACGCCCCAACTCTTGAGCTCGCACAGCAACCCATTTCACTTGAGGTCTAGTTGTACGACATCTCAGGTACTGTCGTCGACCAATTTATTTTATCTTATAATTATGCACATGCGGAAACGAACAACTCCCAAAACAAAACAACGGGGATAGCAACAATCGGTAGAAGAAAGACAACGGCATATTATATATATCTGAAGTTAGTCTGTTCACCAGCAAATATGTACACGCCTCACTATGGGCGACACACTAAGGCCTATTCAAAAAGGAACCGGCCTTGATAACCTACTACTGAACAGGTGGGGGAGGACTCGTCAAAAGGAGAGTAGGCCACAGTAGCCTGCTTGTTGGCCTCAGAGGGATCGTTCTCTTCGATCCTCAGATACTGCATCATTTAGGGCCTGAAAAGGCTAACCACGACAGGTTGAGATAAACTCAACAAGTTAAAGCCTTAAGCCCCGGTTAGGAACTTCATTCGCCTCAGGAGTTTAACATACAACCTAATACAGCAATCATTGCAATCCAGAGAGAACTAAAATCAAGGGCAGTTCGACAAACAGACACAACCACAGGCAATCCTACCTAGTATTGGCACACATAACCTGCAAGAACCATCACTCATCTCATAATCACATTGGAAGACATGCAAATAATCAAAGCACTGCACACGTTCATCTATCTCAATGTCCACATGTACTCAGATTATTACGACCCTCAAGGTTACGGCACAAACTTATGGTTGGCGGTTAACTGGTCGTAGACCAAGCATCGTCCTCTTCCCTGAGGCACGGCGACGTCATGGGCTATCCCCCACCAACGGCATTCTCAAAGAGCATAGGGCCCGCCCACTACTGCAGCCCCGCAACTGACCACTGTCAAGTGACCCAATGGTCATGGCACAACCCCAATGGGGATTGGCGGTCATTCGGCTATACCGAGACTATCAACTTTAATCTGGCCATGCAACACATCATCAAACAATTCATTCTTATCTTTATTCTTGCTTTGTCATGAATGCCACATAATCCGTGCTCACGCGACATGCGATTACATTTGCACACGTATAATGAAATGTAGTAGTCAATGTCCTTCACATACACGGTACAATCCAATTAATCACGAAGAAATTCAATAAACCAAGCTATTTTAATTTCAATCGAACTTCAATCACGCATTTCTTCATATTACACGGGTATATATAACAATCGACACGTCAAGGAAACAATACAACCAAGAATACATCAATTTCTAACAATTTTTAGTTTCTGCATGAACAGTAAAAATAAACAGTACTTATTATGAATTTAACTAATTAAACAATAAAAAAATTAAATCTAACCATGGTTAAAAAATTAACTTAACCCTAGTTAATCTAATCTAACCATGGTTAACATTTAACCTTGATTACTTTTAAAACTAACTATAGTTACTTTAATTAATTAACTATAGTTAATCTAACACTAACTCTGGTCAAAATACTAATCTCAATCAACCTAATTAACCAAAATAATCCACTAATTAACTCTAATTAAACACAAACATACAAATACACTAATTACCCCTAAGCAAAATTAACTCCTAAACAAGGATTAGGGAGTTAACTTACTTGGATCGAAAATTCGGCGACACCGGCGCATAGAGGGGAACGAGGGCTACGAGAGGTAAGCTCAGGGATGACAACAGACAACGAACAGTGGCCGAAATGGGCCAAAAATAGTGCTGGTTACTATTCACACGGAAGCAGTGCAACTAGGCAGAAAAGGCCAAAACGGGCGGTCTGGGGCGACCAGGGGTGTGCGGCTGGCTCCTAACTTCGAGGACTACACTTTGGGCGGTGGTGGCAGCTCTAGTGACGGCGGCAAGGCTGTTTTCCGGTTGGAAAACAATAAGGACGGCAAGAAATAGCAAAAATGGAAAGGAAAAGGAAGAGAAAAAGGGAGAGAGAGAGGGGATGGGCTGGTGCATGAATTTGGGGGAGAAAGGAGGAGAGAGAAAGCTGCTGAAAACTGAAAGGAGAAGCCAAGGCAAGTGGGCTTGGCACTTGCTTCAAGAACCAATTAGAACCAAGCAAAATAAAGCACAACAAGGCCCACTTGGGCACAAAAGGAAAAGACCAAAAAAGAAAAGTCCATGGGCTGAGGAGGGAGAGGAACTTGGGCCATCTTGGGATGGGCTAAATGGGTGCAAGGCCCATTAGGTCGCCGGTCTTGGGCCGGCCCACCCGCGGGCCCGAAACCCGGTCCAATTTTTCCTTTTCCAACACTTCCGCGTCCAACAGAAAATCCCAAAATGGAGTCAATTCTCAAGATGTTACAATAGGTACCCCATACTTAGACTTGATAATATACTTGATGAATTATAGGCTCAACCATGTTCTCGAAGATAGATTTGCAGAGTGGCTATCACCAAATCGGGATGCGAGAAGGTGATGAATGGAAGACGGTTTTCAAAACTAAAGGAGGCCTATATGAGTGGTTAGTTATGCCATTCGGATTATCAAATGCTCCGAGTACCTTCATGAGGCTTCTGAATGAGGTTCTTCATTCCTTTACCAGTCGATTTATTGTTGTTTATTTCGATAATATTCTTGTTTATAGGAGGAATGAGGAGGAGCATATCTCTCATTTGAAACAAGTTTTCAAAGTCTTGAGGGAACCAAAACTCTATACTAAAATGGAGAAATGTGAGTTCTTCTCTCTAACCATTGTATTCCTTGGATATGTGGTTTCTAAAGATGGGATCTCCATCGATCAATCCAAGGTTACAAAGACTTGGCTAGTTATAATGTCCATTTTTTATGTAAGGAGTTTTCATGGACTTGCTCCTTTTTATCGACGATTTGTGAAGGACTTCAGCACCATCATGGCTCCTATAACCAAATGCATGAAGAAGGGTTCTTTCGAATGGACAAAAGCTGCTCAAAATGCCTTTGAGGGAATCAAGTAGAAACTTTGTGAGTCCCCTATTCTTGCCCTTCCTGATTTCGATAAAGTATTTGAAGTTGAGCGTGATGCAAGCGGAGTTGGCATTGGTGCTATTCTTGTGTAAGCCCAAAAACTTATGGTGTATTTCAACAAGTTGACTAATTTGAAGAACTATTGAACTTACGACAAGGAGTTTTACGCCATTGTTCAAGCTCTTGATCATTAGAGTCATTATTTGAGGCCAAAGTAATTTGATCATTAGAGTCATTATTTGAGGCCAAAGTAATTTGTTCTTTATTCTGATCACGTGGCTCTCAAGTTTATCAGCAGCCAACACAAGCTCAATTTGAGACATGCAAACTGGGTAGAATTTCTTCAATCCTTTTCTTTTGTCTCAAAATATAAACTTGGCCACACAAATGTTGCTGCGGATGTGTTGTCAAGAAGATATTCCATACTTGCTATTATAAATTCTCAAATCCTTGGCTTCCAATCGATAAAGGAATCATATTCAGAAGACCCGGAATTCTCATTGATTATTGACAACTATAAACAAGGAGTTCAAGGTACTTATTCTTTGCAAGATGGGTTTCTTTCTAAAGGAAATCATTTATGTGTGCCCAAGAGTTCTTTTCAAAAGTTGTTGATTCGAGAGGCACATGGTGGGGAATTGGCTGGACACCTCAATATTAACAAAACTCTTAAGGCTCTTCAAGAGCATTTTTATTGGCCAAAAATGAATGGAGACGTGCATGTTGTCATCTTGAGGTGTGCAACTTATTAAAGAGAGAAGAGTCAATTCCATCAAAGATTGTATACTCCACTTCTGGTTCCATCGTAGCCTTGGGAAGATGTTAGTATGGATTTTATTGTGGCTCTTCCAAGAACTAAAAGGGGAAAAGATGCCATCATGGTATTTATTGATTGATTCTCTAAAATGGATGATTTTGTGCCATGTCAAAAGACCAATGATGCGTCTCATGTTGCTGAATTATATTTCAAGGAGATTATTCACCTTCATGGAGTACCGAAAACCATTGTGTCATATCGTGATTCCAAGGTTTTTGAGCTACTTCTAGAAAACACTATGGAGAATGCTTGGTACGTGGCTCTTATTCAGCACCACTTGCCATCCCCAAACCGATGGCCAAATGAAGATAACCAATTGCACTCTCACTACTCTTCTTCAAAGCATGGTGAGTAAGTCTTTAAAAGATTGGGATTTGAAGCTTGCACATGTTGAGTTTGCTTACAATCAATCTCCGAGCTATACTACGGACCAATCAAATTTTGAAGTTAGGTATGGAATTAACCCTCACACCAATTGATTTGATTCCAATTCCATCCAACTCACAAGTGAACTTTGATGGCAAAGCAAAAGCTGAATCAATGAAGAAACTTCATTAGCATATTCGAACCAAGATTGAGAAAGCCAATGAGTCTTACAAGAATAAAGCCGATTAGTATTGGAAGAAAGCTCAATTTCAATCGAGAGATGTTGTATGGCTTCTCTAAGGAATGAGAGACTTCCATCTTGTTGAAAGAGTAAGCTCACGCTAAGAGCTG
This sequence comes from Corymbia calophylla, assembly GCA_014182845.1. NCBI lineage: Eukaryota > Viridiplantae > Streptophyta > Magnoliopsida > Myrtales > Myrtaceae > Corymbia > Corymbia calophylla. The sequence goes on along the minus strand of CM024701.1, from coordinate 7,239,443 downwards.
ATGCCCATTTAAAGTTATCGAATGAATTAATGATAATGCTTACAAGATTGATCTTTCTAGAGATTTTGGAGTTTTGGCAACCTTTAATGTGGGAGACCTTTCTCCTTATTTGGAGGATGAAGATTTCTCATATTTGAGAACAAATCTCAAACAACTTGGGGAGGATGATGCGAAAGCATCCAACTTAGCTCTATCAACAAATTTGACAATGGCACCACTATCAATGTTGACCCAAGCTAAGATATACTTTAGGTATAATGTGCTTTAATGGATCAATGTTGGAGTTCCGAATAAAATAGTTTATTTGATATAAGTCCTCTCGTATTTCTAGATGGAATGATTGATTTTCGAGATTTGCTGAGGTATTGTGAGATACGATAAAAATGATTAGATATAGTGAGATATTGTGAGATATTGCTTTTTGAAATTTGTTGAAATATTGTGATATACAATGAGATATGATTAGATATAGTAAAATTTGGTGATTATTTTGTTAGTTTCTAGAAATTTGCTTTTCTAATATGCTAGCTATATTTTTGGGAAGAGCCTAGCTTATTCTTTCTCCTATGAATAGAGGAAGCATCTCAATTGTAATATAGACAATTTGATGAATGAAAATTTGTGAGATTTTCTTTGTGAGAGTGAACACCTTTTGGAGAATAGATTACTCCTTTACTGGTCTCTTTATCCTCAGAGCATGGATTACTCATCGATGGTGAGCTAAGAAACCATTTATCCTCAACTGGTGGGTGTTCCTTTAGACCCTAGTAGTGAGTAGGGGTGTGCAACCAAACCGGATTTACTTGGAACTCGGACCGAACCACTTGAAAAATAGGGTCGGGAATCGGTTCCCGATTAAACCGGTTCCAATTTTTGAGAACCGGTTGAAACTGGTCTGGGAACAGGATCTAGGCAAAGACCCACCCGGAACCGAACTAGTTTTGGAACTGGTTTTTACCCTTTAAAAAAAAAAATCGTTTTTCTATATAGTGCCTTTGGGTCTTTTTGTCTTTGAAAAATTGTTAAAAAAGAAAACTTCTTTTTAAATCAAGTTAAGGGAGAATTGTTTTAAAAGAATTGTTAAAAATAACTGTTCTTATGCATTGTTTTTCTTTTTTAATGGTCCCACCTTCAACTATTACTATAGTCACAGAACAAGTACTACTAACTATTGTAGCACTAATTAAAGCATTTTAAGTCCAACTCAAGAAAGCTATCTTCTTAATAAGAGCTCTATTGCATATACATAAGCAAGCACATTAGATCATATTAGAAATATTTGTGGGAATGAGACTAATATTATATCCATATTTATTGTTAATGTTTATGCATTATTAGTATTTTTGTTTTGTCTTATAATGTTATGAGGATTACATTGTTGTTTTTTCGCTAATTAATGTAAAATTCAAAGCCGTATAGAATATCGAACGGTTGCAAAACAGGTTCCAATAAAAACAAGGTTGACCCTGTTCCTGGACCAGAAAAACAGGGTTGGGTCCAAAAAAGAGTCCAATAAAAACAGGATAGGGTACAAGGTCCAAAAAAGATGAACCGATTATAACAGGGTTGGGTACAGGGTCCAGGTCTAGACCCTACCCACCCTGGACCCGATCACCCCTAGTAGTGAGTTTCTCCTATCCCGAAATCCTTTATCCTTCACGGGTGGTTCGTCCTTTAAGCCTTCGTGGTGAACTTCGTCAATCCCGTTCTTCATCCTTAGTTGGTGGTGCGACATTTACAACTTAGTGAAGATCACAATCTATCCTTTATTTTGTTTTCTTTAACCTTCGATAGACCATCCCCATTCACACCCTTCCAATACACTTAGCCCAAAATATCCCGTTGCAAAATCACTTGCCCACACACGCATTAGGTGTTACAAGGAAACAATTGAGAAATAGAAATTTAGTGTTCATTTTACTAGTAAATTAGAGCTTATAAACTTGTCACGTATCTATTTTTTCTCGGTTTATTCCAAATTAAGTGGATCATAGATAAATTTATTTTCATTTTTATTTTTATCTCAATATATTCTTTTAAATGATTTCAATATAGTCAAAATAAAATAATTCCAAACGTCAAAAATAAGTGAAAAATTGCACATGCATTTTACGTAACTTGGCTATATCTTCGTCCCAAATCATCAAAGCATAGTCTACATTTCTCAATATTAACCTAAAATTTCCCCAATTTAACCCTAATCACCGAATCTCCCAAATTTCCAAATTGGGGATTAGGTTTTTTTTTTTTTAAAAAGAAAAAAAGGGGCATTCACAAATGGCATTGCGCCGCAAACGTATCCTGCTCTTTTCTTTCGCAGCACGAAAATCTATCCTATAAAAGCACGCACTCTATTTACCTACTTTGGATTTTTCCCGAGAGAGCTCGCAAAAAAGATCTCTTTAGAGCCTTAAAGCTTCGATCACTCTTTCTGGCCGAATCATGTCTATAGCATTGGCGATTCTAAGCTTAGAAAAAGAAGTGTCTGCTCCCATGTATGATTGTGGAACAATGGGGATTACCAAAAAAAGTCATAAACTTATTATAATTATGTTAATTTAGTTTTAAACTTCTTCTTTTTTACCAATTCATTCATAATTTTTTTGCAATTGTGTCAATTCAATCCATCCGGCAAAATTTGGCTGACCAGTACTGACATGGCAACAAGCTGGTGCTGGTCGTCCAACGAACAATTTTTTTTTATTTTTTTCGAATTTTTTAATAATTTTTTAATTATCCCTTTCTTTTTTTTTTTTTTTTTTCTTTTTTTAGTCACCTGCCACTGGGTGGAGGAGAAGCCAAGGAGGAAGAAGAGAGCTAAAAAGAAAAGAAAGAAAAGGAAGAAAGGAAAAAATATCAAAAATATTAAAAGATAGTTCACCAAATGGCCAATGCCGGTAGGTGGCCAGTTCAACACCAGCTAGTCAATTTTCACTGGATGAATTAAATTGACACAATTATAAAAGGTTTATAATTGAATTAACATAAAAAAAAAGATTTATGACTAAATTGGCATATTTGCAATAAATTTAGAACTTTTTTTGTTATTCTCCCTAGAACAATGCGCCAACTTTCCGATCTATCTAGTGTGCTTTCCTCTATATTCTAGAAGCCCCATCTCTTACTGCCTCCATATCCTTCAATCCACCATTCCACATCACATTTTGATCCAGCTAACAAGCGTCTGTCCACGAGTAACTGCAGTCACATGATGAGAACAAGAGAATCCATGTTCATTTTACTAATAAATTAGAGCTTATAGACTTGTCACCTAAATGTTTTTTATCGGTTAATTTCAAATGAGGTGGCTCATAAATAAGATTACATTCGTTTTTATTTTTATTTTCATCTGAATGAACTCTTTCAAATGATTTCAGATACACTTAAAATAAAAGAACACCAAATGTAAAAAATAAGTGAAATATTGTACATACGTTTTACGCACAAATTTCTGTGCCCTAGCAAAAGGCATTTTCGTCCCAAATCATCAAAGCATAATCTAAATTTCTCAATATTAACTTAAAATTTCCCTAATTAACCCTAATCGCCAAATCTACCTAATTTTCAAGTTGGGGATTTTCTTCTTCTTCTTTTTTCCTGTAAAAGAAAAGGGGCATTCACTTTATTCAAGAAGCCCCATCTCCTACCACCTCCGGATCCTCAAATCCACAATTCCTGATAACATTCTCATCCAACAAACTAGCCTCTGTTCATGAGAAAACGCATGAGTAACTTCAGTCACGCTATAACCATTTGGTGTTACTGGGAAACAATTGAGAAAAAAAGAACTTCATGTTCATTTTACTAATAAATTAGAGCTTATGGTCTTGTCACTTGTCTGTTTTTTTATCGTTTAGTTTCAAATTAAGCGGATCATAGATAAATTATTTTGAATATTATTTTCATTCAATGAATTTTATTAATATGAATTAAACTGTGAAATGGAATTGAAGTCTAATAGTCAAATTAAACATTCATAAATCAAATTAGACATTAAACTAGAATGGATCAAAACGAATTGACTCAATCGGATCAATTCTTCACAATTTAACTAATCATTGATTGGCTAAAATGATCAAATTGATCCAATTGGTGTGATTTTATCAAATTTAATTTTAGAATTGAGTTGCCTCTAATAAATTGGACTCAATTTTGATAAGTCATGAAGAATATATTATAATTCCTAATTAGGGCCAAAGTTTGGGGGTTTTTGTGTCTAGCTTGGAATTTTAAAATTGACTTGATAAATGGATGTTCTACGATCTATAGATCAAATGACGTAAAATAAACTATATCAAAAGACAACTAAAAATGGAAAAATTTTGAGTTTTGCCAATTAGACATCAAAATTTCTGATTCAGGGAAAAGTTGATTCCTAATTTATATTTGTAAAATTGATGATGTGGAAAAGTAAAAATGAGTTGATTTGTAATTTTTTTTTTTTCCTTTTTTTGAAAAGCAACCAAAAGTCAACTTTTTAGTGATTTGTTACTAAAAATAATGGGCCAAATATTAATTTTTTTTAAATTGAAATTGCAAAAGTGAAATTGAAACTATTCTAAGGATTTTTATGAAAAAAACCAAATTTTAACCGAGGGTTGACTTTTTAGTCAAAGTTTGACCAAAAAGTCAAATTTTTGACTTTTCGAAATTAAAGTACAAACGACTTGTAAAGGTCAATGCTAATTCAAATGTTAAATGACTCTTTTTGGCGAGTCTCATTGCGATAAGAAATCCCTCTTCTCAAGTTTTCACTTTGTATGACACGTCAATTAAAAATTAAATGTCAACATCACCCACTTACTCAACGTCATCAAGGTTCGAATGTAGCTCCAAGATGAGTCACTCCCTACCTCACCCTAGGCCTTCCACAACTTGCGCCCCACCCTTGCCTTCCATTCCCTGGTGATTTTCACAAGCCACATCGACCCGTGATTGCGCATGCACCTACAACTCAAGCATGCTCAACGTGGTGCAAAAGAAGAAGGAAGAACGAAGAAGATGATGAATAAAAAATGAAAAGATAAGGAAACAAATGCGTTTGGATGAAAATGCCCCAAACCATATTGTCAGAATCAGCACGTGAGATGCATTTGCTCGCTAGCCGACAAAGATTTGGTTAGTCAACAAGCAAGACCTTTATTTGAGACTAAGTAAATCACTTTGGATCCTTATTTGAAATAAAGTCCACTTCGGATCCTCTTTTTTTTTTTTAAATGGAAAAATGCTACCAAAAACTCCAAACTATGCCATTTGGAACAATTTTACCCTAAACGTTTTTTCGTGCTATCAAAAACCCCAAATTATACCACTTGGGACAATTTTATCCTAAACTTTTTTTGTACCAAAAAATCCCAAACTATGCTACTCGGGATAATTTTAACCTGAACTTTTTCTTATACTACAAAAAACCTTAAACTATGCAACTTGGGGCACATTTACCCCAAATTTTTTAACTTAATGGCATTTTCATCTTTTTACTTTTTCTTTTTTTTTTCTTTTTTCTCTTCCTCTTCCCTCTACCGGCCACGGTAGAGGGAAGCCGGCGAGGGCCACCCTCGTCAGCGGTAGTGTTCGGCGAGAGCGGCCCTCCCCGACATGGGGCAAGGGCGGCCCTTGCCAAGCATCCCTCGCTTGAGTTGGGCAAGGGCCGCCCCCACCAAATCTAGCAAGGGCGACCCTCATTAGATCTGGCGAGGGCAACCCTCCCCTGCGTCGGGCGACCCTCGCCTAAGTCAGGTGAGGGTGGCCTCTACCCAGTCGGGGGCGACCCTCCCTAACAAGGGTGGCCCTCGCCGGCTTCCCTCTACCAGCCATGGCAGAGGGGGAAGAAAGGAAAAAAAGAAAAAGACAAAAAATGACATTTAGTTAAATAGTTTGGGGTAAATGTGTCATAAGTGGCATAGTTTATAATTTTTTGTAACGCAAGAAAATTTTCAAAATAAAATTGTCTCATGTAGCATAATTTGGGGTTTTTGATGGCAAAAAAATAGTTTAGGATAAAATTGTTCAAAATAACAAAATTTGGAGTTTTTGATGGCACAAAAAAAAAGTTCAGGATAAAATTGTCCCAAATGGCATAGTTTGAGATTTTTAGTGACATTTTCCCTATAAAAAAAAAAAAAGATGGCATTTTGAGCCTCTATTTAGAATTTTCCGCAATTTACTATAAAATACCAATAAAGCTCCTGTGCGAAGAAGAGGAATAACCGCATAGTACAAGTCCTAAATGATGCATAAAAAGAGAATTGAAATTGGAACATCTTTATAGATTTTAATAAACCAAACGGTTGAAACCAACTTCCAACCTCAAATGACACCACAAAATTCATAATTTTTTTGGTGGTGTATGTTGTGTTCATAAAGAATGGACAAAAGCAAAATTTACTAGGCACAGCTCTTTTAAAACCTGCGCTCTTATAAATTTTAATAAACATAAGGAATTGATTGAGTGGCTAATCATTTGGTTTTAATACTGTATAGATCCCATGTCAATTTATGTATTCCTCTCAAATTAATTAACGCAATGCTGGCCGTACAGTGGGTAGATCCTTACCCTATGTTCAGGATGGGACCCTTCTTAACGTGCATTCGCAGAGACTAATTAAAGCCCGGAGGCTCCGATTCTGTGTATATTTAAGCGGATGGTACTTTTTTTTTCTTTCTAAATTATCCATGATGATCTTTGACGTGATATTAAATGAGTGGAAAAACTTTTGAAGTATCAAATTATCTACACTTCCTATTCATTTTGTATAAATTTTTGCTTTCTACATTTCAATTAGGCTGCTTTTATTTTTACGAAAAATAAATGATTTGAAAATTATTTTCTAAAAATTGATCGCTTATCTTGCTTTATATAATTAAACAATGAAAAATATTTTCACTTGATAAAATTTATGTTTAAATATATTCATAAATAACGAAAATATTTTTCATTTATACATTTTTGTGAGTGATACAAGTAATCATTTTTATGGGAATATTTTCAAAATAATTCATTTCTATGAAACGAATGGAGCTTTGGTTTATCTTCACAGTAATCATTTTAAAATGTATGTTCTCATTATGTTTGATAATTGATTTATTCATGTATGTACAATCTATGTTTACAAAGGGAATTAACAATTAAAAGCGAGTTTAAAAGGTTAAATAAGAATGAAATCCAAATCTTTGATGGCTGGCACATTAATAAATCATGGACAATATTGTCACAATAAATATTATGTGTTCATGCAAACTTATAATTTCCAAACAAAATAAAAGCAAAAGCAAAAAAAAAAATCCATCTTTCCTTTTATAGCATGAAGCACCCCCAAGAGAACTTTGACTCTCTAAGGGTCAACTCTTTTGCCTACATATTAGGGGAGGAAAGAAAAGAACACCACTAGTTTGCATACAACTCGTGCACACATTTTCGGATCTGCCAGAGACAATTCCTCATCTCTCTCATTCTTTCCACACAATTCTCATCTTCCTCCGTTTTTCTTGCCTCCTCAAATTCACCCTCTTCCACTTTCAGTTCAGATTAATCAATGGTTTCTTCAAACATAGCTCTCCTGAACTTCCCCAGAAATTGCTAGTGCATGAGATTCAATATTTTTTTTTTTTTCAATTTATACAATTTTAGGCTCTTAGAATCTGAAGAGCTATATATACAAATATATTGATGAAGAAAGAAGAGTAAAAGGAGGGAGAATGGAGAGCTATTTGAACGAGAACTTTGAGGTGAAGCCAAAGCATTCGTCGGAGGAGGTGTTGGAGAGATGGCGGAAATTGTGCGGTGTAGTGAAGAACCCAAAGCGCCGGTTCCGATTCACAGCAAATCTGTCCAAGCGCTACGAGGCTGCTGCGATGCGTCGCACCAATCAGGTCACAGAATTGCTACACTTTTGTTTTCTTCCATTTTCTCTGTATATATTTAAATATAACAATCATGTAGTAGGCTATCGGTTGGTGTTTTATGATTATAGACGTCAATTAGTCAACTTATAGTTTGAACATGGCATGTCATTGTTCTTTTGCACAATTAAAATGAAGGAGCATCTGTTTATCTGATAAGACCACGAGGGCTAGTTTTTAATCACCGATGAGAAAAGCTAAAAGGAACATTGTTTTTCCTTTGCTCAAAGCTAGATATGGGCTATTAACTCAATATTTCTACATTATATTTTCTTGTTGAAAAGTATTTGTTAACGAAATGGACATGCAAGAAAAGGCAAACAAAATCTGGCTTCGTCTAAGCATGCTGATTTGCATTTTATAAACAAAGTCGAAACGATCTCAGCTCCGGCCCCAGAAACGAACGAAGAAAAGCTCTAGCCACTTCAGCCTGTGATTCCACTATTGACGATAATTATTCCCCAATAAGAAGTTAACTTCACATAAAAAAGAGAGCTTCATTTTCGGCAAATCTTAATTAAGCGTTGTAATAGCTCTCAAAGCTTCAAGAAAGCATAAGAATCCGTAGTGCAAGGTATCATTCAGGAGCTCTCATGAGGGACTACAGAGGATAGATCCCACTTCTAGATCTGGGTTCGTTTTCTTGTATGGTACTTGTTTAAATGGCAGCTGTATCTAGGAATTCTGGCGAGTCCCAAGCTAACTTTTCCTTTCCACAAATTGAATTTTGCAGGAGAAACTGAGGATCGCAGTGTTAGTCTCAAAGGCTGCAATTCAATTCATACAAGGTGAATAAGCATTCAATTTGTTGGTGTCTTTATTTTTGTGAACAATGTAAAACTACAATGTGGTGCATGATTGATTTGTAGGTGTATCGCCTAGCGACTACGTTGTCCCTGAGGAAGTCAAAGCTGCTGGCTTTCAGATTTGTGCCGATGAGCTAGGATCAATAGTGGAGGGTCATGATATAAAGAAGTTGAAATTCCATGGTGGAGTAGATGGTATTGTTGAAAAGCTCTTGACTTCGACCACCAATGGACTTACGACTGATAGCAAGTCGCTCAACCAAAGACAAGAAATTTTCGGAATCAACACGTTTGCTGAGAGTGAACCTAAGAGTTTCTGGGTTTTTGTATGGGAAGCTCTACAAGACATGACTCTAATGATATTAGGAGTCTGTGCGTTTGTATCCTTGATCGTTGGTCTTGCAATGGAGGGGTGGCCACATGGGGCGCATGATGGATTGGGAATTGTGGCAAGCATCTTATTGGTTGTTTTCGTTACCGCCACGAGTGATTATCGTCAGTCTTTGCAGTTCAGGGATTTGGACAATGAGAAGAAGAAAATAACCATCCAAGTCACTAGGAATGGGTATAGGCAGAAGATGTCCATTTATGATCTACTCACTGGTGATATCGTGCACCTCTCAATAGGAGATCAAGTTCCAACTGATGGGCTTTTCATTTCCGGGTTTTCTGTGTTGATTGATGAATCGAGTTTGACCGGCGAAAGCGAGCCGGTTATGGTGAGTGTGGAGAACCCCTTTATGCTTTCTGGAACAAAGATTAGAGATGGCTCCTGCAAGATGCTAGTGACGACCACTGGAATGAGAACGCAGTGGGGTAAGTTAATGGAGACTCTTACCGAGGGAGGAGATGATGAAACTCCATTACAAGTTAAGCTGAATGGAGTTGCAACGATCATAGGGAAAATTGGCCTCTTCTTTGCCGTGGTGACTTTCGCGGTTTTGATGCAGGGATTGTTGAGTCGAAAGTGGCAGGCGGGGACTTACTTGTGGTGGTCTGGGGATGATGCATTAGCAATGCTGGAATATTTTGCTGTTGCTGTGACCATCGTAGTGGTTGCCGTACCTGAGGGATTGCCATTGGCCGTGACATTGAGCCTGGCGTTTGCCATGAAGAAGATGATGAATGACAAAGCACTCGTTCGCCACTTGGCAGCTTGCGAGACCATGGGCTCCGCCACGACCATTTGTAGTGATAAAACCGGAACGCTCACCACTAACCGCATGACGGTCGTGAAGTCGTGCATATGCACAAATGTGGAGATAACTAAGCCGTGCTCCGAGATGATTCCAGACAGCGTCGTGAAGCTTTTGTTGCAGTCCATATTCAATAACACAGGAGGAGAAGTGGTAGTGAACAAACAAGGTAAGCTCGAGATACTCGGAACTCCCACAGAGGCGGCGCTGTTGGAGTTCGGCTTATCTTTGGGTGGAGACTTCCTAGCGGAGCGACAAGCCGCGAAGCTCATCAAGGTCGAGCCCTTCAACTCCACCAAGAAAAGAATGGGAGTGGTGCTCCAGCTCACCGAGGGAGGTCTGCGAGCACACACCAAAGGTGCCTCAGAAATCGTATTGGCTGCTTGCGACAAGTTCCTTAATACCAAAGGCGAAGTCGTTCCCCTTGATGAAGCATCGATTAACCATCTCAATGTTACGATTAACCAATTTGCTAGCGAAGCGCTGCGTACTTTATGTCTTGCCTTCATGGAATTGGATGATGGGTTCTCAGCTGCAGATCCAATTCCGACTTCCGGGTATACTTGCATTGGAATCGTTGGTATTAAAGATCCTGTTCGCCCCGGCGTAAAACAATCTGTCACGATCTGTCGCTCTGCTGGTATCACAGTGAGAATGGTCACCGGAGACAACATCAACACTGCCAAGGCAATTGCAAGGGAATGTGGCATCCTTACTGAGGATGGCATAGCAATAGAAGGTCCAGATTTTCGAGAGAAAAGCCAGGAGGAATTACTCCAACTTATACCTAAGATCCAAGTACATATATATCCTTATCTGATTTGCAAAGTAGTTGCGATATCATTAGTAAATGCACCCTTGACTTTTTCTCTTTTTCCTCTAGGTGATGGCTCGATCTTCCCCGCTAGATAAGCATACTCTAGTAAAGCACTTGCGGACCACATTTGAAGAAGTTGTAGCGGTAACTGGTGATGGAACGAATGATGCCCCAGCTCTTCATGAGGCAGATATTGGACTTGCAATGGGCATAGCAGGAACTGAGGTTCGTTGATATTCACAATCTTACATCTACACAACATATAGTAGTTCACGAAATCCTTGTACCTATATATTCCCAAGATATGCATGCTCACAACATTAGGGGTGTGCATCGGTTTAGTCCAATCCGGAAACCGATCCTATCAAGAGAAAGTAGAAAGAGTAGTGTAGGTGTTTTAATAACAAAAGTAAAAGGGACACCCACAAAAAATATCCCTAATAGCGTGGGTTTGTTCCCTCTCTGCACACTTGCCTAGGTATATGTTTCTTTGGTCCCACAAAAAATCAAATAAGTAATGAGACATCTTCCTTTTCAATTTTTTCATTAAATTAACAAACTATATTTATTAGAAAAAAAAATATAATTGTCAACAGTTGTATGTACCCCGTTCTTGGATATCATATCAGAATCGAGAATTGATTCCCAATTCCAAAACCAACCGGTCTAGATGCTAGGGACTGACCCACTCAAGAACAAATTACTCCTGCATAACATTGGTTTCGTGCAAAAGAATCCTGTGAAATTAAAAAAAAAAAAGCAAAGGGCTTGAATTTGCGAAGAGTCTTTGTCAGAAGGATGAGATGAGAAATGAATGGTATATCTAGATGCTGACAACGAATAACTTCTGTTTTTGTCTTTTGTATTGTTACAGGGTTTCGGTATCTAAATATTCGTGCATAGTAGGGGGCATCTTCATTCTGGTATAACAATGGGAACGACATCTGATTGGATCTATATTTACCATTTTCTGATTTCAGGTCGCCAAAGAGAGTGCTGACGTCATAATCCTGGATGACAATTTTTCCACAATAGCGACAGTAGCTAAATGGGGGCGTTCCGTATACATCAACATTCAAAAGTTTGTGCAGTTCCAATTGACAGTTAATGTGGTTGCTCTAGTTGTCAACTTCTCTTCGGCTTGCTTGATGGGTGAGAACGCCTGCTGCGTACTTTCCTTTAAGAAAGGAATCATGCTTCTTCTTTTTTTCTCTCTTACCTTTTTGATGCTTGTCATCTCACTGTTGTCCAGGGAGTACTCCACTCACTGCTGTTCAGCTTCTCTGGGTGAACATGATCATGGATACCTTAGGTGCACTTGCACTCGCGACAGAGCCGCCTAATGATGAATTGATGAAACGTCCACCAGTTGGAAGGAAGGGGAATTTCATAAGCAATGTCATGTGGAGGAACATTTTAGGACAATCTCTATATCAGTTTCTGGTTATCTGGAATCTCCAAGCAAAAGGAAAAGCTATGTTCGGTCTCGACGGCCCAGATGCAGATCTTATTCTAAATACACTCATATTCAACTCATTTGTTTTCTGTCAGGTGAGTTGCTTCTTTTTTGGCTTCCTAGTTTTCAATAAGTACAGTTTTTTCTTCAACAAGATAAATCTTGCCCAACTTTAAATGCATCATAAAGAAGTATCCTCATCTTTACGCCAGTAAAAAGATACCTAGCTCACGAGAAAAGCTGTCTGGTTTCTGTTTTGCAGATCTTCAATGAAATAAGCTCGAGGGACATGGACGAAATAGATGTTTTCAAAGGAATATTAGATAATTATGTGTTTGTGGCTGTTTTGAGCAGCACTGCTATCTTCCAAGTTATTATCATCGAGTTTTTGGGCACATATGCAAACACGTCGCCTCTCACCTTCTCTCAGTGGCTGCTTAGCATAATCATCGGGTTTCTAGGAATGCCGATATCTGCTGGTCTGAAGATGATCCCCGTATAAATGGGAATCGATTGAAGTTGTATAATTTGAATTGCTGCATATGGAACCTTTATGTAGAACTTCAGCACTGACCTTAATGGGGTATAGATCAATGAAATCATTCTTTGCTTGGTTTTGTTGGGGCAAGTGTTTCTTAACTTTGTTGACTTCCTCGACTAAACCCTGTGATGAAATCCCTGGATTTATTTTTTTAAATTTCGAATAGTTGTTTTGGTATTGTCTCTGCTTTGAGTCCTTTAACTTAACATTTTCTGCAAATAGTTTCTCTAAACTTTTCATGCACAATCCATTACTCTACATCAAACTCTAGATATCTACATTGTATATTTAGACTCTCCAGAGCCATAGCCATTCACTGACTTTTTTAGTTAGCATGTGCCATTTACATGACTTTCATATGCCGTGGGTGTTTCCATTATTTTGCAATTCTCCATACCAAAATTCCTTGTCATGTTTTTCCTTAAGAATGAGTTTTGTTCGTTTCACTTGACATCCAAGGAAGAAATTGAGTTCACCCATTAAACTCATTTCAAACTCGTTGTGCATAACTATGGCAAAGTTCTTGCATAGTGTCATCGGTAGAACCAAAAACAAAATCGTTTACATAGATTCGTATAAACAAAATATCCATACCTTCATTCTGTACGTATAAAGTTTTGTCTACTTTACTTTTTCCAAACCCATTTTTTATCACAATATTGCTCAATTTTTTCATACCAAGATATTGAAACTTGCTTTAAGCCATATAAAACCTTGTGAGTTTGCAAATGCACTCACCTCTTCCAGGTTCTCCAAAACCTAGCAGTTGTTCTATAGAAACTCTTGCTTTGATGTAGTCATCTAGGAATGCACTTTTTTCTTCTATTCATTAAAGTTTAAAGTTATGAGAAGACGAATGGCTTATAATCTAGCGTCGGGTGTGCAGGTCTCATCATCGTCTATTTCCTCTTATTGAGAATTACTTCTTGCAAATAGTTTAGCCTTATTTCTTACCAATTTACCTTCGTCGACTAGCTTGTTTTGGCACACACACTGCCTACCAATCACTGGAAGGTCTTTTGCTCTCAACACAAGCATCAATTCTTCAATTACCTTGAATCGGTAGTGCTCCTCTAGCATTGCTTCTATTGAATTTTCATCTTGGAGAGATCTCTTTATACTCCTTGGTTCTACATCAAATAGAAACACCAGTGAGTTCATCGCTTCTTTGAATGACGATTTGGGTCTTGATTCCTTCTGAAACATCTCCGAGAATTCGCTATTTTGGATGATTTGACTTGAAATTCCAATCCTTTGGGAGATGTGAAGAATATATATTATTTTTTTCTTTCCGGTTTTTGCTTTTGTAGAAGTAGCAGCTGCGCTAGGAGTTGGTTCTTCATCCTCCATAGTTTCCATGAACTTTTGAAAATCTTCGCATTTCACATTAATTGATTCTTGTACTTTCTATATAGCCTAGTTAAATATACGATAAGCTTTGCTTGAAGGAGAATAACCCAAAAACATACTTTCATACAACCTAAGATCGAATTTGCCAATGTCATCATTTTTTAGAATACAACATTTACAACCAAAGATGTGAAAGTATGCCATATTTGATTTCTTTCCTTTAAAAAACAGGGGGCTTTCTTTACCAAAGGGTTTACGGTAGACTCTATTAATGAATAGGATGCAGTAGCAATTACTTCTATACGAAAATATGCAGTAGAAATTTCTCTCTATAGTTCCATTTTGTTGTGGAGTGTAGGGAGCAAAAAGTAGTGCTCAAAATCTCATGATTTTCAAATTCTCCCTTATAATCAGTTTTAATAGAACTAATACTATATTATCCCTTCTGGTTTGAACTCTTTTTGAAAAGTTCACAAAAGAGTGGAATGCTTAATATGTATGTTCAGGGATTATGACTTAAGTAAATCTTGCATTATCATCTATTATTAGCGAAGAATACTCATTACCACCAAGGCCTTTTCTCTTTGTTGGCCAAAATATGTCTGGGTAAAAGCTGGAATGCTTGATTAGTAGAAAAAGTATCTTTGGATTTGAACGAACTCTTGGTTTGCTTCCCTAGGGTGCATGCTTTGCACAATGCTTCAAACCTCCTTTCGGGCAAACCACGCGCCCAATTTTTCAGGGACAGCTTTAGGATTTGCCTGAGACTTGTATGTGCAAGCTTCTTGTGCCTCATATTGCTCTCATCTTTTACGCAAAACGAGGAACGATCCTGCAAATGGTTAGCATCTTCTACATCAAATATTATTTCCGTTCCTTTTCCAATTGATTTTTTATCTTGATCTCTGTCCAATCTGACACATTTTCATCCTTCGAAATTTATGTGTAGCCTTTATCACGAAGTTGACTAATGCTCAACAAGAGAGAGAATTGTCAAAAAAGCCCTAAATTTATTGCAATTATGCCAATTCAGTCTTAAACCTTTTTTTTACCGATTCAATTCTAAATCTTTTGCGATTGTGCCAATTTAGTTCATACAACCAAATTTAGCTGGCTGGAACTAACGTGGACGTCGGCTTGCACCGGTGACAATATTTTAATAATATTTTAATTATTTTTCAAATTTTTTTATTATTTTTCAAATTTTTCTATTTTTTTCCTTTTCTTTTTTTTTTTTCTGTTCCTCCCTTGCCCCTCCCCCGCCGGCGGGGTGGCCAGCCAACTCCGACAAGACTTGCCGGCCACCGCACAAGGGCCGTGAAGCTCGCCGGCGACGGGCGAGGATCGTGTCCCCCGTCAGACCGGCCACCCTCGCCGACGGCCTCGCCTAGACCAAGGCGAGGCCTGGGGGCCGTGGCGTGGCAGCCTCGCCCGGATCCGGGTGAAGCCGCCACGCAAGGCTGGCCTCGCCAGTCCTGCGGCGCCTTCGCCCGGATCCGGGCGAGGCCGCTCGCCCGCGGCCCCCGTGCCTCACCCTAGTGCGGGCAAGGCCACCAACGAGGGTGGCCGGTTTGATGGGGCTGCGACCCTCGCCGACCACCGACAAGGGCTTCACGGCCCTCACACAGTGGCCGGCAAGCCTCATCGAAGCTGGCCAACCACTGCCGCCGGTGGGGAGAGGGGCAAGGGAGAAACAGAAAAAATATATACATATATTAAAAAATAGAAAATTTTTAAAAATTCGAAAAATAATTAAAATATTATCGCCGGCAACGATCGGCGTTCGCGTCGGCTCCGCCGGCCAAATTTGGCCGAATGAACTAAATTGGCACAATCGCAAAAGGTTTAGGATTGAATCGGTAAAAAAAAAGGTTTATGACTGAATTGGCATAATTGCAATAGGTTTATGACTTTTTTGGCAATTCTCCCCTTAACAAGATGTGGTTCAAGCCCTTGACCAAGGATACATCTTTAATTATTGGAATTTCGAGCTTGACTTATCCTTTACCAATCATCTTTCTTCTATCTTTTTCTCCGAAGATCACGGTCCCACCATTAATTCCAAGAGTCCCAAATTTTGATGGGCCTCTGGTCGTGTGTCGTGAACATCCGTTGTCGAGATACATTTGCACGTTTTCTTCTTCGATCGGCTGCATGCCTACAAGAAACAGAGCTTCTTTTCTTCTCTCGGCCCTAAATGTTTTTGGGTCCTTTGTTAGACATAAAGATTATTTTTATTAGTGCTTGATCGGATTTGGGAGGGCTAGAGCCTGTGGTTAGATGTGTGGGTGGATTGGGTTGAGTTTAAGCGTGTCATAAATGAATTCAACTCCAATTCACCTATTCGACTCACATTGACCTATTTATTTTCTATACAATTTAGATGGACCAATCCAACTCAATCAGTACCCAATTCACTTCTTTTGACTGTACATTATTTCAAAATTAAAGAAAACAGTCTACACCGAGTTTCCTTCGTAGAGGCCATGTGAGTTATGAAGACACGACTGTCCTTGTCGCTGCATTAGACCACCCACTCCCTCGTCTAGCGAAGTCACGGTTGTGGCACGACAGCTCCACGTCTAGCACCACTCCAATAACCAATGAGCCTTAGGCAGTAGTTAGATGAACAGTTGTCCCCGTTGCTGCATCAAACTAATTGCTCTCTCATCTAGCGATGTCACATATGCGGCACAACAACTCCACGTTTAGCACCACTCTAGTAACCAATGAGCTCTAGACGGTTATTAAATGAATACGTGATTTAATATTTTAATTATTCTAACACTCCCTTTGCTTATTAGCTAGATTTTGTACTAAGCATGGAAATATGTAATGGGAGAGACAAATAGGGGCTTTATAAGATTTGAACTTAGGACCTCCTGTTCTGATATCATATAACATTTTATAAAAACAGTGTCAACTGTTATAAAAACTTAAATTATCATATGAAAGTGTAGTTCAATATTTTAAATATTTTAAAAAATGTATAAGGCAAAAGCATTCCACTCATATCGAGGGCATCGACTGAAGCACACCAATTACGAAGATTGAACTCCTCCTCCTCCCTTCTTTCAACTAGAATAATATCAAGTCGCTCTTCCGATCGTCAATGTAGAATTGAAAATGGATCGTTTCAACAACACGTCGACCAAATCTTAAATATTAGGGTTTGGATATGCGCGGAGATAGACCCCAATACCTAAGGTTCTGATTCACTTTGTAGTTTCCACCAAATTTGATTGATGCTTCGTCGAGGACCTTCCCTGCCGAACATCTTCGAGCTCCTCTACTTCATCGAAGACATCCCCAAGCAAGAGTTGCTCCTCGATTAGTAGACGACGACTAGCGAGGAGAAGAGAGCAAAGAGGGAAAAAGAACAGAATGAGCTCTAGTAGTTGGAAATGGGTTTTAAATTGAATCCATTTAAATCCATTTATTTTAAATTTTACATTTTGAAATCCATTAAGAGTAGCTCTTCAAATATGAAGTGATACATATATGACTCGTCGGGTTTTAAGACCTATTTTGATAGGTTTACCTGGGAGAAAGGGCGGGCCGGAGCTTGTGGGCCACGTGACCAGGATCAGGGAGAAAATATTGGATACGTCGCTTGTGCCAGCGTGTCAAACGGGAAGGGGGGTGGTTGAGCGACACGTGTCTAAGCTGTCGTGCCACGTAGACTAGGGTTTCAAAAAAATTTCAATCCCCACGCGCTCCCTTTTCTCTCTCCTCTCCCCCTTTTTTTCTCCTCTTCTCTTCGCTTTTCTCACGTCCCTCTCGACAATTCTCTCTCTTCGCCTCGAAGCTCTCCCCGTCCACTTCTTCTCTCTCTTCGTCTCGAAGCTCTACGCGACCATTTCTCTCGACGACCGCCGCGCCCGATCGACGACCTCCCGCCCGCAAGAGCCGAAGGTCGCTAGAACCCGACCGCCTCCGCCCGCTCCGTCGCCGCTGCATTGCCCGACGGCCGCCGCACCGCATGCTCGATCGACGACCGCCGTGCGATCGATCGACGACCGCCGCGCTCGATCGACGACCTCCGCTGCCCACAAGAGCCGAAGGTCGCGAACCCGATCGCCTCCACCCGCTCCGTCGCCGCATTGCCGACGGCCGCCGCGCCGCACCCGACGACCGCCGCCCGACTTGATCGACGATCGCCGCCGCGCCCGACGACCTCCCCGCCCACAAGAGCCGAAGGTTGCGGAACCTAACCGCTCCGCCCGCTCCGTCGCCGCATTGCCCGACGGCCGCCGCGCCGCACCCGACGACCGCCGCCCGACTTGATCGACGATCGCCGCCGCACCCGACGACCTCCCCGCCCACAAGAGCCGAAGGTCGCTGAACCTCGACCGCCTCCGCCCGCTCCGTCGCCGCATTGCCCGACGGCCGCCGCGCGCTGCGCCCGACGATTTGCCGACTTGATCGACGATCGCCGCCGCGCCCGACGACCTCCCCGCCCACAAGAGCCGAAGGCTGCCCATTTCTCTCTCCTTTCTCGAAGCTCTCCCCGCCCATTTCTCTCGACAACCGGCGTGCTCGATCGACAACCGCCGCCACGCCCGATCGACGACCGCCGTCGCGCCCGACGACCTCCCCGCCCACAAGAGCCGAAGGTCGCGAACCCGACGCCTCCGCCCGCTCCGTCGCCGCATTGCCCGACGACCGCCACGCGCGCCCGACTACCGCCGCGCGCTCGATCGACGACCGCCTCCCCCCGCTCCGTCACGGGTATCCCCCCTTTTGTTGGCACCCTTAAACCGGAACCTTGGTGCGACTATAGAAAATAGAGGAGCCACGGCTTTGTATGAATATGGGAGACCAAGATTTTTACATAACACGGGAAGAAGACAACCGATAGAGCAATCGTATTGTGCGGGCTAAATTTCGTTTGTAAGGAGCTTTTAATGACAAGTTAAACTTCAATCTAGTGTCCAAGAAGAGTGTTTGTGGGAGCACGATTTCGGGCATCGAATTATCCAGTCTAAAAGTCCGGTACATATATCATATGAGAGAGAAGAGACATACCCCAACAATTGGGTGTGCGGGTTTCACACGTAATTTTGGTGAGGTTAATATGATTCCTTCCAAAGATATCTTCAATATGAGGATATGAAGCGGCCTGTTCAAGGACATGTGCGAATAATATCATCGGGGGATGTTAGTGGTACAAAGAAATCGTCATTAGATATTAGCCCTTCAAATATTTAATGGCATGATTGAGTGCGGTTTGGGAATTGTTGTTCGTGTTTGAATAATGTTTTGTGTTATTACTATGAATCTATGTTTAATTGCATTAATATGATGATTTTTTTTACTCTTGTGATGTCTCGTTAGTTGCTTAGAGGGTGAGAAGTTGATCCTCCAGTTCTTTGATATCTCTATTAATTGAAGGCATTGCACAACATTCAAAGGGCAGTTATCAACTTATCGGTATCTCTACATTTTTTTTTCAGTACGCAGGTTGCTTTTGCCGATCTAAGTATGGTGTGAAGGACTCCTAAATTGCCATTTATCGAGTGCAAGTAGATTTCAACTATTTAAGACAAAGCAACTCATAGTCATCTGTTTGGGTGTCATTTGAATCCTAGTTTGGGAAATTTGCACGCGTAAATTTATCAGATGGCTGAATCAGAGGTAATTTTTCAATTTTATTATGTAGAACATGTTTTGCTTTCTTTTGTACTAAGCATGGAAATATGTAATGGGAGAGACAAATAAGGGGCTTTATAAGATTTGAACTTAGGACCTCTTGTTTCGATATCATATAACATTTTATAAAAAAAATGTCATTTGTTATAAAAACTTAAATTATCATATGAAAGTGTAGTTCAATATTTTAAATATTTTAAAAAATGTATAAGGCAAAAGCATTCCACTCATATCGAGGGCATCGACTGAAGCATACCAATTACGAAGATTGAACTCCTCCTCCTCCCTTCTTTCAACTAGAATAATATCAAGTCGCTCTTCCGATCGTCAATGTAGAATTGAAAATGGATCGTTTCAACAACACGTCGACCAAATCTTAAATATTAGGGTTTGGATATGCGCGGAGATAGACCCCGATACCTAAGGATCTGATTCACTTTGCGGCTTCCACCAAATTTGATTGATGCTTCGTCGAGGACCTTCCCTGCCGGACATCTTCGAGCTCCTCTACTTCATCGAAGACATCCCCAAGCAAGAGTTGCTCCTCGATTAGTAGACGACGACTAGCGAGGAGAAGAGAGCAAAGAGGGAAAAAGAACAGAATGAGCTCTAGTAGTTGGAAATGGGTTTTAAATTGAATCCATTTAAATCCATTTATTTTAAATTTTACATTTTGAAATCCATTAAGAGTAGCTCTTCAAATATGAAGTGATACATATATGACTCGTCGGGTTTTAAGACCTATTTTGATAGGTTTACCTGGGAGAAAGGGCGGGCCGGAGCTTGTGGGCCACGTGACCAGGATCAGGTCTAGTTTGGACGGAGAGAAAGGAGCGAATATCAGTACTTTGATTTGTCTGCGTGAACCTTCTTTTTTTATTCCTTTTCTTTTTAATCAAAGTAAATACAATTTGATTATTTGATTAAAAAGAAAAGGAATAAAAAAAAAAAAGTCAATAGGAATCGAATTCCCCAATGCGGTGACGCTCCCACCTCTGACGGCCAAGAACTCGGCCCCACCAAACAAGCTTCAACGGCTACGATCTGTCTGTACTAATGAACACCATCACAGCCGTCAAGCACGGTTCTGCGTTCCTCCGGGCGACTCGCGTTCTCTCGCAAGCCATCGTCCCCAGAGGGAGAAGAAAATCACGAAAACGAAAACGAAACCAGAGAGCGCACTCCTCTCTCTCTCTCTCTCTCTCTCTCTCTCTCTCCAGTTCACGGATCTCTCTGTGTTTCTGAAAGATGAGCAAGGGACCGGGGCTCTTCTCGGAAATCGGCAAGAAAGCGAAAGGTATCGACTCAATACCCCTCCCTTTCCGATTCGCCTCGCGCGTTGCTTGGTGCTCGCGGAACGGATTCGTTCCTCCAGTGTTGACCCTCGCGATTTCGTCGATTCGATGCAGATATTCTGACCGCGAACTACACCACCGATCACAAGGTCTCCATCAACACCTGCAGCGAAAATGGAGTGGTACGTCGATCGATTATATCGTCTCCCTCCTCATATTCGGAATATGTGCAATAGATGGGAACTGTCTCGTTGAATTGTTGCTTGCTTCTTTCTGGTGAATCCATAATTAGGAAAAAAAAAAAGATTTTATTGATCGGATGGGGTGTTTGGCTCGATTGGGTCATTTATGTGATCCCTTTTCCCCAAATGAGTAGGTCTGATTTGATTAAGGAAGTAGCGATTGCAGCTTGTTTGTGCTCCACTTTGTTTCTAGATTTATCCGGTTATTGACTTTATTACTTTCTAGAATTAATTCTTTCTTTTTTTAGAATTTTGCATTCTATATCTTTCTGCAATTTTAGTGGTTAAAGAACGGTCATGCCTGGTGAAATTCCACAGGATTTCTTCCTTGTTATGGTCATATCTCACATGAGGCAGAGATGATAGCTGGAATTGAAAACTCGTGCAGAACTTCGAGTTTGTTTGCTAAAACAAATAAACTTGTTAGAAATGTGAAAATAACAACCTTACCATTTTGATGAATTTACAACTGGAGGCAATGGCCGAAATTGCCGAAATTGGTTGCAGACATCACTAGTACCAAACCATCTATATCAACAAAGCGATTATAGAGATGGGCACCAATTGTTTTTACATGGTAGTTACGCGTGGTCTCTTTGTCACAGTTATGTATAGATAGCGTGTTCTGGTTATCTTGTAAGGTCCATCCTCAGTTCAGCAATTAAGATTTCAATCAGCTTCAGAAAGCACAAAGTGGGTAGAATAATTTTGAAAATGGCGAATCTCACGTAACCATAAGTATCTTAAGGAATTTAGAGGTCAAAATAGCATGGCATATCATGACTTTTAATTAGCCATGGATGAAATTTGCTTATGGTGGTTCACAATTACTCCCTCCTTCTCTCTCTGTGCATGACCGCACACAAAAGTTTTTAAATGTTATTTTTGTTGCATTTGTGGGCTTCTCATTACTTTTGCCTTATACAGATCCTCACATCGACAGCAGTGAAGAAAGGAAGCCTTTCAACTTCTGATCTGGCTGCAAAATACAAGTATAAGAATGTCCTTATTGATGTCAAAGTTGATACTGAGTCAAATGTGGGTTGCTCTTTCTTCATAATTGTTTCCTTTGAAGCTTGAAGTGAGGAGTCTGAATTAACTCAAATGTTTAATTTGACATTGATCCTTGTGTTGGCAGATTTCCTCTACCCTCACTTTCACTGACATCCTCCCATCAACCAAAGCCATCACCTCATTTAAAGTGCCATACTATGATTCTGGCAAGGTAAAAAAATTTATTTTGCTAACCTTGGGAATCATTTAAGAAACCGCTTGCTGTTTGCTTTTCTGATGGCTTGACATTCACTATTTTAATGCAGCTGGAGGTTCAATACTTCCATGAACATGCGACCCTTACTACAGCTGTTACATTGAAACAATCTCCTGTTTTTGACCTTTCCACCACCATTGGTACTCCAAGCCTTGCATTTGGTGCAGAGGCAGGATATGATGTGACATCAGGCAACTTCACAAAGTACACTGCTGGGATGAGTGTGTCCAAGCCAGACTCTTATGCTTCTGTGATATTGTAAGTTTTGTGCTCATTAATTTCCTTAAAAATTTTAGACATTGAATAAATCAATGGATGGAAGATTCTTGACTTTGATGCTCATGGAATCTACTTCTCAGTGGTGACAAAGGGGACTCTATCCGAGCATCATATGTACACCATCTGGATCAGTCTAAGAAGACTAGTGCTGTTGGAGAGATTTGTAGAAAGTTCTCCACGAATGAGAATACTTTTACAGTTGGAGGTTCATATGCCATTGATCACCTCACCATAGTGAAAGGAAAGCTGAATAATTACGGGAAGCTTGGGGGGGTCCTACAGCATGAGGTTATACCGAAGTCAATGTTTACAATCTCTGGTGAGATTGACACCAAGGCTCTGGAGAAGGCTCCCAAGTTTGGTTTGTCCATTGCTCTTGTTCCATGATTTCTTGGCCATCTGTTGATGGGATTTTTTAAGCCCTTTCTCTGATTATTTTTGCCAATGCTTGGAAATGAGCACTTAATAAATAGTACGCCAAATTTATTGCCTTTGCTTGGCTGAATTGTTTTTGCTCTTTGTGCTTTATGATGAATTTTTGTACTTGGAGACATTCTCTAAGAATCTGAGTTTCGGTGAGAATCAGACTGATAAGTTATGGTTGCTTTTCTCGAACCAAGTGATTCAAATCACCTGTAGGTTTTTTTTTTTTTTGCATCCATTCTGATTTATGGTGATGACATCCATGGATTTTAGAGTGCTTTAAAGTGATTTATGTCTAGATCTTTAAACAATATGACATACTTTAATTATTAGTAGTGTATAAATTATTAGTACAGTGGTAGAAATCATTGATTACACCCAATCTGTGCTCATTATAGGAATTGTTGTTGATTAGCAATGATTTCCTTATCAGTTTCAGCGGTCCAGCTTATTAATGTAACTCGGTTTAGAATGTACAGTCGATGCATGACTAACTTAAGTGAACTAAGGTGATTACTTGGCGTTGTCATGCTTGCCTATTAGGTGCAATCTCGTCTATATATGAGGAAATGATTGAGATGGAAAAGGGTTTTCTCCCATTACTTCTGCTTCTAGATTTTCTTTCAGGACAAGTTCCACAAAACCCTCTTCGACTTTACACATTATTTTCTGAACTTTCAAGTCCCGGCCATCCAGTTGTCTCTCCACTTTAAGCGACAAATGCACTAGGCTGGAGCTTGTTTGGAATGCAAGCATTAGATGGACTTAGAGTGGATCTCTCTCAACCTGAGCATTCGAAGATAGTAGGATGAGTTAGCTGGCTATTGCTTGAAAAATAGCAGATGAAGGAGAAGATGGCTAGAGGGAGACTCAAGTAGCTGTCGCTAATGAGGATTTTAAATGGTTTTTTTTTAAAGACAGTTGTTAAATATTATTATTGTCATCATTGTGCTAAGTTTTTGGTGTTTCGGCAGACATAAATTTTCTAGTTAGTTTCGAGTTCTCTTTTCTTTGGTATTTGTTGTTTAATTTTTTTTATTTGCTCTTTAGTAGTATCATAAAGGGCAAAAGAGGGATTTTATCCACAATATGAAGATTTGCCCTATAAAGTCACATGTAAATTACCATTCTCTTGTTTGTTCCAACACCGGAATGTGGTCCAAATTATATTTTTTTTCTTTATCTAAGTCTAGCAAAATAATTAATAAGTATAATTACGTTCCCCAGAATATTCGTGTATCTCTTTATATTCCATTTTAATTTTTGATCTGAAAAATCAAACTCACGAAAAAGGAGATCAACATATACTAATAATTAATAGAAAAAAAAAGTAGGAGAATCAGTGATAATATCCTTCTTGCCCAAGAACTTTTCGCCGGTGAAGGCCACCCGAGCCTCGCTGGTGAGGGCCTCCCTTGCCTCACTCGACCCAAGCGAGGGAGCCTCGCCTCGGGTGGCCATCTCCTAGCGTTGAGCGAGGGCGCTCGAGCTAGATCCGCAAGGGACCGCCCTAGCCGGATCTGGCCTAGGTGGCCCTCACCCAACGCCGACATCGATGAGGGTAGCCTCGCCAGCTTCCTTTTGTCAAGTGAAAAAAAAAAATAGAAAATGACGAAAATGTCCTTCAGCCCAAAAAACTTT
The DNA here is from genome assembly GCA_014182845.1 of Corymbia calophylla. Classification (NCBI taxonomy): domain Eukaryota; kingdom Viridiplantae; phylum Streptophyta; class Magnoliopsida; order Myrtales; family Myrtaceae; genus Corymbia; species Corymbia calophylla. Next base: position 7,214,573 of record CM024701.1, on the reverse strand, counting down.
GGGGTAAATTTGTTCTAAGTAACATAATTTAGGGTTTTTGATAGTACATAAAAAAGTTCAGAGTAAAATTGTCACAAGTGATATAGTTCAGAGTAAAATTATCACAAGTGATATAATTCAAAGTAAATTTGTCACAAGTGGCATAGTTTAGAGTTTTTGGTGACACAAAAAAAGTTCAGGGTAAAATTGTCACAAAAGGCATAGTTCAAGATTTTTTGTGATATTTGCCCTTAAAAAAATATTTGAGTCTTCCACGTGTCATTAGATTAGTGTTGCATTTTTTGAAAAATTATCTTTCGGTAAATCCGCATGGGAAAATATGATAGACAGATCCTTCTTCCTTCCATGAATCTTTTCTTTGTTTCTTCTTCCACCGGCCCATTTTATATTACAATACTCAAACTTTGGGCCTTAATAAGTTCATTTGAAACTGAACAATTTTAATAACTTAAAGCCCAAAATGAAGTCCAGCCCAACATCATGAAACCCTAACTACCATGTCCTATATAAATAACTTTATCTTCGCCAACCTGTACTCCTTAGACTCCGAAACCCTAGCGAGAGAGAAAGAGAGAGCGAAGATGAAGTATAATCCTCGCGTCACCAGCTCCCGCCGCAAGAACCGGAAGGCCCACTTCACGGCGCCGTCGAGCGTCCGCCGCGTCCTGATGAGCGCGCCCGTGAGCTCTGACCTCCGGGCGAAGTACAACGTGCGGTCGATGCCGGTGCGCAAGGACGACGAGGTCCAGGTGGTTCGCGGGACGTACAAGGGTCGCGAGGGCAAGGTCGTCCAGGTCTATCGCAAGAAGTGGGTTATCCACATCGAGCGCATCACCCGCGAGAAGGTCAATGGTTCGACCGTGAACGTGGGGATCCATCCCTCGAAGGTCGTGGTCACGAAGCTCCGGCTTGACAAGGACCGCAAGTCCCTGCTCGATCGCAAGGCCCAGGGACGCGCTGCAGCTGACAAGGACAAGGGGACCAAGTTCACCGCTGAGGATGTCATGCAGAACATCGATTGAGAGAGATGGAGAGTGAGGAAGGTCCTTTTTACTAATTTTGGTTGTTTTGTTACTTCAGAAGATTATTTGCTGATATATACAAGGATATTGCTTTAGATGTCTGGAATACCCCGCTTTTTTTTTTTAATTTTATCTACGAACCAGATGGGATATTCTGTCTCCTACTTTAGTACATTGTTTCAATTTCGTGTGATTGCTTTAGTTCTTTAGTGGTCAGTCAAGTCTTGTTACGTTGCTGACTTTGGTTTGGTAATTCAAGATGATGGTTGTCTTGTGCACTATCATCGTCCCCGAGGCGGTGAAATACTGGCAGAAATAGACTCGATAATCAGTTGGGTAACCAATTGTTTTAGATATAATGCAGTCTACATATTCTCTCAGTGGGTTCTATTCATCGGACTGGATTGATCGGTCCTTATTGGACGTTGGCTAGTGCAGCGTTTCCATGGATCTCCTCTTTAATCTCTGTGCTAGCTGGTTTGGTCTAATGTTGTCAGCTTTGGACTGAACTTGACCAGGCAGTGGTGTCTGTGTTTATCTGCAAATTACAACACTTTGAAGTGCTGCTTTTAGATGCGACTGTTGTATCAATCAGTCTAGTATATTTGACATGCATATGTGATGCCTTTCTGTGCTGTGACATTAATGTGTCGATTTTGTACATCCACGAGTGATTGATACAGATAATCTTGAACCCTTGCGTGAGGTTGGAGTCTTTCCATATCATTCGCTTGTGGCTTGTAAGTGTGGTTGCTAGGATTGTTAGTGCTGCAATATCTCTTAGAGCGCCCTCCTAGTTTTTCTTCTTTTTATTTTTTGCCTTCTCCCGGAGTAATAATTGCTTCTTGTTTAATCGTATGAGCATGTAACACTTTTTTCCACCCTTAGTATAGACTATGAGTTTAGTAAACAATGCATTGATCTGGATTTCTTTCTTCGTTTTTGATTAGTTACATGGGTTTGCATTACTTGGTTGTGCTCAGCTTGCTTATGTGCCTGCCATAATAGATTTGTGTTGAATGGTTGTTGATAATAATTGACAGATTTAGCCGTTAGGCAACGGAATGTTGCCTGATTACATGATTGTTAGCTGATATAAGTAGAATAGCTGTCACAGAATAATGATGTCAGGTAGGATGTTGCTAAATTTGAGGCAAACTTGCAATACTTCTTGGAGTTTCTTCGGAGCTTTTCTACATCCCTTTGTTTTTAGAGTTGGGGGCCTTCTTGTGAAAGGAACTTGTTATAAATCTTGTTTTGGAGTGCTTTTGCAGAGCGTTGGTATTATTGTGATTGGCAGTTTTTTGCCAGTTGATTTGGTGGAGGGTTTGTGGGGATGAAGCTTGTTCATATTTTTACCATTCTTAATCTGATGAATCATTGTGATTCAGCACTAGATTATCAAGTGATCACGGATGGTTCCTCTGAGATGATTTTTTTCGTCAATTTCAAATGGTATATATGCTTTTAAACAAGGAATGCGTCTGATATGCATTAGAGGCCAGGGTAGTTTAATTTTTCCCTTTGGTTTGGTCCTCCTCTACACATCTCCACTGCATTCCATACGCTTACTGTAAATTTTACAGTGTCAAGGCCTAATTCAGTGCGGAAAGATGTATCCTCCACAGGCTTTATTGGCAACTCTGCCATTCGTTCAATATGCTATTAGAGTCTGGTCATCATCCTATATGCTATTGGAGTTCTGACGAGAAATCCAGTTCATCAATCGCTTCAACCGTTTGAACCGCCGGGTTGAAAAGAATAGAACGTTATATCTAAACTGTCGTTTACATTCTTATTGAAGCTAATGGACAAACATAAGCGCTTAGTTTAGTTGGCTTTTGATTTAGGTGTACATATATATGGTTAGGGTTTGAACTCCCCTAGTTGGTAGATTGGCTATTCGTGTTATGTCGAGGGATATAACGTGAATGTTACTAATCTGAATACCACACATTTGATAAACGCATAGCAAGGTCGCCGGCTCGACCCTCATCACCAAAGCCGAGGCTGCTGCATCGCTCCTTCAGCGGTCCAACCTTCGGCCATCTCATCTTTGGGTTCTAATCTTCGGCTTGTCCATCTTGTTTCGAATCTTTTGGGCATTTTTCAGTTTTTCTTGGGTGCTTTTAAATTTGGTCCAAATTTTTATGTGGCCCCAGCCGGTATGACTATCGAAAGATATCGACATATATTTATATTGCCCAAATTGAACGAAACTAACAAAAATCTCTCAATTACATAGGTATGACAAGCTTTGTGATCATATCATTTTGAAAATTGTAGTACTTAATTGCACTTTTCTTACAAATTTTAGCATTTTCGGTGCACTGATCATTTATCTGATTAGATTAATGGATAGTTTTGCTTTAAGTTAAAAAGAAATGTCGATGAGACTCGTCCCTAAGTACACATGAATATAGTATGGGAGGATAATATCCGCTAGGACACAATTAACCCAAATTAAAAAGCCTTAGATGATGATTCAAAAACCGGGAATCTAAATTGGTGCTTAGTTTCTCTCAGTGAAGACCAACATTATAGATTATTTAATAGCTTACGGGTGAACACGCTAAGTTATAGTTGAACTCAAATTCAACTCAAGTCAGATGTTTATATAAGGAATAAAGGGCAAAGGCACCAATAATTTTAGGACTTTTTCAAATTATTTAATGTGAATTTTTGACTTGTTTTGTCTATTTGGGTCCATAAACTGCATTACCCTTCTTTTTTTTACATTAGTCCTTCCATTCGACATGTGGAGATAGTCACGTCAACCACAGGCGAGCGTTGATTGGACAAACAAGTAATGATAAGGATTTTTCTTATGCTAATTAGATCAAAATATTACAAAAATAAAATAAGAGAAAATGGCACAAATCATCCTCAAACTTTGGTTTAATATATAGTATTATTCTTGAACTATTTTCACTTGTTTAATCTAAGCATTGAACTTTTACTTTATTCAATTTAGTCTCTAACTTTCCATAAAAGAATGACACAATTACCGAATTTTAGAAAATCTTCTCATGTCAATCCGTTTCCTAAATCAACAAAAAAAATATGGCCATCATTTCATTTGCATTTTTATCTTTTTGGTCTTTGTAAATATCACAATAGTTCCATTAAGTATATATTAGCTTGTGATTTGTGTAATAGTAAAAGTAGAATATTTTTCAGCAAAAAAAAGTAGAATTTGCATTGAGATAATATTTTTTTTAGTTTAGTATTTCTCAAACAACTTATGCAAAACTCTCTGTAGACATGTCAAAAAAAAAAAATCTTGAAACTGACATTGTGGCCTTTTTATCTTATAAATTGAGAATTGAAATGGAAGGAATTGAATGCAATAAAATTTGATTATTTTGTTTGGTTTATATAGTAGGTGTGAGTGGTTTTAGGTTTCATACAATTTCATACAAGTTTTACATAAAACCTAAAACTTACTTATTGAATTCCTTATTTTTTAGAATCTAGAATCTATCTTATATATCTTGAAACCTACCATGTCACAAATTTCAAGGTTAATTTCAAGTTCTATCCTGGTTTTATTTGTATTATTCATCTTTAGTGGACCACTACTTGATGCTACAATCTACTAACCTCAATTTATAGTTAGACTTATAAAGAATATGAAAATTAATTAACTAAAAGTTTTAGTCATAAAATGGAAGCTCGAACCAATAATTTCAAATTATACACTAATCATCGAACACTATAAAATACTACATAGACCAAGAAAAATACGAAACTTATTTCAAATTTTGAGTTCTAAATTCCATCTACCTAGAATCTAGAATCTACTTATCAAAATAGATTTCCAATTTTTAAAACCTAAAACCTACCTAGCATATGTTGGAACTTAGAACCAAATAGGTTCCCACTAGTCCGATTCTTCGATTCCAAATTTTACCTTGGAACAATTTTCACCCCTACTATGCATGAATATAATAAGAATTCTTCGATTTGGTTGTGAGAAAAAGTTTAATGTTAGTGCAAAGGAATTGATATATTAAGATATTTAATTTAGGTTTGGATAAGTAATAGTACTAATCTACACTTACAATTTTATTAAAGTCATATTTATCGATAATTTTATCAAATAATTTACCAAACATTATTTCGAAATTAGGAAGAATAAGTTAAATATTAACTATAAAAATACTAACCCTTTATTAAAAGAGTTTAGACCATTTTTTAAAAGTAATTATTGTAATTTAATAAAGTAATAATTAATAATATCCATAATCGCAAGTACAATTAATTATAGTGTGATATGCATAATTGCTTTTGTAATTATTATTCATGATTAATTTAGCTTTTTTTCTTTAATTTAGATTGGTAACTCTATGGGATGGGATCATTGCCAAAGCAATGGAATGGGAAAATTACAAAATCAATCCTAAACTTATTGTACGAATACATATTCAATTTTAACTTTTTTTAATTTTGTCACTTTAATTCTTAATTTTTGCATAAAATTCTAATATAACCCTTCCAATCAATTGCTGCTGAAAATCATTGAAGTTGCATTTGGTTATCATCGACTATTCTATGAATCATGGTTGTCAATTTAAACGCGATGACTCTACTCATCATCATTTTGCTTATTTTCTTATGTGCTCTTTTTTTCATTCTCTTTAAAAAATTGACAAATTTATGGTTAAATTGTTCGTATAAAAAGTTTAAGACTGCTTTTCTAATTTTTTTTCAATGGAATGAAAAAATTTATTATTTTTCTTTTACAAAATAAGGAAAATTCCAAAAAAGGCCTCAAGTGCCATTAGTTTTTCAAATAAAGGCACGAAGTGAACTTTGTTTCAAATAAGAGTTCGAAGTGGCCATGATTGTTTCAAAGAAGAGCTTGAAGTGATTATGATTGTTACAAATAAGGGCTTGATCGCACCGGTCACCAGTCGGCTAAATTTTCTGACGGGCTAAGGGCATTTTCATCATTTGGCAGTTTTTTTTTTTTTTGGGTTCATCTTCTTCATTATTGGTGGCCGGCTGGCCACCGGCGAAGCCCCTAGAGGGCTGGGCAAGGGTCACCCTCGCCCGATCCGGCAAGGGATGGCCTCACCTCATAGCTGGCAAGGGCTAACCTCGTGAGTGGCTGTGAGGCGAGGGTTGTCTTGCCCTCGTTGGCCCCTAGGTGATGCCGACTGTGAGCAAGGCCAACCTAGCTAGATCTAGCGAGGATCGACCTCAGCTAGGGCCGGCGAGGATGGGACGACCCTCGCCTCGTGGCCACCCATGAGTTCGCAGTCGGCCAGGGTAGATCTTGCGGGTGGCCGCGAGGTGAGGGTCATCCTGGCCTCGTCGGCCCCAGGTGAGGCCGACCCTCGCCTATGACCAACTAATCATGAGTCCATATATAATTAAAGATAAACAGAAATTACTTTTAATGAAATAAAATTATTCAGTCTGCTTTTGATTTTGGAATAGTTGATTTTATTTTTTACTATCCAAACAATATTTTATGTGGAGAACTTTTCTTTCAAAAGCGTGAAACATAGGTCATGGAAACCTAACAAAGTAGCCTCTTAAATCGTAACTTACCCACCGTGATTCTTTAAGAACTACCATTAAAAAAAATATTTGAGTCTTTCACGTGTCATTAAATTAGTGTTACATTTTTTGAAAAATTATCTTTCGGTAAATCCGCATGGGAAAATATGATAGACAGATCCTTCTTCCTTCCATGAATCTTTTCTTTGTTTCTTCTTCCACCGGCCCATTTTGTATTACAATACTCAAAATTTGGGCCTTAATAAGTTCATTTGAAACTGAACAATTTTAATGACTTAAAGCCCAAAATGAAGTCCAGCCCAACATCATGAAACCCTAACTACCATGTCCTATATAAATAACTTTATGTTCGCCAATCTGTAGTCCTTAGACTCCGAAACCCTAGCGAGAGAGAAAGAGAGAGCGAAGATGAAGTACAATCCTCGCGTAACCAGCTCCCGCCGCAAGAACCGGAAGGCCCACTTCACGGCGCCGTCGAGCGTCCGCCGCGTCCTGATGAGCGCGCCCGTGAGCTCTGACCTCCGGGCGAAGTACAACGTGCGGTCGATGCCGGTGCGCAAGGACGACGAGGTCCAGGTGGTCCGCGGGACGTACAAGGGTCGCGAGGGCAAGGTCGTCCAGGTCTATCGCAAGAAGTGGGTTATCCACATCGAGCGCATCACCCGCGAGAAGGTCAATGGTTCGACCGTGAACGTGGGGATCCATCCCTCGAAGGTCGTGGTCACGAAGCTCCGGCTTGACAAGGACCGCAAGTCCCTGCTCGATCGCAAGGCCCAGGGACGCGCCGCAGCTGACAAGGACAAGGGGACCAAGTTCACCGCTGAGGATGTCATGCAGAACATCGATTGAGTGACAGATAGTGAGATAGAGGTTGAGAGGCCCTGATTTTGGTGTTCCTTCTGTTAAATTTCTAGGTTATGTCTTATCTGCTGCAATTTCGTGTTTACTTAGTACGAATTTGATTTTTTGGATTTTTTTGGGTACTAATTATATTCCATATCATGAAACTTCCTTTTGGGCTTCTATCTTGTTGATTGTCTACCACCTTTCGTTGTGTTTGCGTCGTTATGTCTTTGCCTGATTAGTGGTTGTTCCATTCTTGTTACTAGCACGTATGGATGAGAAAGTTCACCGCGAGGATGTCATTCAGAACCTCGATTGAGTAAGAGAGAGATAAAGAGCGAGAGGAAGGGTCCCTTTTTTGTTGTGCATTGGTTGTTTTCATTCTCTGGAAGTTGACGTGCTGGTATATTCAAGGATGTTGACTTAGATGTCCGCAATGGTCTGCATTATGACCTATGAACCAGATGGATCTTGTGTCTCCTTGTTTACACTTTGTGATGGTGTTATGGCTTTCGAAGGTCTATAGCAGAAGTGTTGCAGTTCCATGTGATTGTTTCATGCTTGGGGATAATCTGAGTCTTGTCAAGACAATGGTTGTCTGATGGTGATAGATGGTTAAATACTGGCAATTGAATTTTCTGAATATTCAGTTGGTTGACAAACAATAGGAGGTAAGATTGCGAATGCTTGCAGTCGATTCTTTTCATTCGATTGGACTGATAGGTCTGAACCCTTTGCCTAGAATGGGTTGTGCTTGGGTGATAATCTGAGTCTTGTCAAGGCAATGGTTATCTGGTAGCGATAGACCATTAGATACTGGCAATTGAATTTTCTGAATATTCAGTTGGTTGACAAGCAATAGGAGGTAAGTTTACGAATGCTTGCAGTTGGTTCTCTTCATTCGACTGGACTGATTGGTCTGGACCCTTTGCCTAGAATGGGTTGTAGAGGTTTGACTAGTGCATGATGTCCATAAATCTATGAGTAAGCTTTGTGCTTATTGTGAACTTTGGAGTGATTTTGCATGTGGGTGGGTATATCTGCACATTTTAACACACTAAATGCACTCAGATTTGACTGTAATCTAGTTGAATTTTCTGTTGTGGGCAAATATTTTTCTCCAATTGCAGAGTCCAGTACATTTTGATTTGCATAGAATGCAATGGAATTTGGAATATTGGGTTAGTTCAGGTAAAGTTGGTGTGCAGGGATAGAGGAAGTACTTTATTGGTTACAGTAAACTAGAGAAGTGAAGCTAAGTGATTTCTTCCAATGGTGTGGATGGATGAATCCTGTCATGTAGAGTTGCATGTCAACGCTTCTGTGGATTTAATATGGGAAATCAGAGAATAGGTGGCTGCTAAATGTTTTTCCGGAATATGCATGAAGAGATTGCTCATAGCCTTGGATATGTTTGTGGTGAGTACATTGTAGTCATTTCTGTTTGGAATCTGATAGCGGTGTCGGATTTGAAATTTCTTACACCATATTTACAGTTGGAAGGATGAAAATGGTGATTTATGTGGCATGTTTGAAGTTTGGCACACAAAGTTTAGCTGTATTTGGTTGCCGAGCTTATGTTCAGTTATTGGGATTATGCTTTCTTATAAATCTGAAGGCCTAATTAAGCATGGCCAAGTATACTCTGCAGATCGCGAAGTAACTTGCGGAGTGACTTGCCATTCGTTCTGCGCTTTATGCCGATCTATTTGGCCCTGCTATTGTTGCCCCACATTTGGTCGTGCTTTTAGGGATTATGCAGATTGATATTTTGGTGCGCATGCGGATGGTGGGATCAATTGCTCCCGTTTTGAGATTGATCTTGGTTGCTAATAGCTCTCCCATTCTGTGCACAGTGATTTTGTTAACAAGGGCTTTATAGGAAGTTTGCAGTTTTCCGAATGCAGTGTTTTATTTGCTTTGAGTAATCAGTGTTTTGGAATCAAAACATTCCAAAGGAAGAAGACAATGGCCTAGTTTCCGAAACATTCCAAAGGAAGAAGACAATGGGCTAGTTTGATTCGGCTTTGGGCCTTTAAAGGAAGACCTTGGCCTAATGGCCTAATGTAAATTCGTTTGGTTTAATTTTTTGAAGGACTTTGGCCAAATGCAGATATTGTTGATCTTCCCCAAGAAGCAAACGGAGATCGACAATTGCTAGCCAAGGGGTCACTCACGCTAGGGGTGTCCAAAAACCCGACCCAACCTGACTCAAACACGATTCGAACACGAAACAAATATGATATATATTTCAAGTCTTAATAGTGTTCGGGTCATAATTATAAAATAAGTAAATAGTTATCTTTTAGGTCGGGTTAGGCTTAGAATATTGTTCAGTCCATGAACAAATAAACAAACTCTTAGAGTCTCACCCAAACCCTTCTCTCTCACACAAATAGGATGATGCCTTCTCCTCTCTTCTTCTCGCCGACGATTCTATCCTCTCCTTCCAATAGTGACGACCACGCCTTCTCCTCTCGTCGACTCAGCCGCTGTCAACGACGACTGCACCTTCTCCTCTCATCGACTCGGCCGCCATCAACGGCGATCGCAAGGTCGCGGATTTCCGGAGCTTCATCGGCCTCAAGCCCTTGGGCTCGGTCCCTCTCTCGAGGCAGCTGAACGCGTTGTTGCTCTCTTCTAACTCGTCCTCCTCCTTCTCTTTGGCTTTGATCTTGTCGGTCGTGAGGGCTGTGTCGACGGTGAGTCCTGGTCGCTGCTCTGGGGTTCGGTTTTTTGATTCGGGGATTGTTGCGCGATGACGCCTTTTCTGTTCCTTGTTTGCTTGCATTTCCTGTATGGATTAGTTCGTTGCCTTCTCTTTTGTTCGAATTGGCATTTTGCTGGCCTTCCATTTGCATGTATTTGGAGACTTTGCAGATTTTGGGGTGAGATGGATTCAGAAATCGGTAGAATGAAAATGAAAGACTGAAAGTTGGCAGCTTTATTCTTTTTTATTTTTATTTTTCTCCTTTTGGGGTGTTTGGTTTAGGAAAGTTGAGGGTGGGAGCTGAGAAGGTTGATGAGAATTATGATTCTGCTTGACTTACGTTGGACTTTCATTTTTTATTGTCTTTTAGATGTTGGATGATAGTGAATGCTATGAGTTTTTGATTTGATGACATGCGTATAATTGGATTTGATTTGTTGGCCCAAAACCCCACTTGACCCGTTTTCCTTCTTCGTGTTTCATGCCTTTTGGGTCGGGCCGGATCGGGCCGGGCTAGAGCATGCGAGCCTTCTTGTTTGGGTCGGGTCGGGTAACATCAAGATCCGACCCAACCTGACCCATTGACACCCCTAACCCACATCGACGACTGCTACCTAAAGGGTCACCCAACCCTGACGACTGTTGCCAAAAGGGGGCAATTGCTATCGTGACCTCAGGCGAGGTAGCCTAGGTCGCGCGTGATCTTGAGTTGTGGTTGTTTGGTTGTCGAAGGTTGGCCAATAGCTAAATCTAGCCATCAATGACTAGATTAAAAATATATATATTAAAAAAAAATTTATAAAAAATTTAGCAAAAGCCCTTTGTAAAATGTTGTTTTTATCAAATGTCATTTAAGTCAAAGTTGTTTCGTAATATAATTTAAAATTACAATTTATCAAATGCTATTTACATTTCGGAAAGCCCCTTTAGTGTAAAGGTATTCATATTTTTCTAGGGACATTTGCCCACGGTCGAACCAAACGGGGTCAATGTGTGATTGAAGTAATTAGATTATTTCACATAAAAAAGTTATGGTTTAGGCAAAAAAGTTCGTGGAACTAGCCTCACTCCATTTGGATTAAGGTCGTATTTGGATTTAGATATTATCTAAAGACATTCATCGTTAATGTCTTATGGTTTGAAGTCTTCTATTTTAAAAGGATATAAGTAACTAATCGTTTGTCATGTTTCGAGTTTTGCTTAACAAATATTAATCGACACCCCATCAACAAATCATAGAGCTATAAATAATGACATATATAAGGTAAATGGTTAGATATTTATTGGGAAAATTGTCTAGCCAAATCTAGATTTGTTATATAAATGCTAATTTAATCTTAAAATTTTCAAATTTTGTCAATCTAGTTCTAAATTTTTGTACAAAATTCCAATTTAGCAACTTTAATTAATTTTGTGGTGGTGTGCAACATAGGAGTGCTGGTAATAATTGGAATATTAATCAATTTTTGTTGGAAATCATTAATATAACGGTGTGTCTAGATGACCAGTAATGACCGAAATGATTAAATAAGAATTCCTCACAAATGTTTATAACTAAATGAGTAAAATTGAAAAAGTTTAGAACTAAATTAGCATCTATGTAATAGATTTAGGATTGATAGAGTAATTTTTTCCATGTTTATTGGAGTCAAACAATGCAAAGAAGCTTTTTGAAAGGCATAAAACAAGTTTGTGATATATTTATTTGTCTATAATGAATATTGCTTTTTAAGATGATTTGATGATTTTTTTTTCTTACGGGCGTTCACGATGATCGCTATCCCCATAATTCAATAAAACTCAAATTTTTGTTAACATGGCAATAGCATCATTCTTAAAAGGTAAATGGATTCTTGAAGATTTTAATTCTTATTTTGGCACTTGAAATATTCATCAACAAGCCTCTGTCACGATTGTCCAATAATTAGGCAAATCTGAGATTTAAAAAGATAAGGAATTCAATTAAGTGCATAAAATGCAGGTGACTATAATAGAAACAAAATCCGCGATTTAAATGGTTACATAAAAAATCTGACAAAAGAATGGTTACGTAAAATTGAAAGTAATTTGACAAATATGATTTTGGGGAAATTACTCAAAACACCATCAACTATGAGGTTAATGCACGTTTGTCCTAAACTTGTACAAATTGCCTCCATGAATTTTCATTTTTGTTAACGGCCTTATTAACCTCTGTTATATTTTCTGTTAATATGTGCAATGGACATGATTTTTGAGGAACAAAACTATATTCTTATGTCATCTTTTTTTCACCATCGAATTCTGTAAAAAAAAAATGAAGAAAATGGAGAAAAACAAATTGACCTAGATATTAGTATCAGAAAAATAAATATAAAAAAAATATATAATAAAAATTGTTAATATCTTATGAGTATGTTTAATAGAACTACTAACCTATTATAGGAAAAGAGAAAAATAAAATTAAGTAAAAAGGAAAATGACTTAATAACGAAAAGGTCAAATACAAAATTGGATAATCATCTTATACTTTTAAATAGTTAATTAATGCAAAAAATGATTGATCAATAAAATAGTACTTATAAATCACCTTAAATTTCAGTTAATCATTGTCTTTGTATGAGTTGGAGACGTCATTTCCCTTTATAATTTTTGAAAATTTGTGTGATCAACCCATTTTTACATTAATTAAGTTTTTAAATATGCTTTTGCATAACTAATTATGTCGATTTTACCTTTTTGTTATCGGGTCCTTTTCCCTTTTCATTTAATTTGTTTTTATTCTTTCTCTTTAACTATCTTATTTAGTTGTATTAATGTGGCTATAGTTGCCAAAATTTAACAAAATTTTCTCATTCTTCATAGTAATTACAGGTAAAATAGATATTTCTCTAAAAAAATGAGATGAAAATACGTTTTGATTCCTTAAAGTCATATGCATTGCATTGGCACTTTCGAGTGCCTCCCAAAGCAAGAACATGTGAAGCCGTATCATTACATAGTTCTTCCTTTCTTTGCTAAGGAGTATTATTGCATCATTTTGATGTACGGATATGAGGAACGAGTTTAGGTTAAAAGTGGTGAAGAGAATTTGAATGCATAATAAGGGCATGAATTTTTGTAATGACATTTGGTTAAAATAAGTTAGAAAAGGCAAAAAATACTGATAATCACATGTGAATTTCTCTTTAGAGCACTCATTAAGCAAATGATTAGAGAAATCAAAGACACGAATCATCTCAAATTCAGTATATCCGAAAGCCCACCAAAAACTCGTCGACACGACTCACTGTTTACAATTACTCGCAAATTTAGTGGGAAGGCAATTAGACATCGGCCTAATTTCCTTGCCTTTCAAAGATAAAATCACTAGGCAAGAGCTAACCTTATGGCATGCGTTTTCCCCTAATCTCTAACATTTGCAACTGGCAAAGGCCTAAAGCCAATCGAGCCATTTCCTCCTAATCATCCAAGGGAAAGGGAAAATTCGAATCAGAATCCGAGGCGTGCGATTCTATTCAAATTCAAGGAAAGCGCACGAATTGAGGGGTGGGGGGATATTAAAGGTGGAGGGAGAGAGAACAGAGAGGAGTTAAGTGTATCATTTATGAGCCATCACATGCATGCAATAAATTCTCTTACCAATTCAGTAACCCCCCGCTCATCAGCACTAAGAGAATCGAATTCCTCCATCTCCTTCCCCATCTCTCCTCCTCCCTCCTCGTCTCGCCCCTGAATTCTCAAAACTTCTATCGCTCCATCCTCTCGAAGGAAAAAAAAAACCCAAATGGCATTCGCACAGCTTGGAGAACTGTGCGTCATCTGAAGAAGAGAACGCCTCGAAAGGAAGAGCATCGTCATGGAATTGGGCACGAGGAGGAAGAAGAAGAAAAACTGGAACGAGCTTGGGGTCGTGGACACCATTTATGAAGAGGAAGACTACGGAGGAGAAGAAGAAGATGACGATTTCTCCAATTCTCCGACTTCTCTCTCCTCGCCTCGAGCCGAAACGTGGTAATTATCTTCGTTTTTATTTTTCCCAATTCCCCTTTTTTAATATGATTGCGTTTCCATTCGAGAAAATCGTGGTTTAGAAAATACTTGAATGGGAAGAATCCGCGTTTTGACTGTGGGTTTTTCGCTGAAACGCCCGGCGTTTTGGAAATTGTCAGGTCGCCGAAATCTGGGTGCAGGCCGGACGTTGTGATAAGAGTTCAAGGGACATGTTTTCATTTGCACAAGGTTTGCGGTCCTCCTTTTTGAATCGTTCTTTCTCACCATTGTTATCTCTCGCGCTGCATGTACAGAATCATAAAAAAGAAATGTAAATTTTTGTACGGAATCTGATGAAGCCACAAAGAGAGAGAGAGAGGAGGGTCGATTTTGTGGTCTAATTAATCGAGGGCAGTAATTGGTGCAAAAGTTAATTGATTTTCCTTTATTTTTTTTGCGTTTTCATTTAATTTGATTTTATTTATAGCTGAAAAGACAAACTATGGGCTAGGTTTCTAGTCTTACTGAAACCTGAAAATAGGACATGTACTTCTCATCTGTTAGCAATTAATGATTTCACATTAAATTTTTTTTTTATCTTGGGTTAAAAATGCTATAAATAATTTAACGGAAGGAAGGCTCGTTACTGCTGTTTCGCCGCGTAGGTCTCTCTCACGTCCAGAAGCGCCTACCTCAAGCGGCACCTCGCGGGCGTCTCCGAGCTCACCCTCTCCCCGCCGTTAAAGATAACGGCGGCCACGTTCCGCCTGGTGGCCGATTTCTGCTGCGGGGCCCACGTCGTGGTGACGCCGTTCAACGTGGTGGAGCTCGCCGTGGCGGCGGCGGCGCTGGAGATGACGGCGGGCGACGGCGACGGGGGCGACGACCTGAGGCTCGTCGCGGAGACCTACTTCAACCAGTACGTCGCCGTGAGCCGGGAGTACGCCTCGATCCTGTTCCGCTCGTGCTTGGGTCTGTTGCCCGAGGCGGAGACGGCGGCGTGTCTGGCCAGCCGGTGCGTCGAGGCGTACGGTCTGATGGAAGACGGCGATGGCGGCGCCGGCGACGGGTCCGCGGCGTGCTTTGACGACGTCGTGACGGTCGGGGTCGAGGACTTTCAAATAATGGTTGACTCGATGCACGGTCGTTTGACCAGTCATGACTTACTGTATAGAATGGTGGATGTGTATCTCAAGGTAAATTTTTTTCCCGTAATAATAAATTTTCTTCCCTAAAATAATTGATATGGACGCGATACTTTACTCATTTTTCTGCCGTGATAATAAATTTTATTGTGGTATTTTGTTTTTTTTACTTTAATGTGGAATATTTGCAGGAACACGGTCGGAAAACTACGGAGGAACGCAAGGCCCGGATATGCAACGCCGTCGACTGCACCAAGCTCTCGCCGGACCTCCTCCTCCACGCCGTCCAAAACCCTCGGATGCCGCTGCGCTTCATCATCCGCGCCATGCTCGTCGAGCAGCTGAGAACCCGGCTCCACGTCGTCCACGCCTGCGACCGCCGCCAGCCGCAGCAGCGGCGCAACAAGCGCCAGGGCAAGGACGGGGACTCCTCCTCCTCCGCCCGCCGCCGCCGCCACGCTCGGCGCGATCCTCCAGCGGGACGCCGCCGTCCGCCACGCGACGCAGCTGAAGGCCGCGATGGACGCCACCAACTCGCGGATCCAGAACCTCGAGAGTGAGCTCACCGGGATGAGGCGGATCCTTCGCGAGTCGGACCCCGAGAAGCAGAGGAGCGCCGCTGCGGTGATCGACTCGGCTCGATCGGCGAGCTTCCACTACGGAACGGCGGCGGCGGCAGAGAGCGGCAAGATCGAGAGAGGGGAGCGAGGATCGGTCTCGTCGGGGAGCTACAGGTTCAGCGGTCGAGGCGAGGCGGCGGTCGGAGGCGGTCCCAAGAGCATCCGGCAGAGGCTGATCAGCGGATTGAAGTACGCGTTCGGAGTGTCGAGAAATTCAAGGAGCAAAACTGCAGGAGGGAATGTGGGGAGTGGGAGAGATGCTGTTTGAATAAGGATGGATTTTTGATTGCATGGGACTTGTAAAAGCTTTTGAATGTGGATAAAATACGGGAAATGAGTTAGATGTAGCATTTAAGAAATTAAAACAATCGGCCATTTTCTTTAACTAAAAAAAATTTGCACGTTCAGTTTCTTTAATTTTTTTCTTTTGGCTCACCTCTTTATCATTGTATTTCGTTTTTTTAGGAAAATTACAAGTACCATCCTCAACTTTACTTCCCATGTCAATAATCCTCAACATATTTTCTGTATTTTCTTTGTCTTTGGTACAATTAGCTTGATGATTTGATTTCGAGCAGGAGAAAAAAAATAGTTATTATCATTTTCTCAAGTAAGGGTTTCTTTTTTATTTATTTTTATTTTTCCACTACCTTCTTCTATCATTTTTTTTTATTTATTTGATCGTATATTTATTTTAGTATGAAAGGTGCTTTCAATTTATTTTTATTACATATCATTAGTCTTTTTTCATGCTCCTTTAGAGAGCCAAATAATTCACTTATTGATGTGATTTTTAAATTTTTAGTTTCTTCATTTAATGTGACAACATGGTTGTGCTTTCTTTTGGTGGATGTCACAAATATATTTTCTATAAACCTCTTGTCAGTGATATTAAATCCATAGGCTTTCATTTGATTTACTCTTTCTTTTAATCTACCAAAGTATTGTTGAACGGTCTCATAATCTCTAAGTTAGAATTTTTGAATTCTCTTTTAAAAGATTAGAGTTCGACAAGTGTCTTTGTTGTCTGTTGAAGTCTGACGGGTGTACCTTGAAACTCCTCTCCTAGTATCCCACACCCTTTTCTTGCTGTTTGCTCCAGAGATTCTCGAATCGGCATGTTTGAAAGTGCTCGTTGGATGTGGAGAAGTCCTTACATCCTTCTATAGTTGCTCTGCAAGAATGATTTCGCCTTCTTTCGGAGTTGCACATCCTTTCGCCTGATGTCCCATAAGCCTTGGGCTATCAAAATATTAGTCCTTGAATGCTCCAATGGTCATAGTTATTTCAATAAGGTAGGTGCTCAATAGTGAAGGTGACGTAGGCCATGATTTTGGTGTCAATATTTTGTTGGATGATTTTAATTATCATTGGGAAAAGGCTTAGTAACAACTAAATATATCACCGTTAGTTTGGACATATTGTATTTGCTTTTAACTATGGACATGTTCATGGCTACAAGTTTTAACTTCCTCCTATCAAGACTAAAATAGAGACTCTTAATCCCAGAGGAGTCTCAACTATTCTAGAAAATTGATCAATACTTCAATAGAAACATTGAGGCAAGAATTGAAGCTAAATTACACCGACTGAATTTTGAAAGTGTGTAGCGTATCAGAGGTGGCAAATGAGTGGGTCATAAATTGATTCAACCTAAACTCACCCATTTAACTTACATTTGACCTATTAAGTTTGTATATAATTTGAATGGCCCATATCCAATCGAACTCGGGATCAACCCAAATCCACCGACATAACTCACCTTTTTAACTATAGCAAATTAAGCATCTAGCAAATTTAAAATATATCAAAAATAAAGAAAAAAAATCATCTACACAAATTTCCATCGGGTGACTCCGTCCCTTCCCCCGTGCTCACACCACCCTGAACCGCTGCAGCTCGGCCACTGCCTGGAACAGCAAGGCCTTCTCCCAGTGAATTGCCACTTCTCACCACCGTCCTCCGCATCCTTCAGCTAACACTGCGGCTCGAACAACCGACCCCCCGTCCTCTGCAGACCTCTCCATTTTCGCTCCAATTTCAAACCGCAGCGAGAGAGAGAGAGAGAGAGAGAGAGAGAGAGAGAGAGAGTAACGGAAATCACAAGCGAACAACGAAAAGCAAAATGGTTTACCTACTGAAGACATGAATAACCGTGAAAATGCATGCTCGAGGGAGAAGATGGCCAGAAGGAACGTCGGATCTGGTCCTCAATGATCTGTCAAAGCTGCCGTCGCCACCGCTGAGCTTGGCCAAAGGTGGCATTTGGCCGCTCCTTCGGTGTCTACTTCCTGTGCTCCTTCGCCTAGGTCCAACCCGGCCTGACATCTCCGACCTCCTTCGCTTTATCGAGGACCTTCGCAAGCACAAGTCGCTCCTCAAGAACAAGCTCGTCGGGGTGATGGCGTCCCTCATCCCAGTGAGATTGTCAAGTCGGTGAAGAGGATCAAAGGACTAGTAGCGTCAAACAAGAGGTTAAGACATGAGTTGGAGGCACTAGTGAGAAGGAGAGAGCGAAGAGGAGAGATAAGGACATTAGAAGTGTTAAAAAAAAATTTCAGATCACTTTAGTCACTTTTTTTACAAAAGATTACTAAAGTGCCAGTTCCGATTAGAGTCGCCAGAAATTCGACGTTGTCATATTTTATTAATTTATCAATCCTATGTGTTTGGCCGGCGTAACCAATTAGTATATAACTCTAAACAACGTCGTGTAGTAGGTTAAAAAGTGATCACTTCAATGTATTCAATAAACAATGATCGCTCGTGGTGTCAATTGTAATGAAAAGTGATCACTTCCATACAAAAAAAATGTCACCTTATATAAAATTTTTAATTATAAAAGTCATGTAATTTTTATGGTTGGAAATTCTCGCTAGAGGCACTTAAGTGCCCATCTTTTTCCCGATTTGGCATTTAAGTGAGCTGGCAAAAACTTTTGGCATTAAAATGAGTGTTGTATACAACTTTTGGCACTTTTAGTAGTGTTCTTCCGTGAAGAGAGAGAGAGAGGAGAATCAGGGCCCAAGGGTGGGTAGACTTATTTATTTTAAACTTTAAATTTTAAAGCCCATTAAGGTTAGACTCTTCAAATTTGAAATGACCTATGTATGACCCAGGTGAAGATCCATTTGACATGTCTACTACATATTGAGGAAAAGAGAGAGAGAGATGTACCTAATCGCCAATGGTAAAATCCTTGCCAGAGCCAATTCAACACCCTCGCATTGCCGAAGTTTTCGATTTCAAAGAGCTTGGGGGAGCAAATATGCGCATTTCAAAGAGTTTTAACCCTAATATTGCACTTCAAAGCCAATAAAAGGTTATTAAACCCGCTAAAATGTTCAATGTGAAAGCCTTTACTCTTTCGTAACTATCCTTCAATTCAACTCATTTTTAGACTTTTGCCTTACTTTTTTGTAAGACGTGGGAGTTGAAATTTACACATGAAGCTAAATGTCATTATTCCAAACTTTTTGAGAAGATGGGGATTCGAACCCCTTATCTTCCCTTCTCATAAAGGAATGGTGGCTATGGAGTAGACGCCCAGTGATTTTCTTCCATCGTTACTTACAACATTTAGCGGCATTTGGACAATCCCCATTAAATGTAAGTCTTTAAGTTGCGATTACGGGTGGGGTGAGCCAAAAGCAAAAGCAGGTCAATATTATAAATGCACTCGCATGCATGGGACAAAAATTAGAGGTGTCAATATGGGTCATAAACCCATATTATGACTCACTTTTAGTAAATGGGTCAAATATGGGTCAAGTGGAAGTTAAATATGGGTCAAATATGGGTTAAGTGAAAGTTAAATATGGGTCAAGTGAAAGTTAAATATGGGTCAAATATGGGTTGAGTGAGTTATTAGGTAGAGCCATCATCTCTATCCTTCCATCCCCCCCTCCTCTATGCGTTTTCGTCCTCCGTTGCCGATCCGATGAGGTTCACTCAACAATAATTAAAAAATCGATTTTTTTAAAAAAATTATTTTCCTTAAACTATTTCAATTTAGAGGTATCAACATTTTTTTTATTTACTAATTTTTTATTATTTAATTTACTTTATAAATTTGATATGAAATTTTTATTCAAATAATTTATATGTGAAAAGTTTAAAGTGGACTAAATAAGTGGGAGTAGATTTTCTTAAATTAAGTTAAATATTAATATGTGTTGGTAATATGGGTCGGGTATGGGTTGGGTATGGGTCGACGGGCCATCAAATTTGCATGAAAATTGGTCAAAATGGGTTAAATGGGTCGATGTGGGTCGGACCATTTTCGACCCGACCCAAACCCGACCCGATCTACCCATTTGATACCCCTAACAAAAAGACTTATCCTACGGAGAGCGCACGCGCAAAAAGCCGCAACCGTTATAAAGCCCAATCCAACCTCTCTGCTCGCTGCATCTCTAAAGATTGATTCTTCGATCACAAAAATCCATTCCCTCGTGTGATTTGCTGCTCTTCTTTCGTTCCTCTTTTTTCGAAAGCTTTTGAAAACATGAGCGCTGTTCCGGTAGCCAATTTGAAGGTTTGCCGTCTCATCGAGCCTCATTTCGGATACCCGTCCTTGTCGTCGTCGTTTAGCATAAGCAAGACGGTCCGTTTTCGGCATCGAGGCTGTTCTTGGGGGTTACGCGCGAATCATGACGATCAGGCAAGACTTTTGACGCCAATTAAGGCAGTGGAGGACAAAGGAATCGCTTGTGCCGATGATCGAGAAGGTAAAACTTGTGAATTTCAATTGAGGAATGCGAAAAGGTATGTCCGTCTGCTTTCGGAATTGTCAATGTCTGCTCACAACCTAACGTTGATCTTGGATGCGGCATATATTTTTCCACTTTATTAGTTTGTTTGAGCAATATCTTGACTGGCTTTCTGATCAGGTAAAATCGTAGATACCGTCGGAAACTCGACGAACATAACGTGGCACGAATGTCCGGTCGACAAACTTGCTAGGCAAGAACTTCTCCAGCAGAAAGGCTGCGTGATATGGATCACCGGGCTCAGTGGTTCAGGTTCGCTACGATTTGTACATCAAATTGGTTTAACTAGGTTGAATTTCCTTCTCACCTGACAACTAACCGGCTTTACAGTCACATCTCTTGCTTAATGACACAGAAGCAATCTTTTTCAATGTGGGTTTGCGGCAAAGTTCGTAAATCATTCTATTAATTGATGCAGTCATCCGACGTTCAACTTGCTTTGATAGTGCCGTACAACTCGATCGATCTATCTAGTACTGCAAATAGGAATTTCGTGGATCCCCATCACGTCCATACTGTTTTTATGAATTTCATTCTTCCTAGGGGCAGAAAGCGGAGAAACAGTGACTGAAACATCGAACTTGTCAGTTCGGATCGCCAGCTTAGTTTTCCCGTGGATTCGCTTATTTCCATTTGTTCTTTGAGAGTAGAAGTTGACTAGTTTGTTTGTTTCAGACGGTGTCCATTGGCTTGGGAGCAACTATTGTACATCAATAATCTCAAATGGCTAGTTTGTTTGTTTCAGACACAGAGTCATGTTTTGGAGAAGCAAGAGCACTTTGAGATTTTGTTGCAGCATATACCTAAAATGCGGCTTGGCCTCAATTATAGGAAAGAGCACCTTGGCATGTGCCTTAAGTCGTGGCCTGCATTCGAGAGGAAAGCTGACCTACATCCTCGACGGCGACAACGTGCGACATGGCCTGAATAGCGACCTTAGTTTCACTGCGAAAGATCGAGAAGAGAATAACCGAAGGATAGGTGAGAAATATGCTGGTTCATCCTTTGGGATTATTCTTCAGGGAGATCGTCAGTTGACAGAGTGAACTTTATATTGTCGTGACTTCCAGGTGAGATGGCTAAGCTCTTTGCAGATGCCGGGATCATATGCATAGCTAGTTTAATCTCTCCTTACAGAAAGGACCGCGCCGTGTGCCGCTCGCTTTTGCCTAAAGGAGGATTCATCGAGGTACACTCGTTACTCTGCGATTCCAATTTTCGCCCTTGTCTTAATTTCTGAAATTTTTTTCTTTGTTCCAAAAGAGGATGGATTTCTTGAAAAGCTTATTGTAATTTGCAACAGGTGTTTATGGATGTTCCGCTCCAAATTTGTGAGGCAAGAGACCCTAAGGGCCTCTACAAACTAGCGAGAGCTGGAAAGATCAAAGGTAAAGTTTGGACTTTGGGCGCATTGCTGCTGTTGGCTGCTTTCTCATCCATGTTTTGCTTGGTTTGTTCTATAGCTTGTGCAACATTTGACTTTGCAGGTTTTACGGGCATAGACAATCCTTACGAACCACCGCTGGATTGCGAGGTGCGTCCGTTCCTGTCCAACTAGGAAACACCAATACATATCAAGAAATGTTAATTCTTTCACATAGAACCACTTGAACCACAAAAATTAACCATCTCAGTGTTAACTGTTCTCCCTTTGGATCTCAGAAAACTTAATTAGTCACTGGTAGGCAATATAATAATCAGTAGCAATTATCTGAAGATGGTTTAAGGCATGTCAATGTGTTGCAGATAGTGCTCCAGCAGAAGGGACAGGACTGCAGCTCCCCTCATGAATTGGCAGAGAAAGTCATTCTGTACTTGGAAGAGAGAGGACACCTAGAGGCCTGAAAGCTCTACCAATAATCCATATATTGCAAATTGAGGGGAAAACAAATCACTTCCCATTAAAGACAATAAAGAAATGAAAAAGGCACCATTTCTGGGTTAGTGCATCTGATTATGTATAAGCAAAATGTAACTCATAATTGCAAAATGCATCACACCCAGGTCAGTCATTTAAAAGCCGTGCAGTCCGCTAGTTGGAAAACACTCGTTATAGCTTGGAAGAAAATCAGCTCATTTCCTGTTTCACTCTTGTGTTAATCAACATCTGTATTTGCCCATGATTGGACAAACCACTCATTCTCATAGTTGAGCTTTTTTTATGCCTTGGGTCTAACATGTTTATGGAGTGAGTGAGCCAAGATTTTGAAGCTGTAAAGATTCATAAGATGATGTTTATATGAAACATAAATGGAACTGTGAGCTGGACAAGGATATGTTCGGACAGCAGATGAGGCCAAAAAAGTCACAGGATGCTACCTTACAGCTGACTTGCTAAAGAATCTAAATATGACACTCTATGGCACAATCAAATTGGAAAATGCCTCCACCGAGCTGATAATCACCAGAACCAAACATGAATGGAAAGGAAAATAAAACTGGAATGCCCAAAAGGATGATACAAGCAATCTTGAGTGGATCAAAGAGTCATGCAACTGTGGAAGCATCATAATTTATTATACTGCCCTTGACGCTCAGGTTGCATTTCTTTAGCAATAGAAGGTAGCCACCTCTCCCCTCTGATCCTCTTCAGTTCCGCAACCCTTTCTTCCTCTCTTTTTGCAGCTGTTTTTGCCGCTGCATCTCTAGCTTCTAATCTTGCCAATGACTTCTGGCTTGCAGCTTTCGCCGCACCCATTACATCCAAGCCATCAACAACAACTGATTGGAGTTGGCTTTTGAACTGATTAAAAAAAAAAGACCAACTAGGAGTAAGCAAGTATAAGGAAAGTAGAAACCAAAATGTGACAAATAATTCCAACCACTCCCAAGCTATGTCATCAGGGATAGCTACCAACCTTTTTAGATTTCTCATCGATCTCTTCTCCGGGTAGAATTCTTGGTTTCTTTTTTGGTCCTTGCAGCTCATCTGCCAGCATTACCCAACTTTCAGTACACATACAAGCAGCGGACATAGTATTTTGAGCTTGACAAGCAAATAACACCAAAGTGTATGATTAAATACCAAAATCAACCAATGCATAGAACTTCATGTGAGAAGCAGCTTCATTAAATTAAGATAGGTTCCACCCAAGGTCACAAGATAAAACAGCATTACTCTTGTGACAATTACTTGAAGCTGGAAAATCAAGTTTTTGAAAATTAACAATTCTGATTATTAGTTGCAATAAATTTTGTAAGCATAATGTTAGAAATACATAGTCAGGATAACATTAATCTATCTGCTAGACTATAAGGAGCCAGTTGACAGAATCGCTTGGAGTGATGCATGATGCATCAATGACATAATTTCAGACTATCCTTTATGACCAGATTGGAAGATACCCTCACAAAAAGGGATTGGACATATATCAAATGCATTTACTTACCAGTCCGATCAAACATGATACCACAGGGTGCAGTTCTAAACAGTTGAATCCCACCTCCATCATCTTCTCTGTCACTATCTTGGATGTTACTTGGATTGCTCACAATTTCCAAGTTTCTCTCTACGATGTCATCCAAAAGCTTTTGTGCCTGTAGAGAAGATTATCTGCATCACAAGACTGACAACTCAACAAGTTGAATCAAACTAAACTAATGCACTGAAAGAAGGCAATTAAGAGGAGCAAGGATGCACATATATGTGACCCGCTTGCACAGAATCTTGCTGTCTGTCTGTCTGTATCAAAACCATCCTGAGTATGAACTCTCGTACCACAAGTTAAGAGCCCCAGAATGCTTTCATTTTAATATCTCATGCAGAAACAGATCCATGGTTACAAAGAATATACTTGTCTCACATAATATTCATAAAGGTTTAGTTTGCATCGTCCACTGATGGTTATAGTGAACCCTGTAGCAAATTTTAAATCTTAAATGTCATGGAATGCATGATGTGATCCCACTTCTGCTGAATACCTCCTCATCAGATATAGGCTCATGCTCATTTTTAGGTCGAACCACTACAAATTTAAATGAGCTTGCTATCAGGAATTGTGAGAATCTAGTACTTCATCATCTGCAAGTTCTTGCAATAATTTTGAACCTCATATTTTTAAATAAACATGTACACACATACACTAAATTTTTGTTTGCGAGCCAAAGTTGAAGAAGTACTTTGTTTTTATGACAGCCCTGGAATTGTAAACTCTCCAAGAATTTTGACAAATAACAGCGCCACGGATAAACAACTGTTGCCACATAGCAGGTTCTCACTCAAAATTTCTTAGAACAATTCATATTAATCGGTAAAATGATGAACCCACCAAAATATACAATAGATTACACATTCCTATGGAATTACATAATAAATATCATCCACTAAAGTCAATTTCTCAGGATTTTTTTTTCTTGCGCTTATCTTTTTCACAGTTAGAAAGTAGCCTGCACCACTTTGAGTTGCTCTGAATTTCCAGAGGCTTGGTGCTCAAATAAGCAAGATTATTTCAAGATTCTGGTTGGGAACAGCAAAATCAAAGAAGACTGCATTGAATGGGATGGAACAGGTCAACTTTGCCAAAAGGAGGTGGTGGAATGGGTTTCAAAGATTTGCAAGTCTTTAACAATGCCCTGATGTTCAAGCTTGCCTGGAGGATAGAGCTAAAAAGATGTTTTTAGTCAAGTTGTTAAAGGGCTTGTATTATCCAAATGATTGATCTATTTTAAGCCAAAAAAGGAGGAAGATCATCATTGGGATGGCATAGCACACTAGATGGAAGAAACTATCTTGATGAAAGGCGGCATGTAGAACTGCGCAATAGTGAAAGAATATGATGTATGGAACCATAAGCTGGTTCAAAATGGAGCATTCACTATTAAATCTGCTAATATTACTTGAAGGAGAAGCCAAAAATGAGTAAAAGGAATCAACAGCAACCAAAGAGCAAAGAAAGCCATATGGCGTACTGATGGTCCAACAAAAGTGAGGACATCCCTATATAAACTTTGCTCTGATGCTTTGCCCAGCAATCCTTGGAACTAGGAAGATAAAGGACAGTTCATAAACTGGCCAAAACAGGTCAGTTCCATGCTCCTTGTAGTTCGGTAATCACAATGAGACAGCAGAACATGTTATCGTCCGACTAAAACTTATGTGTGATTTGGGCACTTGGGATTGAAGATAAACAAAGAAAGAATTACTTCAGTCGCCAGATGAATTAAGGATTCCTGGATATTTTCTTGTGAGAATTAAGGAATTTCTGATAAAAAGGACATGCAGGAAACAATCACAAAGGTGAGTTGGCATAACTGGAAGGAAAGAAGCAGAGCTGTTTTTAAGGAGGAAACGCCAAAGCTAGAAAAGAAGTCAAGAAGCCCAGCTGGAACTTTGCCAGTAAAAGAAAAACACTGCAAACAAATATAGACGATAAGAAAGTTAATGAGCAATGGATCCCACCAGCAAGCAATTAAATCAAAGTGAATTCTGATCAAGCATCCGATGAATGCACAACAAGCAGTATCAGTGGTGTAACAGCAAGAAATTCCAAAGATGAATTGATCGCCAGAGCTGAGAAGTGCAGTCCACAATTTCAGAGATGACAGAGGCACATGTTGTTCTTTAAGGAGTACAACTGGCTAAGAAGCAACGATGGCACAGAATCAATGTTAAGACTGATACAGAAGTTGTGCTTGAAGACCTGGCAAGGGCTAGGAAAGATACAAACTGAATGACAAAACCAGTGTTAATGAGATGGATAGCAGCAAGTTTAGTTTTGCTGAGAAGAAAGGCAATGGAATGTGCTAATTGGATAGCAATGCATGTTATGAGGAAGATGCTTCCTAGCAATTGGGAAATGTTACTGCTGTCTTCCCTTTTAGAATGTTTTCATGCGGAAGCAAGAAAGGCAGTACCTCTATAAATCGACATAGTCTGTGTTTACTGAATTGCAGAGAAAAAAAGGGAAATGACCTACAACATTCAATCATTTTTATCAGCAAAAAAAAAAAAAAGGATTCACCGGCACCACATGACAGAAATTTGGGGAACCATTAATAAGTACTATAGTGTCCCATGGACCTGTCTGTACCTTTCAGCCACTAAATTAGATAACCATAAACCTTAATCTGAATGTCATTATCCTGCTAAAGTTCCAATAATTATGCAGTTTCCCAACAGTGCAGAGCAGAGATTCAGGTAGTATCACATCAGTGTCAGTCATTAGTGTCATTTCATGCTGTTGCTAGACATACCTAAAAAGTGGCTGATTCGACTACGCCAAGGAAAGTTTTTCAGATACTATTTATATCAGTTTTGAGGAGCTAGTTCGCTGTGAAACTGCCTTGCTAGTTATCACTGAACTTAAAGGTCAAAACCCCAATTGTTAAGTACTCATAAGCCTAATTCAACAAAGTTATATCTCATGTTTCCACGTAGGTCAGCATGATGCAGTAAACGAGGTTCTCAAGACTGGAAGCAGCAACAGGACCAACAGACTGAATCAGCCGGATAACAGAAATAGAAGGTTAAATGGTAAGAAGGGAAGCCAATAACATTCACATGAACAAGCCAACATTGAGTTATAGCCATAAATTTGCAACTTCACTCGGTAACTTTTTTGAGCTGAATGTTAATTATAACGTCAAGTGCAATTAAATATATCATGAATACCCTTGTTGGACTCAGCTACCTCCACTTCTATTGAAATAAAAGGTGTGGATACCCTTTAGTCCCAGTGAAATGATCAATCTGAAGCTTCCACTTCATTGTGAACAATCATCAGAAGGATGAGGAAAGGCCAGCTACTAGAGTTGACAAGAAAAAACTAACTAATGATATGAGGATCAAAGATTCAGAATGCTTTCCAAACACTAATGATTGTGAATTTAGCAATTATAAAATTCCAATTATGCCAGCATCCTCAAAGTAAGCATAAGCACAACCATTTTTTTGTAATTTGTAAATAAACTTAATTTTTCATTACATTCTTCCAGCAACTGCAAAATCAAGCAACGCTTAGTTCCTAATGTCCCAGTGTACGCTATAACAAGGTTGTATAGAAGTATAAAGGGGAAACAGAGATACAATGAAACACACTGGACCAAGACAAATCTTGCAACAAGTCTCACAAACATCTAAGATTCATGTAGGATAGGGCTAATAAACTCCATAGCTGGTTACACTTTGTAAGCAAAGAATTAGCCACTTTTGCTATTGCCATTATGGTTGTCAAGTAGATAGCTGAATTGAACAGACTAATAATATAGTAATGTCATGTTCTTGGAGATGAGAGTCACCAAAACCAGAGATTTTTACAAGGAACAATGTCAAATATAATGACAAAAGAGGGGCCTACAAAATAGGAGCTACTTTTGCTGATCAATCTAACTTATTCCCACAGGTGTTGTAATTTTTCTTTTTTTTCAATCATATGTGCCACAAATAATTACTCTCTTAACATCACAGTATCAATGATATTCTTCATTGAAAGGAATTACGGTTCTCTACATTCCTTAAATAATAGTACTTAAAAAAGTAAGAAAACAAGAAAATAGTTGCTGCATATGCATTAGGTATATTCTGTTGGGCAACCAAGTACTTAATTTCATCCAATGTGATAAGCTTCACAGGAAAACCAAGCGTGCATGCATGCGCACAGAGAGAGAGGGAGAGGAGGGGGGGGGTTGGTAACCACTTTGGAGCAAGATTATGCTACCAGTCAATCAAAAAACAGATCTAATCTACTTGAGGATAACTCTGAGTTTCAACAAGAACGCAACTTATCTTCTACTCTCTCTAGTTTCCATTTGGCATTTGCATTCCCAAGTTATCATCTCCTATTAAGATATACTATGAACAGCAAATAATTCATCACAAGCCCAAGCTTATGCTGCATAATATCAATCTTTTAGATAGATTTTTTTAATACATAATTGCCGATCAAGATCAAACAGCAAGAAGAAAATTTCAGAAACCATCATTCGCAGCATGAAGCTCTTCAAACTTTTGACATAGTATACTGGTTTTTCAAACTCCACTAAATACGAACGTCCAAGTGGCCCAGGCAGTTAAGGCGCTTGAAGATTTTTAGTGCCGGAATTCGTTCGAAACCCACCAACGTATAAACTCCTACACAAGCTAAAGGCACAAGTTCATTGGCTTGCAAGATATTTCGTACGCCCAGCTAGCGGCGTCTCCATGCCAATAGTCTACTCCAGAAACCAAGATTCATCAGGCAGAAACTGATATCTTCCCATTGTTCCACAGAAGAAGACCAAAGTCGCATCGTCAAAATCAAAACTAACCGCCGAAACAGAGGAACCCGGAAGCACGAGCGCGTGAAAGAGGAAGGCGAGAGGGCTACGCAATACAAATTACAGACCTTGATTTGGTAGTGCTTTGGCAACTGGGGCCTGAATTTGGGATCTGGGTCTCCTTCAAGAATCGGTTCGGAGAGCTTCTCATTGTTCTGCGAGGAGGGCTTGGAAATATCGACGGCGAAATTTGTGGTCAGAAATGGGTCGGCAGAGGCTATGGAATCGATGGCGGCTTTCCACTCGGCGTCTCCATCTTCTTCGCCACTGCTACTGCTGCTGCTTCTCGCGTGGCCCATCCAGGTGGAAAGTTGCCCTCTCGCTTCGGCCGAAAATGCTTGCTCGCTTCGCTTGTGCACCATTTGCGATCCACAAAGATGTGCAGGACAGCTTTTGGGCCGTCGGAAATCACGCGACCCCGATCGAATATCTGGTGCTGCATGGAAATGCACTCGGTTAGGTTATTGGGAGTATTGGTCCGCTTTCGGTACCCAAAAGTGGAACCAGTACCTTGACAGTCCAATTCTCGATTTTCTATTGGACCGACTACATATATTAAATACTATCTTGTCTTATGGTATCATAAGTTACGGCATAATAATTTTTCACTTATTATCGTTTTCCATCAATATTTTAAGATTTATCGCTTTCTCTCATTGTGCATAACTGTCATCGGTTTTATTGGAACAGTCCGGTCCAATTCCCAATCCTAAGGCAAAACAATCCGATTCCCAAAATTGAGAACCGATCCTTCCAGTCGGGTTCCCAGTTCTATTTTGGAATCGAATCAAATTGAGAACCAATCATCCTATTAATGTAAATTGAAAAAAACTAGTTTCGATCTAGATATTAATTCAAAGATTTTTTACCAAAAGAAAAATTCAAAGATTGATTTTTTTTTTTGAAAGATTATGTCGAAAGAGTTTTACATGTTAATTACTTCTTCTTTTTTGTCCGAATATATTATCTACTTCTTTTAGTAGGGTGACTTTTTCCGCTTTAATCTATTAAAGATATTGTGAGAAGCCAGATAAATTCCATAATGTATCTCAAGAATTAGTTACGTTTAATGAGAACCATAGTAAGTTTTTGAAAAAATTCATTCAAAAATTATAATCGATCATTTCCATTACGGAGCTGTGATGCCATCACTTCTAAGTGTAAATATGAATTTGATTCTTATTTGAATTTAACTTTCAAAATAATTTAACATGTAAAGTTTCAATCAATCTCATGGGAACAAGTTTTATCTTATTTTCTTATGTCGGAATGTTTGATGAGGTATCTAATTCTATACAGCACATTAATACGAATGAGCCTACAGAAAATTGCCAAATATATTTAGTTGTAGTAAAATATGGCAATGTCCTCTAATTAATAATTAGATCTAAATGCCGATGCAACGCCTAATTTAAATGAATAAAGTCATATGAGATCATTCGAATTTTATATTAACCCAACTTAACGTGTATCTAATTCAATCATATAATTGTGCTCCTATCATCATACCCTCACGATATCTCAAAGTATCAAACATGCGGCTGGGATAAGGACACTATAAGTGTCCTAACTATCGTATATCGCTCACTTGAGATTTATAACTCATTTCTTCGATCAATTGAATGTCGTGATTTGTAAAAACATTTACTTAAATGCCATAATTTTCAATTAATTACTCAAATACTATAACTTTTAAAAAACGTTTACCAAAGTCTTGGAAAACCGACAGCATGTCACTTGTAGTTAATATTTAAAAAAGTTATGGCATTCAAGTAATCTGAAAAAAGAAGTTGTTATGGTGATCAAGTGAGCCATACAAAAGTTATGATATTCAGGTGATCGAAAAAAATTATAAAACTTGAGTGAACATCTTATGAAAGTCATATCATTTGAGGTGTCCTTCTCTCCATGCTGCAAAACCAATGTTTTTAAAATGGGTATTCTATAATGATGACAAAGTTTTATCTTAAATATAGTGTAGGGCTATCGATGTAAAATTGATTACCTCTTAATTCTCTTGAATTACAAGGTATAACTCTTCGGCATTGATCTATATACATGACCAGTGGAACGAAAGTGATGTTAACTTTTCTAACAAGAAGAAATTTATGTTGGATAAACATGATGAAAAAAAAAGAAAGAATCTAAGGAGCAATTATACACTTTTTTTAGACGTGTGGATCTCTAGAGTGCCAAAACATGGCACGGGGGAACACTTAAAGTGCCAAAAGTTCCGAAAAGAATACTTAAGTGCCAAAATCGGAGTAAAGAGAATCAGTTAAGTGCCAACGGCAAAAAAATCCAGCTAAATTGCCATGTGTCATTTTCCGACGATTTTATTTGCTGACGCGGCACAGTAGTGGTGCGACGACAAAGGTGTGCGGCAAAGCGGACGGCAGCAGTTCAAAGAGACACAACAAGGCACACAGCGGCGGTGGAAGTGGCGTGAGGGTGGCTGTGAGACACGACGATGAGGCGGACGATGATGCAGTGAGGCGCGGCAAATGGCCAAGCAGAGCAACAGCAAGGTGGCGAGATGGCAAGAGAGAGATTGACAGGGAGAAGGGCGGTGACAATGATAGTGGCCAAAGGAGAGAGAGAGAGAGAGAGAGAGAGAGAGAGAGAGAGAGAGAGAGAGAGAGAGAGAGAGAGAGAAATGAGAGAAATGAGAGACGAGTGTATCCCCCTCAAGTCTTTTTCAATCAAGCCAAGCATAAATGAGTTAAGACCAACTCCTCTTGTCCATGTATTCTTGGATTGTCTTCTTCCTCACAAATCATCCTCTCAAGTCTTCCATAAAATCTTGAGCAAAATTAGGATATATAAGCTAATTAGGATATATTAGCTAGTTAACATCACACCAATTCTCTAATGTGGAACATTTTTTAACACAATTCACACATCTATCTCAATACAGCATTGAATAAAGAGAATATTTCCATGCACTAAGCATTGTTTGTGGCATCGATTAGTCCACAAATAAAAAGCAACTTCTGCCTACTTTTGGCAACTCAATGGAAAATAAACTCTCCTGCTTTAATGAATATATAAATGTATAGGAGATTAATATTAAATTTTGTGGTCTTCTTCGGTGGTTTCCATGAGGATTAAACAAGATATGATTCGTGAGTTGTCCACACGAATGTCAATTCCAAAAGTTAGAAAATATCCATGACAATATCTATAGCTTATAATGAAATAGCGAACCATGAACAGTAACGATTCCAATTAAAAGAAATAAGTTCCTTGTACATTGATAATGTTAAACGTTACAGAATAAACGGTTTAATTAATTACAAAAGCTATTTAATATCCAAGAGGTGAATATAAATGGTAATAGTACCTACAGTTAGAGAAAGATATTGCAAGTTGGGCCTCTTCTCTAGCCTCATGTTGAATGCTCGATTGGTAATAGCCAATAAGCGTGCCTTTGACACGATAACTGACGCCAGTATGGCTGTCTCTTTTGATCAGAATCCTAAGAGAATAGCCTACGGTGCTGGTCTAAGCCTCCATGCCAAGGCTAGCGATGATAACCGCAACTCTGATTGGGCATGGTCTCGTATCGGACGAGATTATTTGATGGAAATTTAAGTTGTTATTTGCGATGTTAAACTTGATCACCTAGCTGAGTTCCATGTCACAAAAAAAGAATCTAGAAATGGAAAATATGGCAGCAAATACTTGACCAGAGGGAGATAAATGCTCCCATCACGTTCCCGATTTTGTTATTTCGACTCACTAGCCCCTATACTGATGACAACAATTTGAAGAAAGTCTCCATTCTCAATAAAGATTATAAGCCACCAAAAACAAATGGAAAGAAAACATGGGCTTTATTCCCATTCCATTTTCTCTCTTCCCGATTGACAAACAGGGCTTAATGATTCATAGTTCAAATAATAAAAGTTTCGAGAACAGATATCCTCCAACAAGTCTGATGAAAGAAATGTAAATAAACTCAGTTTACTTGCACTGATTAGATGAACCAAATCAGATAGTTGTGAAGAAACATTTGAACCAATGTTGGTCATTTTAGGCTCTTCTCTTGAATTATGGATGCTCGAGTTGGTGCAAAGTGATGGTTGTCTTTCTCAACTAATCAAAGCAATCCTCCCCTCAAACAGATTTTCTAGTTGTATGAGTCTCTTCATCACCCAAAGCATCATCCTTGTTCTCACTGCTTGACTTCATGGATTTCTCCCTTCCAAGTTCGCTTTCTATGAAGAAAATAATCAAATAATTAGCAGATATAAGGAGCTCATTTTTTCTCCAAACTTGTAAGATTTGTTTCAAAGGAATAACCTTGTGCCCTTGATCCGCTACAGAAGTTCATGAGGTTGTTGCTTGATTCCTCCAGAAAACATTCAACGTTGGTTTCTGGATATGTGTTTTCAACACTAATATTATCAATGCTCCTACTAGTTTCAGATGGAGCATTCGGAAACTCCTCTGCACTAGAGATCTTAAATAACTTGGGTGGAGGAATTTCTTCTTCCTCATTGGAAGTTATATTTATCTTCAGTAGACCTTTTGCTGCAATAGCAGGACCTAGCTCCTGAATGGGTACCCAAATGAAATCACATACTAAGCGTTAAGAAAAAAATAACCAATTCCCATTGTAATTATTTGGGGTTTTGATAACTCACCAGTTTAGAATGATTCCCTGATGTCTCTTTATTAATGAAAGCCTCCATCATAAACTTGACAACCTCAACAGTTGAGCGAAACATCCTACTTGACCGTCCATGACGATAGAACTACAAGATAATAGATTGCATTAGCTTCATCATCATCCAATAAATTCCTGAAAGTCATGTACAAAGCTATTACTCATCAAAGGGTATAAAATAAGGTTGAGTACACTTAATGATATAATAGGTGATAAAGTTTAAATTAGAATCTTTTTCAATCCTTTCAAACAACATACATCACTAGATAATTCATTTAATCTCATGGCAATGTTATGAAGAAACCAACTCACTCGAATTTACATTATTTCTTTAGAAAGTTCGATATTATTAAGAAAAGCAAAAGCAATAAAAGTTTGGAGTATATAACTACCAAATCTAATTTTCCATTTGCACGTCGTCTGCATTCAATATGCCACCCTCGAAGCCTCTCTTCGAATGAAGATTTAGTTTGAATATACTGCAACCAATAGTTAATAGTGGCATCACAAAAATGAATGAATTCTAAAGATTTGTAAATATATAAATTGAGATATTGATATGAAATTCAAACTACTAAACTTCAAGAAGAAATTCTAAAAGCCACCTTGTTCGAGACTGTTGTAATTTGACAATCCGAGGGTAGTACAAAAGATATAGTCTCTTGCCCAACAAGTGTGCTTTTGGCATTGGTTTTATCTTTGGTCGAAGAAGATAGATTTGACAGTACCTGGGATTTAATCATTTGTCATTTTTCATTCAAAATGCACTTCAACTCAAAAAATGATGTTCAGATCTTCACAATGCATATGTGAACAATGCATAAAAAATCATCAAAACAATATTACCTCAATGTTTGAGGCATTTATCCCATCGCAATTTTCAGGTACAAAATATGATATCGGATCCGGATCGAGCACCTCATTTGAACTTTTTCTCAATTTTGAAGCAACTTCCTACAACAACAAGTCATCGATAATACATCTTATATTTAAGGAATGCACCATTTATGACTTATAGTCAAAGTCGAAGAATTGGAAACATAAGTACTCTATTTATATATGAATCCTATGGTTGGAACTTTATGCCTTTGAAATCTAGTTGCACACTTCATAAATACATTCAAGTTTATCAAATATACTTCAAGAATCAAGATGATAGAATCATCTGCATCATGAAGATATCCACATTTAAAAACCAAGCATTGAACCCCACAAAATGTAGATTTCAAACAACAATATCCTGTAATGGTAAAATAACATTTATGTTATGGTCTATCTTATGAAATGTCAAATAACAAAATAAACATTACATGATATTTGCATCAAGAAAACTTTATAGAAAGTTAACTTACATTGACTATTACTCTAAGTGATGTATACACTCTATCACGTTCTCCTCCTTGATTTGAAACATCTGGCTTCTTTGAACCAGGTGCTTCATTTGGGTGGATTAAAACCCAAGATTTGTTTGTGGTAGAGTGTGATTGATTGACCTACAAGGACAAAAGAGACAGAAAAGTATGAGAGATGAGTAAAGAAATTATCAAAGCATATACAATTATATTCATCATTAAACGCTACACAACGATGCAAAACAGGAGAAAATATATCCTACAATATAGGATCTTCAACTATATTCTTTGTACTACCCTAATATGGGATTCTTACTATTTAAGCATTATCATGTAATTGTACTTATCCATTTTGATATTTTTCTATACGTTGGACTAAATTTCTATACACTGGAAGAATAGATACTAATGTTTGGGGTTGCTAGCTTGAAAGTGTACATTATTAATGTATATAGAACTCATTTCCTTTAATTAGTATTGTTCCTTTTACTAAACATTACAACTACTTGAGAACAATGAACTCTTGTAACACAATTAAAGGAAATGAGATTGGTATATATTAATAATGTTTACCATAACATAATTAACCATCTAATTAATTACAAAAGCTAATAAAGGTTTGGCATTTCAAAAAACTGCCGCTGGTGTTATTATCTAGTGAATAACGAATATAGATAAGGACTCATACATCGAACTATGCGAAGTGTAATACAGTCAAACCAACAACTCTAAAACATTATTATCTATTCTTCTAGTTTATATTAGCAAAAAGTACCTATTGACAATTTCAACTTTACGATCCACAAAATCATATTCTTATATAAATAAATTATATAATTCTACATACTCATAAAAAAAAATGTGGACAAACAAGATACATATAAATATATAGATACATATAAATTTATAAATTGCCAACAACAAAAGGAAAGAAAATAAAAGCTCGGGTACCTCTCTCCCTTCTCCATTACCGGCTGACAAATAAGGCCTAATGTCTAATTCCTCATTCTCACTATTTAGCTTCAAATTCTCTTGTTGTTTGCTTTCTATAAAGACAATCAAATAGATAGTTAGATATAAGGAGCTCATGGTTCTATTTAAGTAGCAAAGTCTATATCAAAAGGAAAAACCTGGTGCCGCCCATCTGGTACCACAAATTTTCTTGAGGTTATTATACGATTCCTCCAGAAAATGTTCAATAGTGATTTTCTCTGCACTAGAGATCTTGAATGACTTGAATCGACGAAATCTTTCTTTCTTACGGGAAGATATCTTTCTCTTCCGTGAACCTTTCTTTCCAATAGCAGGACCTTGCTCCTAAATTATCACCCAAATGAAGTTGCACACTAAATGCAAAGTAAAAATAACTTTGATTCACATTTTGCTTATTTAGGGTGTTTATAACTCACTTGTAGAGAACTACTCCCAATCAAACCCTCCATTATAAACTCGACAACCTCAACAGTGGAGCGAAACATCCTTCTCGATTGTCCATGACGATAGTTCTGCAAAGATAATATATTTTGGTTGTCTTCATTACCATCCAAAAATTTCAAGATAGTCATGTGCAAAGCTTTACTCATGGATAGTTGTAAAACAATTTCAGTACACTTAATAATAAAAAGCCTATAACATAAACCTAAGTTTTTATTGCTCCTTTCCGCTAACATACATCACTATGATCCATTTTATCTCTTTGCAATGTTTACGAAAACCAAATCAGTCGAATCTACGTTATTTCTTTCGAATCGTCGATCCTATTAAAGCGGTAGCAATAAAGTTTCTTGAATATACAATTACCATGTCTAATTTTCCATTTGCACGTTGCCTACATGCAATATTCCACCCTTGAAGCCTCTCTTCCAATGAAGATTGATGGTGGATATTC
Organism: Corymbia calophylla; assembly: GCA_014182845.1. Taxonomy (NCBI): domain Eukaryota; kingdom Viridiplantae; phylum Streptophyta; class Magnoliopsida; order Myrtales; family Myrtaceae; genus Corymbia; species Corymbia calophylla. Next base: position 7,177,795 of record CM024701.1, on the reverse strand, counting down.
TGCAATCAATAAATAATATTCACACCATAAAAACAAAAACAATTAGACAATTCAAAGTATAAAATGCGATATTTATATGCATTCAACGAAAAAGCAAAAGAAGAAATTCAAGAAGCCACCTTGTCCAAGTCTGCTACACAATCCGAGGGGAGCACAAAAGATACCGTCTCTTCCCCTAGAAGTGTGGTTTTGGCCCTAGTCTTGACTTCCACTGATGAAGATGGTTTTGTCTGTGCTTAGGATTTGATCATTTGTCATTTATTGTAAGCATTGGTTACAAATTCTTACTCATAAAAAGTGTGCTCTAATATGAATAAAAGATGAAATGTTGACAGTCGATCACCATACACTTTAACTCAAGAAATTTTTTCCAAAATACATATGTGAATAGTGTACAAACAAATCATTGAAATAATATTACCTTAAAGGTCGAGACATCTGTCCCCGCATTATTTTGAGGTAATCTACACGATATTGGATCCGAGTTGAGCACATGTTCTGAAATACTTTTTCTCAATTGAGAAATAGCTTTCTGCAATCACAATTTATCAATGCTAGTATATCTTATCGTTAAAGCATAGGCTATTCTGAATTATTGCCATAGTCAATGAATTGGGAAATATATGTAGCCTATTTTATACAAAACATGTGCAGTTGCAACTTCTTACAAATGAAGTTTAGTTGTGTACTTCATATATACATCCAAGCTTATCAAACATGCTTCAAGAATCAAGACGAAGAAATCAAGTGCCTCACAATGTATTTTGTGGATCATTCATCTTATGTGTTCCTATGAATCTTTTCACAAGGATATCAGCATTCGGAAACTAAGGTTTGAACCTCACAAAAGTGAATTAAAAAAAAGTCCTCTATAATGATAAAATTTCATTTATGTCATGGTCTATCTCACGAAAGATCACAGAACAATTACATGAGCTACTTGTATGCAGATAAACTTAACAAAGAGTCAACTTATATTACATGGATTATCATTCTTAGTGATGTAAACCACACTATATAATTGTAATATTGAGTTTGTGTCATGGTCTACCTCACAAAGTTTCAAAGAACAGAATAAAACTCACATTGGCTATCTATATCTTAAAAAGCTTAATAGAAAGTTAACTTACAGTGACTAATGTGCTAAGTGATGTATACAATCCATCACGATGTCCTTGATTAGGAATGTCTACCTTCTTCAAACCACATGGTTCATTTACTCCCGTCAAAACATGAGAGTTGTCTGGAATAGGCGATGACCTATTGACCTACAAGGATGAAAGAAAGAGAGAAGGACAAGGCATGAGTAAAGAATTAATTACGCATATAAGACTATATTCATCATTAAATATTTCCAACCGATTTAAGACGGGAAAACATGTATGCCATAAAATAGGATCTTCAACTATACTCATCATATCAAAGACATGAATACTTCGTGCATATTGATGATGCTTACCATAATAACATTAACGGTCTAATTACTTACAAAAGTGAATAACGGTTTTGTTATTTCATACAACTGCCGTTAGTTTTATTGTCCAACGAATAACTATTCATGCATCGATCTATGCAAAAAGCAATACATCCAAACCTTCAACCTCGGAACAATATTATCCGTTCTTCCAATATATATTAGAAACCTATTGGCAATTTCAATTTTGTCATCCTCGAAATCATTTGCTTGTACACATACATTTATTATTCTACGTACCCATAAATCAGATCTGGACACTCACAAAAAATATATAAACATATATATGTAAATCGTTATTTGTCAACAAAAGATTTGAGAATATTGTAGACATTTTATGCATTGTAAAATTCAACAAACAATTATTCTTTAGTTTCACAAAGTGTATAAACAATCAGATCCGAGTGCACTTAGATAGAAAAATATATTTTAACATGATCAATGTTCTAGTCTATATAAAATTTGTAGAATCAATGAATAGATCTAGAAGATGGATCATTTGAGTAATTCAACTCTTAAAAATAATGTAAAGCAAACAAGAACTCTAGGGAGCACTAGAATTATTATTTTGTCTTTCACCGTTTAGCACTTTTGATTTATTTTTTTAAAGATATGATGTAAAAACTCCATTTCTTTTTACTTTTTTTTGGGTCAAATTCTTTGTATCTGAATCGCAAAAAACATAGCCGATAACGTAGCACGAAGGTCGATCTAGACTTACCTCGCTCAATTTTGATAGATATGCACTTGTCGAAGGAGAAGATAGCACAGGCTGAGACAATCCATCCTGCACCTGCTCTCTCAGTGAGGAAGAAAGGTTAGGGTTTGCCATTTCAAATGTCACTTTGAGAGTCGATGCTTATCTTGTCTTTCACCATTCATCACTTTTGATCTTTTCAAAAAAAAAAAAAATATGCTGTAGAAAATCCATTTCTTTGTACTTTTGTTTTGGGTCAAATTCTTTGTGTTAGAATCGCATGATTGATAACCTAGCACGAATGTCGATCAAGACTTACCTCGCTCATTTTCGATGGATCTGCACTTGTCGAAGGAGAAGATTGCACAGGCTGAGACAATCCATTCTGCACTTGCTCTCTTAGTGAGGGAGGAAGGTTAGGGTTTGCCATTTCAAAGGTCAATTTGAGAGCCGCCGCTTATTGCAAGCCAAAAGATGTGTGGTACGCCAATTGAAAGGGAGAATATTGTATATCAAGGGAAGAAAATAGTGGATATTCGAAATAACACGGTGAAATAGACCAAACAATTTTGCCCATTTATTATCTTGCACCAAGATTAGTTCATCTTGCAAGTCTTGTATATTTTAATAACCTAAGTTGGTAACCAAATGGGCAAATTAGCCTTCCATCTTTCCGTAAAAACTAAATAGAATCTAATCCTTCTAGAATAGAGTTTTTTCCATAAATGTAAAAAAAAAAAAACCCACAAAAATGTTGAGTACATGAATCTTAGATATATTGATTATTAGAAAGGAAACTTGAAATGAGTTGGGGCAAGTGAAATTTGGAGAACATATAAATGAACTTTTGTGCCTTTTTTCCTAAAATATTGATAATAAGTCTATCAAATTCTATTCGACTGTGTTTGAAAGCAATGTCTATCCACATATTATTTATCAAAGAAAACAAAAAAAAAAAAATTAATGTAAATGGAACTTGTATACTTAATACCATTTTTTTTTTTTAACTAAGCTTGTCTTAATCAATTGTAACAATGCTAGAGTAAAAAGAAAAAAACTAAAAGGACGTTTGCTAAATATCATCTTCATATTCAGCAATCAGGCTATGATGCAACAAGGATGCACCGAAACTTTTAATTGATTTGACAATATACAATTATCTATAATTAATAGCAAAAAAAGAAGACTAGAAAATTCCAATCAAATTAAGGAATGTAGGCTAGCACGAATAGAAATTAGTTGGACAATTAACTTATATGCCAAATAGTTTGGTGTGCAATTGGAAATATAATAAGTAGGATGAAAATCAAGAGACTAACAATTTTATGAATGTATCTATTCAAACGTGAGGTTTAGGACATGAATTGACCCTTATCTCTTAGGTGTATCCTATCCAAAAATTAAATGTTCATTACACTATAGCATTAGATGCCAGATTTTGAGAATTTGACTTCCATGAATGGCTTTTGCTTCTTTTGAGGCATCATTAAATACAACCCGATTACATTAACCATGATGAGTCATCAATTTAGCTTCATCATTTCATTCATTTAGCCAAGACTTCTCATTATAAAATGCAAACAACACTGCAGTTTTTTCAATGCAAGAAAGGAAACAGACCTTTACTTTTACAAGTCAAACATATACGTTACTTGAAATGCTAATAAGTACACATGTTGTCACCCCTTGACCCCATTGAGCTCGCGACACCCCTTTCTCCTTAGGTCATTTAGTTGCGACATCCTAAGACACATCGCCAACCCTTCCATCATATATTTCGATTAAACACAAACGGAGGCATATCATCTCCACTCCAACAATAACAATAGGGATAGTAGGGAAAACATATCAACAACACACTTTCATAAATACATTAACCACATACATCGAAAGTATAATATTTACAAGTCCACCACACCAACCTTTTCCGATTCACGTTAACAAAAAGGATTGTGGGTTAGCCTAGCACCTTTACGCTACGAGGGCGACCTCAAAAAGTGATGCTCCCCATGCCTACCACAGCATGTAGTACTCTGGGTTGGGCTCAAGATCAGACTCCACATTAGGATCCGACTCCGGATCAGTCATCAAGGGTTTCTATGTCCATGAGGTCCCTAGACGACTTCCCCAGGACCCTACTAGGCGGCCCGTCCAAGCCTCAAAGTGGACCAAAAAGATCATCACCCACCTGTACAAACCATGCCTTGAAGTAGTGGGGCACCAAGTACATCGGCCCTTCATCCACACAAATATGGGTCACCTCCAAGTCCTAATGCTTGTAAATGTAATTAATCCCCTTGACCGGATATGGGTCACCTCCAAGTGCTAATTTACAGTCACCTTGAATCTCACGTAGCGGTTCTCTATCTAAGGGCCTGAAAATATTTAAACAATAACGAATGAGAAATTTCAGTAAGTAAACTCCCTAAACCTCACTCAGGAAGTTACTTCGACTCAAAACTACCCTATATTTACAACTCATTATCGATGGTAGATCAATAATAAGGGCTTTGCCTCGCTATATCTATAAACTTGAGAAAATGGCTCAATCCTTCAAGTACCAACAACATACTAAAATAGTTATTCATATGCACTTTCTAGTCAAACATGAAACCACACTTTCAACAGGCACGCAACAAATGCAATTAATAATCCCAAACACAGTAATTCTCAATTCCATGCACAATGCATATATAAGTGTCCAAATTATTATGACCACTCAGTGTCATAACCAAAACTAGCGTTGGTGATCTTCGGGCATGATTGGGCATCGTCTCGCCCCATCGAACACAGCATCATCTTAGCCTCCCCCAAAGACAACATTCTATTAGGAGCATCAGCTCGTTTTCAATCCTGACTCAACATCAGGACCCTCGCCATGTATCCGATAAAAATTTGGCATCGTCCACCATGGTCGTATGGGTACATAACCATTAGGTGATCACACGAGCACGTCAACCACTCAAGCCAATTTTTATCTCTCTCATTTAGCCAATGCAACAACGTTTAGTGCTCACACATTAAACTATTGCAAATTTCACACACAAAAATTTAATGAAATATTTACATGTGATCATCACTCACAATTGGTTAACCCATGAAATCATACACACTTCAATTTTGTTCATTCTTTATCAATGTAAATACAGAAAACGTGGCATCCAATCCCGATACCTCATGAATTACCAATAACATGTCCTTAAACACATTCTTTCAAAGAAATAATTCAAGGGTCTTAATTATATAATCCAATCTCAAGGAAATTCATTTTTTAATTTACATAAATCATGTATAAACTTACCATTTATCACATGTAAAAAATACTTATTACAAACACTTATCTCATATAAAGATAGCTTATCACTTTTAAATGATAACCTATCGTGAGTACTTATCACCTTTAACGATAGCATATCACAATCACTTATTACCTTCAACGATAACTCATTGCAACCACTTGTCACCTATAGTGATAACTTATCACATACACTTATCACTTTAATGATAACCTATCGTGAGTACTTATCACTTAGACCATTCATCAATTACCATAACCATCATTATCCTTAATTTAAGCCTATTCCTAAGTGCAACTATCACCCTAATTAAGGGTTAGAAATATTACTTACAGTTTTGGCTCTAAACTTGACGGCGACAGCGGCACGGCAGTGGTGTGACGACAAAGGTGTGCGGCAATGAGCGGCAAAGCGGACGGCAGCAGTTCGATGAGACACAACAAGGCACACAGCGGCGGTGGAAGTGGCGTGGGGGTGGCGGTGAGACACGACGATGAGGTGGACGATGATCCAATGAGGCGCGGCAAATGACTAGGCCGAGCGACAACAAGGTGGCGAGATGGCAAGAGAGAGATTGATAGGGAGAAGGGCGGCAGCAATGGTAGTGGCCAAAGGTGGGGTGAGAGAGAGAGAGAGAGAGAGAGAGAGAGAGAGAGAGAGAGAGAGAGTTGAGTGAGAGAAATAAGAGACGAGTGTTTCCCCCCTCAAGTCTTTTCCAATCAAGCCAAGCATTAATGAGTTAAGACCAACTCCTCTTGTCCATGTATTCTTGAATTGTCTTCTTCCTCACAAGATGGAAGCATTTTAGACGAAAATGGCCAAACTGTAAGATGGAAGCTTTACCTATCTCACCCGAAGAGCAAGTGCAAGATGGATTATCTCAATATGTGTTATCATCTCCTATTACAAGTGTTCATCCACCCAAAATGAATGAGGTAACTCACCGTTGACCTTTGTACAAGGTTATTGCCATTTATTTTGTCATTTACTCCTTTCATTCTGGATTGATGAGCAATTGTGATGGGAGATGTAAATAAGAATTGAGATAATCCACCATGGAGTTGCCCTTTAGGTGAAGTAGATAATTTTTGCATTTAAGGACTGGCCATTTTGAAGGGCACCATTAGTGTAATATCTTGAAAATTCGACCGGTTTTGTGATATATGAATGATTATTTTATCATTGCAATATTAGTTAAATCACATTCTGAATTGATCACTTATGAAATACTAACTAAAGGAGAAAGGCTATTAAGAATTTGAGTATGCACGACTAAAGAACTTGACCATGGATTGAAGAAAGGTTAGGGTTTGCCATTTCAAATGTCACTTTGAGAGTCGATGCTTATCTTGTCTTTCACCATTCATCACTTTTGATCTTTTCAAAAAAAAAAAAAAATATGTTGTAGAAAATCCATTTCTTTGTACTTTTGTTTTGGGTCAAATTCTTTGTATTTGAATCGCGTGACTGATAACCTATCATGAATGTCGATCAAGACTTACCTCGCTCATTTTCAATGGATCTGCACTTGTCGAAGGAGAAGATTGCACAGGTTGAGACAATCCATATTGCACTTGCTCTCTCAATGAGGGAGGAAGGTTAGGGTTTGCCATTTCAAAGGTCACTTTAAGAGCCGCCGCTTATTGCAAGCCAAAAGATGTGTGGCACGCCCAATTGAAAGGGAGATATGGTATATCAAGGGAAGAAAATAGTGGATATTCGAAATAACACAGTGAAATAGACCCAAACAATTTTGCCCATTTATTATCTTGCACCAAGATTAGTTCATCTTGCAAGTCTTGTATATTTTAATAACCTAAGTTGGTAACCAAATGGGCAAATTAGCCTTCCATCTTTCGGTAAAAGCTAAATAGAATCTAATCATTCTAGAATAGAGTTTTTCCCATAAATGTAAAAAAAACCCATAAAAATGTTGAGTACATGAACCTTAGATATATTGATTATTGGAAAGGAAACTTGAAATGAGTTGGGGCAAGTGAAATTTGTAGAACATATAAATGAACTTTTGTGCCTTTTTTCCTAAAATATTGATAATAAGGTCTATCAAATTCTATTTAGCTGTGTTTGAAAGCAATGTCTATCCACATTTTATTTGTCAAAGAAAACAAAAAAAATTAATGTAAATGGAACCTGTATACTTAATACCGAATTTTTTATAACTAGGCTTGTCTTAATCAATTGTAACAATGCTAGAATAAAAACAAAAAACTAAAAGGGCGTTTGCTAAATATCATCTTCATATTTAGCAATCAGGCTATGATGTAACAAGGATGCACTGAAACTTTTAATTGATTTGACAATATACAATTATCTATAATTAATAGCAAGAAAAAAAAAGACTAGAGAATTCCAATCAAATTAAGGAATGTAAGCTAGCATGAATAGTAATTAGGTGGACAATTAACTTATATGCCATATAGTTTGGGATGCAATTGGAAATACAATAAGTAGGATGAAAATCAAGAGACTATCAATTTTATGAATGTATCTATTCAAATGTGAGGTTTAGGACATGAATTGACCCTTCTCTCTTTGGCATATCCTATCCAAAAATTAAATGTTTATTACACTATAGCATTAGATGTCAGATTTTGAGAATTTGACTTCCATGAATGGCTTTTGCTTCTTTTGAGGCATCATTAAATACAACTCGATTACATTAACCATGATGAGTCATCAATTTAGCTTCATCATTTCATTCATTTAGCCAAGACTCCTCATTATAAAATGCAAACAACAATGCAGTTTTTTCAATGCAAGAAAGGGTACGGACCTTTACTTTTACAAGTCAAACATATACATTACTTGAAAATTCAATGTTGAGACCGAAATCAAGTGGAAGAGAAATCCATGAACATAACTTTTGAATAGACACAAGATAGTGATACTTTAATTTTGAGCATTGGCAGTCTAATTGAAATGTGGATTCTTGACTTAGGTGCGTCGTTTCACTCTACTTCATACAAAGAATTATTCCACAATTTTGTTGTTGGAAAATTTAGAAAGGTATCTTGCTAATGATGAACCTTTGGATATTATGGGAAATGGTGATATCTATATAAAATTTACTAATGAATATCAATGGAAGTTGCATGATGTCAGATAGGTTCCAGGTTTTAAGAGAAATCTGATCTCTATAAGTCAACTAGATAGCACAAGATACAAGACTATTTTTGGGGATAGCTCTTGGAAAATTGTTAAAGGTGCTCTGGTTCTAGCATGTGGAACAAAGTTACAAACGCTCTACATGACTAAAATCAATAGAAAAACAACAACAATTGCTAAATCGGAAGTTGATTCTAAATTATGGTACTGCAGGCTTGGACACATAAGCAAAAAGGGGATGAAGATATTAGCATCTAAGGGAAAATTGCCTGATTTGAAGTCCATAGGTATTGGTCTATGTGAAGATTGTGCTAAGGGTAAGCATAAACATGTCAATTTTTCGCAGAATGGAAAAGAACCAAAGAAAGGAAAATAAGAGTTGGTGGATACAGATGTTCTGGGGCCAACTCCTATGCATTTCCTTAGAGGCTCACACTATTATGTCATGTTTATTGATGATTCCACCATAAAGGTATGTGTTTATTTTAAAAAATAAATCTAACGTGTTTATTATTTTTTAAAGATGAAAGAGGAGAACGAGGCTAGCCTAAGAATTAAATGTCTAAGGTCCGATAAAACCAATGAATATGATAGCAAGAAATTCAAGCAATTTTGTGAAGAGAACGGAATCAGAATGACAAGAGCTGTTCCCAATAGACTGCAGCAAAATGGAGTTGCTAAGAGGGTGAATAGAACTTTGAATGAGCGTGCAAGAAGTATGAGGTTGCATGTAGGATTACCCAAGACGTTTTCGGCAAATGCAATTAATATGGCAGCATATCTAATTAATAGAGAGGACCTTCGGTTCCACTTGATTTTAAGTTATGAGAAGAAAAATGGAGTGGAAAGAGGTAAGTCTCTCGCATTTGAAAGTTTTTGGTTGTGTTTCCTATGTCTACGTAGATACTAAAAATAGAGATAAATTTGATGCAAAAGCTTAAAAAATGTTTTTTTATTGGATATGGTTCTAATTATTTTGGCTATCGATTATGGGATGAATAAAATAGAAAAATAATAAGAACTAATGATGTCACGTTCAATGAGAAAATGTTTTATAAAGACAAATCCGTGGCAGAATCTAGTGTGAAGAATAATTTAGTGGAGAATATAGAGATTCGATTGGAAGAGATTTCTAAGAGTGCTCTGGTTGAAATTCCTAAAACTGTTACTGAATAAGAATCATGAACACCTGAACCTACTTTGAGAAGATCTAGTAGAACACCTAAATCTACATTGAGATATTCTCAGTCATTGCATATTTGTTTTTGACTGATGCTGGCGAACTAGAAAATTTTTCAAAAGTAGTGCAGGTTAAAGATTTTGTAAAGTAGGAGTTGACAATGCAGGATGGGTTGGATTCACTTGAGAAAAACAAAATTTGGGTATTAACTCAGTTACCAAATGGAAAAAAAAAAAAAAAGCATTGCAGAACAAGTGGGTGTATAGGGTCAAAGAAGAACTGATGGCAGCAAGAGGTACAAAGCAAGGTTAGTAGTAAAAGAGTTTTAGCAAAAGGAAGAAATTGACTATATAGAGATTTTTTCCCCAGTTGTGAAATTGACTACTATCATATTAGTATTGAGTATTGTTGTTGTAGAGAATTTATATCTAGAGTAATTAGATGTTAAGACTGCATTCCTCCATGGTAACTTGGAGGAGGATATTTACATGATACAATTGGAAGATTTTCAAGTTCCTGGAAAATAAAATTATGTCTACAAATTGAAGAAAAGTCTGTATGGTTTGAAACAGGCTCCTCGACAGTGATACAAAAAATCGACACATTTATGTGTGGTAACAGGTTCACTAGAAATGACATGGATCACTGTTATTATTTCAAACAATTTGATGATCACTATATTATTTTGTTGTTTTATGTGGATGATGTGCTCATTGAAAGATCTAGCATGAGAGAGATCCACATACTAAAGCAACGATTGTCAAAAAAGTTTGAGATGAAGGATTTGGGCGCAACGAATCAAATTCTTAGGATGAGGATCATGCGGGATAGATCTAAAGGATACTAAAGTTATCTCAAGAAAAGCAAATTGAAAAAGTGATGGACAAATTCACAGTACAAAATGCAAAGCCCAGAAGTACTCCTTTAGAAAATCATTTCAAACTCTCAAAGGAACAGCCACTAAAGACGAATGAAGAGTGGGAGTATAGCTAAGGTGCATTATGCATCAATTGTTGACAGTTTAGTGTACGCAATGGTGTGTACTAAACCAGACATAGCTCACGCCGTAGGAGTTGTGAGCATTGGGAAACTGTAAAGTGGTTATTAAGATATCTGAAAGGCACTTCAAGTATGTCATTATGTTTTATTAAAAATAGTGTAACTTTACAAGGCTTTGTTGATGCAAATCTTGGTTATGACTTGGATAATAGTAAGAGCACCTCGGGTTGTGTTTTTACCTTAGGTGGCACTACAATCAATTGGATTTCTAAACTTCAAAGTTGTATATCTCTTTCAACCACTGAAGCAAAGTATGTGGCTATATCTAAAGTTAATAAGGAGATAATTTGGTTGAAATTTTTTTTGAAGGAGATAAGTAAGGAGTAAGATAACAGTGTTCTTTTTAGTGACAGTCAAAGTGCTATTTGTCTTGCAAAGAATGACAGAGTAATTCTTTTCAAAATAAAATATCCATGTGGCAATTTAAAAAAAGAAAGAAATAGTCCAATTCATACTAGAAAGAAAATTTAAAAATCGATTTTATTAAAAAAAAAAAAGAAGAAGGGGAGGGTTCGGGCGAGGGCTGTGTAGCCCTCGCTGCCCCCACCATTGCCGGGAAGGGCCGGCGACAGTGGAGCGAGGGCTTATGAGCCCTCGCCTAGATCTTAGGCAAGGGTCGTGGGCCCTTGCCCAGCCGGGCCAAGGGCCGCAAGTCAGCCGGGGTCGCCGGCCACTGGCCAAGACCCGGTGACCTCAGTCGACCCTCGCCCCACCGTCGCTGGCCCTTCCTGGTGATGGTGGGGCGGCGACGGTGGCGATGGCGGCGGCGATGAGGGCTGCACAACCCTCAACCGATCCTCCCCTTCCTCTTTTTTTTTTTTTTTTTTTTTTTTAAAAATTAATCAATTTTATAATAATATATTTTTAAAGTTTTTAAATATTTTTTAATTAATATATTTTTTAAATACCATGTCGGCACGAAAATGATGTCGTTTTAGCTAACTCAGCTTCTAGTGAGCTACATAAGCGAGTTATATTATTAAAATAAGTTACGTCGGATTTCCGGTGGCTTTCACCAGAATTGATACTTAAATAATCTAATTTTCAAAAAAAGTAACACTTAAGTATACATTTCATAATTTTTGGCACTTAAGTGTCCCCTTGTGCCAAGTTTTGGCATTTGGATTGTTCTTTTCCCATTTTTTTTAGTTAGAAAATGAACTATATCATTCACTAAGAAAAGATAGTAGGGCCCGATGAATAGGCATTATTACATAAGAGATCCCAAAGTATTTAGGGAGGGGACAAGCACTAATTCGAGATAGATAGTTTCTCTCATGGGCTTTGGCAACCTACTTTGCTATAAGTTGGTTTCTCTAAAACAATGATAGTTTGGATATTAGAAAATAACAATAATATAACTTTGCATTTTAAGATAAGTGCGTGAGCTTCCCAACTAAGCTAATTTGGACTCTTCAAGATGTTGACTAATTTCAAACTACAATTCAAGGACTTCATGCCTTTTGGGAAAGAAAGAGTTAGGGCTTCTAATAGAGCAAAGCACTTGGCCAACAGTGCAGATGACGTTGCCATCGTACAAGCTACTCTGTCCAGCAACCTCCCGGCGGAATCACGGCAAACACAGGAGATCAAACCTTCCGAAGCTCTAGGCTTATACGCTCCATCTATGTTTATCTTATTGTTAGTAAATTAGGTTTATACTAAAGGGCATAATTGTCATTGTATTGTTTTAGCCCTAAACCCTATGTATATATTGTAAATTACTTTATCAATGCAAGTGTTATTCACCCAATCTCTACATGGTATCATAGCGGCAATTCTTGGAGCCCGTCTCTCCCGTCTCTCACATCTCTCTCTGGCCTTCTCACTTGCAATCATTGTTGTTGCTGCTACGGGGAAGAGGCTACAGCATTGATGCTGTGCTCCGACAAAATGGCTCCGATTGAGCACTAGGGTTTCTTTCGGCTACATTTTCTTGCCACAAGCTTCACACCAACGCCACGGTGATTCCGCCCTCTCCCATCAAGGAAAAGGCTATCGACGGCGGTGCTCTTGCCCGTCAAGGAAAAGGTCATCAACGGCGGTGCTCTCGCTTGTCAAGGAAAGGGCCGTCGACGACGGTGCTACTATTAGTGGTGGCTTCCTCAAGTCCCAGTGGTCACTTGGTCCTCGGTCAACGACGAGTTTCCATGACTACGACAGTAAAGAGGATTTTTTCTTCGATTCAAAGCCTAGTTAGAGTTTGACTGTAAAGATGATTCTTTTCAACGTCAATGGTGATTTCACACCTTCTCTTTGCAGTACTTTGGCATTCGTGATCCACTACTCAAGTTGATGATGTGACGAGCAACGTGTCTAGTTCCATAAGATTGAGACTGATCTTACAAAGTTTTTATTTTTATTCTCCTACAAACTTTTTTTGGCGTGTTATCCCACGATTTCATCACTCATTGCATGTAGAAGGCGTCACATTCTTATTTTTTTTTTTAGATATGGAAAGCCTAACAACTTGCTTGGTCAAAATCTTCAAGGGAGGCACAGATAGATAAACTCAACGCAAATAGCCGCTCCTTTGATTGCAAGTCATCATGGCAATCGAGTCTCAAAACTCTTCAGCCACCATTCCCGCACATGAGCGGGTGGACAGCCCTTATTTTTTTGCATTATTTTGATAACCCATGATCTAATCTCATTGGCATGGTCCTTACGGGTGACAATTACAACAATTGGTCTGGTGCCATGGAGATTGCCCTTTCCGCCAAGAATAATATGGTGTTTGTTATTGGAGAAATAAAAAGGCCAGTTGCAACCGATCCTACCTATGCGTCCTAAATTCGTGTGAACAATATGATTCTATCTTGGATCCTTAATTCCATCCATCCAAATTTTGTGCCAACAGTTCTCTACACAGAGTCAGTTGCGGATGTCTAGGCCGTTCTTCGTGAATGTTTTTCGCCATCGAATGGTCCTAGGATTTTTCATCTCAAGCAAAAGATATGTACCCTTGCTCAATGTGACGATGTCATGATCAAGTACTACAACAATTTGCGAAGCTGCTAGGATGAATTGAATAATTTGGATCCGTTACCGCAATGCTCTTATTCCGCTCAATCTGTCATCACCACACAACAAGAGAATTGGCACTTGTTTCAATTTCTCATGGGTCTCAATTCGAGGTACGCTAATGTTATTAGTCAGATTTTACTAATGAATCCATTATTTAGTGTTGCATGTGCATATGCGCTAGTTCTTCAAGATGAGTCACATTGCTATATCCAATTGAACTGCCCACTACCCGACCAAACCAACACTTTGCTTAGCACTCACGGAAACAATGTTCCATGGCTGTACACGAATTCCTCATACTGATGCATGACGGGAACGAAAAGGTGAGAAATTCGTTTTTTGGGCAGTGCTTTATGGAAAGAGTGAATGGATAAACATGTATTTGGATAAATGGAAGATGAAACGTGCTAGTGATTTCTATGAATATGGGATCTTGCTGGAATGTGGAATGAAGGAAAAATGGGGTGTATTATGGATGAAAACGAAGCTAGGATAGATGTAGTTCACCACCAAGGCCTAAAGGAACAATCCATCAGCCAAGGATAAAGAACTTAAGGCTTACCACCATACAAATGGATAAAGAACCGAAATTTGAAGGAAATGACTCACTTCAAGAGGAAATCTCATGTATTGCATATCAGGTGTGTCCTCCATACGAATTACATCTCTATTTATAATCATACTAGGACATTGTACTAAGAATCTTACAATAAATGCAGCATACTCTACTTCTTACATCTTAGCCTAGGAATGAAGACTAGGCTCCCATTCTTTCAAACTTACAATAAAGACTCTCTGAAATTCTAACCTTGCATTAAAGACCCTCTAATGTAAGAAGACAAATTGAGTACACTCTACTCATACTCTTCAGCCTATTAATGTAGACTAGCTCCCATTCTTTCAAACTTGCAATAAAAACCCTTTGACATTATAGTCTTGCATTAAAGACTCAAGAAGACATAACACACTAAAGGAATTAAGACACAAGAAGACAAACATAGCACACTATACAAAGAGGACACAAGAAGACAAACATAGCACACCATACAAAGAGGACACATCCATTACTACTTCAGTCTTGCATTTAAGCCATAAATCATAGGCAAAAGCTTTCTTATGTGCCCTGAATCCATTGGACCATGTTGAGGACGAATTTGCCATGTGCTTCCATGATTGACAAATTGGCTTGATGGGTTGATGAAGCTTGAGTTGGGTTGGGCATAAGATCATTGGAAGATTTATGTTTTGTTGCCCCCGCATCATCCTCTCCGGGTTGTTTGAGATTTGTCCTCAAATCAGAAAAATCTTCATCCTCCAAGTAAGGAGAAAGATCTCCCACATTAAAAGTTCTGAAACTCCAAACTCTCCGGGAAGATCAATCTTATATGCATTGTCACCGATTCGCTCGATAACTTTAAATGGGCCATCGGCTCTAGGCATGAGTTTGTTCTTTCGTCGAGCCGGAAATCTTTCTTTCCTCAAATGAACCCATACAAGATCACCTGGTTGGAATTGAGTCTTCTTACGATCTTTGATTAGCTTTCTTTTTATAAGACTCATTAGCCCTTTCGATCTTGGATCGAATCTGCTCATGAAACTTCTTCATTGATTCAGCTCTTTCTTTGCCATCAAAGTTAACTTGCGAGTTGGATGGAATTGGAATCAAATCAATCGGTGTGAGAGGATTGATTCCATACACAACTTCAAATGGTGATCGACCAGTAGTATAACTCGGCGATCGATTATAAGCAAACTCAGCATCGCAAGCTTCAAATCCCAATCTTTTAAAGACTTGCCCACCATACTACGAAGAAGAGTGGTAAGGGTACGATTTGTTACCTCTGTTTGGCCATCAGTTTGGGGATGACAAGTGTTGCTGAACAAGAGCCGTGTACCAAGCATCCTCCATAGTGTCTTCCAGAAATAACTCAAGAACTTGGAATCCCGGTCTGACACAATGGTTTTCGGTACTCCATGAAGGCGAATAATCTCTTTGAAATATAATTCAGCAATATGAGATGCATCATCTGTCTTGTGGCATGGCACGAAATGAGCCATTTTAGAGAATCGATCAACAACTACCATGATGGCATCTTTTCCCCTTTGAGTTCTTGGAAGAGCCACAATAAAATCCATACTAACATCTTCCCAAGGCTGCAATGGAACCGGAAGTGGAGTATACAATCCTTGATGGAAATGGCTCTTTGCCCTTTGACAAGTTGCACACCTCGAGATGATAGCATGTACGTCTCCATTCATCTTTGGCCAATAAAAATGCTCTTGTAGAACCTCAAGAGTTTTGTTAATGCCAAAGTGACCAGCCAACCCTCCGCCATGCGCTTCTCGAATCAATAGTTCTCTAAACGAACTTTGTGGCACACAGAGTTTGTTACCTTTAAAGAGGAATCCTTCTTGGACAGAATAAACACCATGAGTGCCATGCTTGCAATCGAGATGATGGATGAGAACTCGGGATCTTGAGAATAAAGTTCTTTCATCGATTGGAAGCCAAGGATCCTAGAATCCGTAACGGTAAGCATGGAATATCTTCTTGATAAAGCATCCGCTACAACATTAGTGTGGCCAGGTTTGTACTTTGAGACAAAGGAAAAGGATTGAAGAAATTCTACCCACTTAGCATGCCTCGAATTGAGTTTGTGTTGGCCGCTAATAAATTTGAGAGCTTCATGATCGAATGAAGAACAAATTGTTTAGGCCTCAAATAGTGACTCCAATGATCAAGAGCTCTTATGATGGCATAGAACTCTTTATCATAAGTAGAGTAGTTCCTTCTTGATTCCGTCAACTTCTCGCTAAAATAAGCCAAAGGTTTTTGGGCTTGGACAAGAACAACACCGATTCCAACTCCACTAGCATCGCATTCAACTTCAAATACTTTATCAAAATGCGGAAGAGCAAGAATAGGAGACTCACAAAGCTTTTGTTTGACAACTTCAAAGGCATTGTGGGCAGCCTTTGTCCACTCAAATGATCCCTTCTTCATGCATTCAAGTAATGGGTGCCATAATGGTGCTAAAGTTCTTCACAAATCGTCGGTAAAAAGAGGCAAGACCATGAAAACTCCTCACATCGGAGATGGACTTTGGAGTTGGCCATGTCTTCATTGCGTCTACTTTGGATTGATCTACGGAAATCCCATCCTTGGAAATTACATAACCAAGGAATATGACGCTTGGAGAGAAGAACTCACACTTTTCCTTCTTGGCGTAGAGCTTTTGTTTCCTCAAGACTTCAAAAACTTGTTTTAAGTGAGATGAATGCTCATCCTCACTCTTGCTATACACGAGAATATCATCAAAATAGACAACCACAAAGTGGCCAATAAATGGATGAAGTACCTCATTCATGAGCCTCATGAAGGTGCTTGGAGCATTAGAAAGGCCGAATGGCATAACTAACCACTCATAGAGGCCTCCTTTGGTTTTGAAGGTGTCTTCCATTCATCTCCTTCCCTCATTCGATTTGATGGTAGCCACTTCGCAAATCAATCTTGGAGAATACCGTAGAGCCATACAACTCATCAAGCATGTCATCAAGTCTAGGTATGGGATACCTATACTTAATGGTTATGTTGTTGATGGCTCGGCTATCCACACACATTCGAAAAGAACCATCCTTCTTGGGCACAAGTAGGGCTGGAACCGAACAAGGGCTCATGCTTTCCCTCACGTATCCTCTAGCAATGAGCTCGTCTACTTGCCTTTGTAATTCCTTGGTTTCTTCTGGATTGCATCGATAGGCAGGCTTGTTAGGGAGTGGAGCACCGGGAAGCAAGTCGATTTGATGTTCAATACCTCTCAAGGGAGGCAATCCGGGTGGTAATTCCTCCGGGAACACAACCGCAAATTCGTTTAACAAGAAATGCATTTTTGGATGTGTGGGTCTCTCCATCTCACTCTTTTTTTCTACAATAAGCAAAGCAAATACATTCTTTTGTTTATTGATAGCTCTCTCAACCCGTGTTTCACTCAAGAATAGGTTTTCCTTACTTGTGTTTCCCACCCCGAGGTTGATTTTTGTGGATTAAAGATGGGCTTAACGGTGCAAGAGTGATGTGTTTTTGTTCTTTGTGGAATGAGTAGGTGTTTCTATGGCCATCATGCACAGCTTTCCTATCAAATTGCCAAGGCCTTCCCAACAATAAATGGCATGCATCCATAGGAATAATATCACATAGGACCTGGTCTTGGTAACTTTTGCCAACGAGAAAATGATACAAGAGCTTGTTTGGTTACCCGAAGATCACTTCCTTTGTTAAGCCATTGAAGCTTGTAAGGTTGGGGATGCTTGGAAGTTGCTAGCTTCAACTTCTCCACCATTGCTGTGGAAGCCACATTGGTGCAGCTCCCGCTATCGATGATCAATGTACACACCTTCCCATTAATTGTGCAACGGGTTTGGAAGATGTTCTCCCTTTGTTCTTCCGCATTTGCTGCAATCATGGTGTGTAAGATGACCAGCAACTCGCCTTCATCGGCTTGTGCTACAACCTCATCTTCTTTCTCCGATCCAGAATCAATTTGGGCTTCCTCAGCGTCTTGAAGCTCAAAATTAATCTTTTCAATTTCTTGAAGGGTCATAACCCTCCGGTTAGGGCAATCGGCTTGCAAGTGCCCATAGCCATGACATTTGAAGCACTTTCTACCTCCACTTTCTAGTTTCTTAGGGAGGTCTTTACCAAACTCAGCAGACTTCTCCTTTCCTTTCTCTTGTTTTGAGGTACTCTCCACCTTACTAGAAGAAGAACCCTTAAAGAAAGATGTTCCCCTAGTTGAAGGATTCGTTGAGAACCTTCTCCCTCCTTTTAGTTGTTTCTCCACCTTTATGGCCAGCTTGCAAATATCTTCAAAGGTCCAATATGGTTGAAGCTCAACCAAATCTTGGACTTCCCTGGTTTAATCCTCCAAGAAAACGAGCAATAGTTTGCTCTTGTGCTTCCGGTATATCACACCGCATAAGGAGTTGTTCAAACTCCCTTATATACTCTTCCACAGTCTTTCCATGTTGCTTAAGAGAGTTTAGCTTTAAAAATAGGTCTGGCTTATAGTTGACGGGCAAGAACCTCTTTTTCATAAGCTTATTGAGTTTTTCCCAAGATTTGACTCTACTTTTTCCTTCTCGGATTCTTTGATTTTTTTGGTTTTCCCACCAAAGTGAAGCATACTTCTTAAACTTGAGCACATCAACCTTACATTTCTTTTCATCTGAGTAAGATTTAAACTCAAACACTCGTTCTACAGCATGCAACCAATCAATAAAATCATCGGGATTAAGGCTACCTTCAAATTTAGGTACCTCCACTTTGACGTCGCGATCATTGTCCTTGTGCCTTCCTCTTCTTTTTCTAGCTCGATAGTCCGAGTCACTAGAATCACTCCCCGTGTTGTTGGATTCATCACCGGAACTTGGATGAGGATTGTTACGGCGTGGACAAATAATGGGAGGTCCTCGCGGCGGAGCTTCTTGTCTTGCTTGGTTCTCCAAGAGGTTGAGAACTCGCTCCATTTGTTCTTTGGAGTTGGTTTATGGCACGATCGCGCCTTTCATTGTGGGCTTGCTCCAAAGTCAAGCCTCTCGGAGCGGTTCATCCATTTGAGAACGGAAGTATCAAATGGAGAATGGAATAACTCACCTAACTACTTCAACCTAGAAGCTCTGATACCAACTTGATGCGTGACGGGAACGAAAAGGTGAGAAATTCGTTTCTTGGGCAGTGCTTTATGGAAAGAGTGAATGGATAAACATGTATTTGGATAAATGGAAGATGAAACGTGCTAGTGATTTCTATGAATATGGGATCTTGC
Organism: Corymbia calophylla; assembly: GCA_014182845.1. Taxonomy (NCBI): domain Eukaryota; kingdom Viridiplantae; phylum Streptophyta; class Magnoliopsida; order Myrtales; family Myrtaceae; genus Corymbia; species Corymbia calophylla. The sequence continues at coordinate 7,158,111 of CM024701.1, read as the reverse complement.
TGGAATGTGGAATGAAGGAAAAATGGGGTGTATTATAGATGAAAACGAAGCTAGGATAGATGTAGTTCACCACCAAGGCCTAAAGGAACAATCCACCAGCCAAGGATAAAGAACTTAAGGCTCACCACCATACAAATGGATAAAGATCCGAAATTTGAAGGAAAGGACTCACTTCAAGAGGAAATCTCATGTATTGCATATCAGGTGTGTCCTCCATACGAATTACATCTCTATTTATAGTCATACTAGGACATTGTACTAAGACTCTTACAGTAAATGCAGCATACTCTACTTCTTACATCTTAGCCTAGGAATGAAGACTAGGCTCCCATTCTTTCAAACTTACAATAAAGACTCTCTGAAATTCTAACCTTGCATTAAAGACCCTCTAATGTAAGAAGACAAATTGAGTACACTCTACTTATACTCTTCAGCCTATTAATGTAGACTAGCTCCCATTCTTTCAAACTTGCAATAAAAACCCTTTGACATTCTAGTCTTGCATTAAAGACTCAAGAAGACATAACACACTAAAGGAATTAAGACACAAGAAGACAAACATAGCACACTATACAAAGAGGACACAAGAAGACAAACATAGCACACCATACAAAGAGGACACATCCATTACTATTTCAGTCTTGCATTTAAGCCATAAATCATAGGCAAAAGCTTTCTTATGTGCCCTGAATACATTGGACCATGTTTAGGACGAATTTGCCATGTGCTTCCATGATTGACAAATTGGCTTGATGGGTTGATGAAGCTTGAGTTGGGTTGGGCATAAGATCATTGGAAGATTTATGTTTTGTTGCCCCCGCATCACATACCATGGCCAGCCCAGCTCTCTTGGTGCTCTTACTCCGTCCGCCAACCTAGCTAAACGGACGAACACGTCCCGCGGCCCGGGAAAGATGCGCCCATTGTGGCATCCCGGGATATACGCGGGATGTGTGTTATCGACTTCACGGCTTCCCTCCTAACCACAAGTAGCGTCATGGACAGCCATCTACCTTCTCCTGGCTCATGGACAACAAGTCCAGCCATACTTTTGATGCGCCTCCTCCACCGTTCACAAATGATCAGTATAAGCAATTGATGCGCTTGTTGCAAGAGATAAACATCCCGAAAGCCAACCTCTCAGGTAATGTTCTCGGCTTAACTTTGAATTCATTTAATTCCAATACTTGGGTTATTGACACTGGCACCACCAATCACATCACATTTGAACCCCATTACCTTACAAACCAGCACACTATTCCTCTCCACAACCCACCGTTGGAATTCCAAATGGTCTTGGTGTCCCCGTGACATCACACGGTTTAGCCCCCCTTACCTCAACTATCTCCCTTGATAATGTCCTTTGCGCTCCCTCTTTCAAATACAACTTATTGTCAATCTCCAATCTCACTCAAACTTTAAACTGCTTAGGCACTTTTTTTCCTAACTACTGTCTTTTTCAAGACATCTAGGCAATCTCGAAAAGCATTCATTCTATAGTTTTTAGCCAAGTGCTTTCTAACTTTTTCTCAGGAAAACCACACTTCATTAAAGTCACCCAAAAACACCCAAGGCACTACCTTCGTAAAGCTTCTAATTTGCAATTTCTCTCAAAGTTGCAAACTTTTCTAATACACATAAGGAGCATGAACAAATGTAACTCTCATTTTCTTCCTACTGACCACCTCTTCACACCTCATTTTCACAAAGTCCTCAGACATTAAGTCTATTTACAGCAAAATTCGATTGTCCTATAGAATGGCCAAGCCTCCGTCATGGCTACAAGATTAATTGCAAAACACTCTAAAAATGAAGTCTTCTCTTTATTCTCTGAATAACCTCAACTTGATTTTTTGGAAAAATTGCAGTGGCCTTAAATTGAGCACTAAAGCTCTTAATTCTCAAATTGTTAGGGGTGTGCCCAACCCTTGATAGTTTAGCATAGGATGGTTCACTTGGTGACTTATTAAGGCTAGCTACCAAAGCCCATGTAGTGATTTCTTCAGTTGTACGGATAGGCTTTTCAAGATGTTGAGTTCCATCCAGCCATATTGGGGTTGAAGGTAGTGAATTATAAGGACTGAACCTCTTTTGTTTTTTTGGTAGAGGGAGTTGTTGGTTCCTTGCAACTTTTCTTTCTGTTGCCTTTTGAACTTGTTTGAGCAGGTTGAGGATACAAGCCCTTCTCATGAGTGAGGCCTGTGAGTAGAGTGTTCTTTTACTAGAATTATACATCGTTTATCTCCTACGTGTTGTTGTGGTGGGGATTTGTCCTCATGTTAATGTATCTCCTTATTGTATATTGGGATTAATTATGGGAGAGATGGGCTGAACATCTTCTATAAATGCAGTTTGTCATTGGTGCTAAAGAGTTTCAGGAATTATCACTTTAGTTTCTTCTACCATAGATTCTTTTTTTTTATAGAAAACTTTCCATAGGGGACTGCACTCAGGAGTTTTAGCTTTCAGCAAGATTCCAAAGCAACTTCCTATATTTGTGGTAAATTTTTCTTCATCGTAGGGAATATCTTTGCAGTAATTAGCAAAGTGTCCAAACTTTCTACACAGGTAACAAAAGAAAGGTAGCCTTTCATATTTAAAATCAAGCCAGATCTTCTTGTTTCAATGACGCATCAAATGTCCAACTCTCAATTCAGCATCCATGTCTATTTCCACTCTCGCTTTCCCAATTCTTTGAGCTAGAGATCTTCGAGCATTTATTTTCACTTCTAGTACCTTCCCCATCGAGCGGGCAATTTTTATTTACCATACCTACATAATTCCATTCGAGAGCGAGTCCAAATATTCTAACCCAAATGGCAATAGGTCTTGAGCTCATAAAAATAGAGAGGAGAATCTGATTCCCAAGGTTTCAAGAGCAATAAATGATTAGAAAAAAACCACATATCTCCTTCCAATACTCGATTCTTTTCCCCTTTATTGTGAGACATAAAACTTTGGACTTCCACATGGTCGTTCCTCCAACCCTTTTGCATAGCTATTTGGAGTGCTTGGAAATTTTTATGCTAGGGTTTTGAAAAAGTTGCCCAACAAGGGACACTGACATTCCATGATTTTTTTTCCTCTGGAAGTTCTTCATCTAGAATATTCATATCATTTTCATATATTAGCTTAACGAATTTATTGCAAAGATGTGCCAAACCCTCGGTGGCACCTTCTTCCTTGGCCATCATCAACATTCATAAGTAGCTCGAAACCCTATTAAGAATGGGTCACAGAGCCTAGAAGCATTCACAGGTAGTAGAACAAAAAGTCCATGAAGCCAAAAGGTCATAGAAGGAGCGAAGGGATTAGTGAAGGGCAACATGGATTTCGAGACAAAACTGTGAGAGTGGCAATGGATTTGTAGGCAGGTGAGTTTGGCTTAAATAGATTTCAAAGGAGAATGACATGTGGGTGCTACAATGATTGTGGGATGGGGAAAAAGCTGTAGAAGAGAACTAAGGGAAAATCATGGTGGCGGATTGGGCTTTTGGTAGGGTTTGCTTAGGGTTTAAAGTAGAGAATGCCATAGGCTATGGCCCATAGCTACACAAAAAGAGGAGCTACATAAAGCGGTAGAGAGAATTGCATTGATTGAAGTGTAATCAATTATACACTTACAAGCTGATGATTCATATAATTAGATACTGACAAGCGCCACCCTAGCGTGATCAAGCCTCTTTTCTTAAAATGGAAAAATCATAATTGTGTATAATAATTGTGTTTAGGACCCGCCCAAAGTTTATAGTCTAAAGTCTCCTCTTCTTTAATTCATGGTGGGCTAAAATGTCTAATTCTTAAGCCGTTTTAAGAGTTATCATCAATTAATGCCAAGTCGATTGCGAATCTAAAGGGAAAAAAAAAACTATCTACTAGAAGTTGACTGATTACTTGTAAGGCCAACTTGTTTGCCAAGATAAAAAAAAAAAAAAATCTATATCTAGGAGTTCGGTTATACATATGGAAGAATGAATTCCTAAATTACAGTCTTTCATGTTATCATATGATATTTTTGATTTCATACACATATTTTCTTTAGGATTTTGGAAATTGAAAAACCTTGATACTCACTATCAAGTGAAATCAACACATTGTGGGATGGATAACAACTCGACTTCATGATGCCGCATGAGTGATCTAAGTTTTCAAAGTATGCAATGCATGAATATGTTAAAAACCACCAAACAGTTGACCAATGCAATTCATGTCTGGCAACATTGAGGAAACATTGTGAATTGCATTCCAAATGTACATTCTCGCTTAAATCATAAAACAAGGTCCAATCAAATGCAAAATCCTTGTATATATGGGAAAAATATATTCAAATATAGCAAGGACGAATCCAATCAAGATAACATGTGATTCAATCAGCATATGGTCTTGAAAGATTGCATATTCTATGAAGCATCGACACTCTCTCTTGAAACCTTCATGTCATATTGGACACTTCGATATGTGTTTGACACTCGATCAACAAGTGTTGAAAAATTCTAACACCTAGTCAATTTTCCCAACAATATTTGACACTCTAGTCCAGAATTCCGACACGCACATTTGGAATTCCGACATGCACGGGACCACTGATATAACTAGTATTAACACAACACCAATCACATGTGCAATAAATTATAACAATAATCAATAAGAGATTAAGGGATAAGAGAAATTGCACACGAATATTATAGTGGTTCGGCTTAGATTAAGCCTATGTCCACTCTCCAGGCGATCAGCCAATAGGCTGGATTTCACTATGTGATCAAAGGTGGTGTTAGCACTTTGTGATGATATGTCTCACAAAGTCACTCTTCTTGGTAATTCACTAGGATCACTCAATTACGCTCTTTTTCAGACAACTAGTGAAAAATTGAATCAGCCTTGGAATATATTTATCCTCTCTAGTCTTCTAGGTCTCATCCTCTTTTTATATACTCTCCAAGCCACACTCAACCGTTGGCTCTTTCCTCGAAAGATTAGTCTTCCATTTCCTTTCTTGGACAGACTTCATAAGGTAAGTCTTTTTGACCGTTGAAGGTAGATTGGATCCCCTTGGATTATGCTCGCCCATACAATTAGAATCCGGGCTTCCATAAGTGTTTCATCCTTCTTTGGAAGTTGTCTTGATGATTGATCTTGTTAATCAATATAAATATGGTAAGTGAAAATCATGACCGTTGGTGATCTGATTCTGTAGTTCCATTTTGAGTCTGATAGACTCAAGTTCTCCGTCTGGTACGGTCAGACACAGAATCTGCGTCTACTCGGCTCTTCCGTCTTGTACGGACAGACTCAAAATTTGCGTCTGGTACAGATAGACTTAGAATCTGCCAGACTGAAGTTTTGCGTCTACTCGGCTCTTCCGTCTGGTACGGACAGACTCAGAATTTGCGTCTGGTACAAATAGACTTAGAATCTGCCAGACTGAAGTTATGCGTCTACTTCATCCAGACTCAGAGGCTTCCTGTGCTTCTCCGTCTGTTTTATCCAGACTCAGAAGCTTTCCATCATTTGCATAGCGGCTTGTGTGTCTTTCACCAAGTTACTCAATAAACACGTTAGTAGCCTTTTGATTTATTTTGTCATCTTCAAAACATTATAAGGGATTTCCCTAACAATCTCCCCCTTTTTGATGATGACAAAACAATTTCTGAATATGCAGATGTGCAATTATACTTTTAAATATGTTGATAAATCAAAGCATCATAAGCACATAATGCAATCTCCAAAATTTTATATATTCAATGAATGTCATTCAAAATAGAAGATTATAAAATAGAAGATAATTGATAAATTGAGCAAAATAATATATAGAAATAATTGCAGCTCAATATTATGCACTAAATAATATAAACCAATTAACACATATGCATATACATATTCTCTCCCCCTTTTTGACATAATCAAAAAGCAATAACAATGCAAAAGAGTGTCACGTGGAGAATAAATTCACATAATATCTTTAAAAATAGGAAAAATGCCACGAAAAACCCTGAACTTTACCCCGTATGACACATTTACCCTAAACTTTTTTTTGTGCCACCAAAAACCCTAAACTATGCCACTTGTGATAATTTTACCCTGAACTATATTACTTATGACAAATTTACCCCAAAGTTTTTTGGGCTGAAGGGCATTTTCGTCATTTTCTCATTTTTCTATTTTTATTGAATGGAGGAAAGCCGGCGTCGACGAGGATGGCCTCGCCGATGCCGGAGTCGGCGAGGGCGGGCGGCCCCGAGGCTGGGATCCGGCTCGGGCTACCCTCGTCGGACGTGGCGAGGGCGAGGGTCGCTCGGGCTACCCTCGCCGGATGTTGGCGAGGGTCGCCGGGCGGCCCGGGCGGCCCGCCGGCGCGGCGAGGGCGCCGAGATCCGGCGAAGGGCCGCCCTCGCCGGATCGGCAGGCGACCCTCGCCCGACGCCGGTGAGGGCCGCAGATCCGGCGAAGGGCCGCCTCGCCGAATCCGGCTTGGGCGGCCCTCGCCTCGCTGGGTCGCCCTCGCCGGATCTAGCGAGGGCGACCTTCGCCCGAGTCGGGCAAGGGCGCCCTCGCCCGGCGAGGCTCGGCGGCCCTCGCCGGCGTCGGGCGAGGGTCACCCTCGCCGCATCCGGCGAGGGCCGCCGCCGGCCGGATTTGGCACAGGCGGCCCTCGCCCCGCTGCGAGGGTCGCCCAGGCTTGGGCCGCCCTCGCCAACAACACCGGCGAGGGCCGCCCAGGCGACCCTCACCTAACTCCGGCGCCGGCTTCCTCCATTCAAAAAAAAAATAAAAATAGAAAAAAATAGAAAATGACGAAAATGCCCTTCAGTCCAAAAAACTTTGGGGTAAATTTGTCATAAGTAATATAATTCAGGATATAATTGTCACAAGTGGCATAGTTTAGGGTTTTGGTGGCACAAAAAAAGTTTAGGATAAATGTGTCATAAAAAAAGTTTAGGGTAAATGTGTCACACATGGCAAAGTTTGGGGTTTTTTGTATCACAAAAAAAAGTTTAGGGTAAATGTGTCACATAGGGTAAAGTTCAAGGTTTTTCATGGCATTTTCCCTTAAAAATATATGAGGCATGAAACACAAACTTTAAAGATATCATGTTGATACGAACATAAAGAATATTCAATATAGCTCATATATATCAACAAAAATCTGCCAATGATCATGAACTTTTTGTCTTAATAAAATGATAATATAATTAAGTGATCTGCTAATGACAAAAAGTGATGGAAATGGATGATATACTTACCAAATTATGTAGAACACAATTTACCTTTTCTTACCATAATAATCAAGGTCAAGATCAATTAAAAAAATCTGCCATATTTGATCAATGCTCCCCCTTAATTTGTTGCATTTTCGAAATGATCACGATTTTCCCTTTCTTTTTATATTCACTTTCCCCCTTGTCCTTATGACAGTATTTGCGATAATACTTATCGCGGCTTGTGCACGTTGAATAGAATGTCATCCCTTTATTTCCTTTGTAACAATGACAACTGCACTATTCTCTTGCTTTTGAAATTTGAGGTAGAAGTTTGTTTTCTTCAATCAAACTCGCCTCAAATTTAATCTGCATAAACTTATTAAACTTTCTGCACAAATGCACTGTTATAATATTTCACGTAATATATAATGCCCTTTCTTGCGAAATAAATTAAATAACATATATTGACAATATAAAAAATTTCAATTCAAAGCTATTCAACCTTACATATGACACATTAGTGGCATGCTCAATAATTTCTGAAAATTTTGTGCAATGAATAGAATTTCTGAGCCTTAAAAAATCTCCATAATTTCGGATCAAGCTTTCCCAACCTTATATAGAAAAATATTTTGCCACCTGCAAATCCTTGTAAAATAGATAATAATCTTTGCAAAAAAAAAAATATCACGCACATACCTTCTTTCAATTTGCAGATCAAACTTGCATGATATAAAATATCTTCTAAGATTATAGCAAGTGAATCCCAAAATACAACAATATCTTTCGAGATTAAAGGGATTTCCCTAAGCATAAATTTCAAAAAGATATTATTGATGCAATATGCAAAAAGAAAGTAGATATTTTTATCACGTGCCAAATCAAGTAATAAAAATGTGCAATATCTGACGAGATTTTTTTTTTTTTGCAATATAAATCACACATGAGTCATCAAAATAATCCAGAACCATAAAATTTGTGTATAAATTTGGAAGGCAATATGGTAAAGATGGAATATTTTATTTCCTTACCCAAGGTATATATATATTTAAAAAATATACCATTGTTTTTGAAAAAGATCCTCCTCAATCATCGCTTGAGATATTCTTCTGATTGCTCAATGATTTGCATAGATTTGTAATCATTCTTCCTTTGTAAAATTTCCTACAGCAAGCTCTTTTTCTTTTGGTATCCATGAATTTGGATCCTTCTTTCACATTAGAGCACAAATAGGAAATCTTCAAAGATACTCAAATATTCATTCCAAACTCGACACAAAAGAGAATTCAAGGAAAAATATCTCGCATGATAATATCTCGTAAAATAGAATTTTTCTTTGCAAAATATAACAAAATAAGAGAGCATAAAATCCGATCAAATAATCATGATTATCTCTAAGCAGGATATCAAATTAATCACACATATCAAATTCCAACTTACAAAACTACAAAAAATATATCACATGATTCTTCCTTCAATATAACCAATTATATAATATAATTATTATAAAATCTAAAACAACCGAAGCGTAAAAAAAAATTATGCACAAACAAATTCTCGCTTCCTTACCTTTATTACCTGTAAGAAAATAACTTATCTTTTCTTTGGTACCCAAATGAATTTGGGTCCATTTCGATTAGAGGAAGCATCAAATTTCCAATTGATTGACTTGGATTTCTTCCAATCAAGTGGGCATTGTTGCTTAAAGTGATTATGATCACCACAATTCGAGCAATTAAAATATTGAAATCCAACATGCTTAATAAATTGCTTACCAAAATGACTTCAATAATGGTGGATCGAAGGTTTACGCCACAATCTCTCCTTTACTTTTGGAAAATCATTCTTGATCTCACTATTCTTCTCATAACCGAGGCCGGATTTGTTGTAGTGCGGCATTTGTATGGAGAGGACATGCTCTAATGTCTTCGAGCCAATAGAAAATTTCTTGCAAATTTTCGGAATTTCTTCCTTATAGGAATCATTTTCTTTTTGCAAAAAATCTTTCTCTTCCTTAACAAAAGAATTCTCCTTTTTCAGCTCAACGATCCTTGTCTCATTTGTAGAATTTTCTCTCTCAATTAAGAGATTTCCTTCTTCAATTCAGAGATCTTCTTTAACGCTTTCTTATGTTATGCGCATAACTCTTCAAAAGGATCATTATCATCACAAATAAGATTTGAACATGTTACCTCGTCTTCTTCAAATTCAATGTCCGCCATTAAGCATAAATTCTCCTCATCGCTGGATTCACACTCGATGTCGCTCTCGGCTTTCAAAGCTTTATTTTTCTTCTCGAATTTCCCATTCCTTTTCTTGAATAAAGGACAATCGGGTTCATTTGTGGACTTCTTCCCTTTCGAATTGCTTCTTTTTCTCACAAGGTATTCGAATTTTTTGATCAACAACTTCATCTCCTCATCGTCATCTTTTTCATCTTCCTCGGAATCTGTCTCATCAAAATCAGCACTAAATTTTAAAGCAATTAACTTCTTACCTTCTGGATCTTCATCATTTATACGTTCCGCTTCATAAGATTGCAAGGTTCCAACAAGTTCATCAACGGATAAAGGTGAAATCCTCAATGTTTCGTGGATGGAAGTTATGACGTTGTTCCAATCCTTCGATAATCCTCTCAAAAGCTTATTCACTTTCATGGGTCCCGAGATTGGTTGTCCTTAATATGCAAGTCCATTCACTATTTCAGTGAATCTGCTGAACATGTCTCCAATGGATTCTCCTGGCTTCATCTTGAATGATTCGTATTGCCAAAGTAGAATATTAACTTTAGTCTCCTTTACACAATCAGTTCTTTCATAGGTAACGTGCAACCTATCCCATACTTCTTTCACTGTTTCACAAGAAGAGATTCGGTTATATTCATTTGGAGATAAGGCACAATAAAGAGAATAAATAGCATTTGCATCTAAAGCTTCTCTTTTTGTTATCTCCTTTTGAGATAGAGTGACAGATGATTGAAGTGTTTCGCCATCCTCTTTTTTAGTAAATGCTGACGTAACATTAGGATTGATTCCTTTCTCAACAACATCACATTCCAACAGATCCTTAGATCTTAGGAATGCCTTCATATTGTTTTTCCAGACATTGTACTCTTTCCCATCAAAGTAAGGTGGTCTGGTGATGCTTCGTCCCTCAATCAGACCTGGTGCAAAAATACTAGCCATGAAAGATCTTTAGCTCTGAAGTAATAAACACTTCAAGATACTGAGCACGAGACTTTGATACCAATTGATTTAACTAGTATTAACACAACACCAATCACATGTGCAATAAATTATAACAATAATCAATAAGAGATTAAGGATAAGAGAAATTGCACACGAATATTATAGTGGTTCGGCTTAGATTAAGCCTACGTCCACTCTCTAGGCGATCAGCCAATAGGCTGGATTTCACTATGTGATCAAAAGTGATTACACACTCTTGAGTGTTAGCACTTTATGATGATATGTCTCACAAAATCACTCTTCTTGGTAATTCACTAGGATCACTCAATTATGCTCTTTTTCAAACAACTAGTGAAGAATTGAATCAACATTGGAATATATTTATCCTCTCTAGTCTCCTAGGTCTCATCCTCTCCTTATATACTCTCCAAGCCACACTCAACCGTTGGCTCTTTCCTCGAGAGATTAGTCTTCCATTTCCTTTCTTGGACAGACTTCATAAGGTAAGTCTTTTTGACCGTTGAAGGTAGATTGGATCCCCTTGGATTCTGCTCGCCCATACAATCAAAATCCGGGCTTCCATAAGTGTTTCATCCTTATTTGGAAGTTGTCTTGATGATTGATCTTGTTGATCAATATAAATATGATAAGTGAAAATCATGACCGTTGGTGATCCATTCTGAGTCTGACAGACTCAAGTTCTCCGTCTGGTACAATTAGACTCAGAATCTGCGTGTACTCGGGTCTTCCGTCTGGTACGGATAGACTTAGAATTTGCGTCTGGTACGGACAGACTTAGAATCTACCAGACTGAAGTTCTGCGTTTGCTTCATCAAGACTCAGAGGCTTCCTATGCTTCTCCGTCTGCTTCATCCAGACTCAGAAGCTTTCCATCATCCGCATAGCGGCTTGTGCGTCTTTCACCAAGTTACTCAATAAACACGTTAGTAGCATTTTGATTTATTTTGTCATCTTCAAAACATCATAAAGGATTTCCTTAACAACCACTTTTAAAAATTTTCAATAAATGAGATGTCAAAATATAAAAATAATAAATGGGGAAGAAGAAAAACCCAGTTTTCTCTTCTCTTCCGACTATAATTTCTCGTGACACACAATTCACATCTCAAGTTTTTTTTCTCTTCTGATACACTCTGACACGCGAGTCGAGAATGTGAATTGCTTGTTTTTTTCCTCCACATTTTATGGATTATTAGAATTGAGTTGAATTTATTAAATTGAAACAATAAATGATATTAACAAATTGTGGACTAATATGTTTAGTGTAAGTTCATTATATGCTCTTTTTTATTATTTATTTATTTGTGAATTTGAATAAATTAATTTGATTGAAATAATTATAAACATAATAATTTACCAGATATATAAAAATATATAACGCATCCCAACTTGTCGGGATTCTCTATTTTTTAAGAAAAACATGTTGGTGTGTCATGTCACATATCTCATATCGGTGTCGATGTTACTTAGGTAATATCAATCAACATTGGAATTCAATGTCAACGTGCGAAGAGACATTTGAAGCATAATAGAGCTCGATTCCTCAAAAAATATGACATATGGATGTGATTTCGAAATGATGGAGCCAATTTTGTGAAAATCCAATTTTATCTTAGGAAAAAGTCTCCAAAATCAATCCGTGTATATTGTGACACATTTATCTTAAATTTTTTTGACACAAAATATTTCAATATTGTACTATGTAATACATTTATTTTACATCAATATTTCGCAATGAGCATCATTTAAAATATGCAGGAAAACTGTATTGATAGCGAGGCATACATGGCTTAAATGAAATAAAGACGACGTTGTTTTAGATAAAAAATCGTCTAAATGAACTTTGATAAATGGTAAATATGTCACATAAATATAAGTGTGAGGTTTTTTATGTTATAAAAAAAATTAGGGTAAATGTGTTATAGTGAGTATATTTTAAGATTTTTTATGTCGCAAAATATTATTAAGGTAAATGTCTCATAATGGACATATTTTGAGATTTTTTATTATTTTTTTCCTTTTTATCTTTATTTATCTCGAATACATATTGAAGATAATTACATGCACGGGCCGTCGGTTCATGGACCAACGGCCTAGAAACAAAAGAAATAGAAGAGGACTTGCCCCTCTCATTATTCTTGAGCCCAACTTTGACCCGATGGCCAACCAAACCCGATACTGACCCGACCCGATACGCTGGAGCGGAGCCTCCCTTGGCGGAGCCGGAGCGTGAGCCGCCGACCGACGGCTGGTCGGCAACGACGGAACTCCAAAAGAGCTGAAAGATCGAACGGCTCGTCGTCTTTTTAAACTGCCTCGTTCTCTCTCGGCGCGGTTTCGGTGATTGCATCCCGCTTCTTCATAGACCGTCGCTGTTTGCAGAGCTATCGATTGAAACCCTAGATTACGCGAGATCGGGTCTCTGAGCTCGGGGAGAGATGGGGAAGAAGCAGCACAGCAAGGATCGGATGTATATAACGAAGACGGAGTGGGCCACCGAGTGGGGCGGCGCCAAGTCCAAGGAAACCCACGCTCCCTTCCAGCGCCTCCCCTTCTACTGTTGCGCGTACGCTCTTCTCCCTCTTCCTCTCGGCTTCGTCTCTGTTTCGGGTTGATATTTTGCATGAGAACTGCGTGCGTTCGAGCTCGTGAGCCAAGTGTATGAGCTGTGGTGTGTTTCGGTGCAGGCTTACGTTCACTCCTTTCGAGAACCCGGCGTGCACGGCCGATGGGAGCGTCTTTGATATCATGTGAGTCGATTGGTCCCGCTTACCTGATTTCTGGGCGTGCTTTGTGTTTTTGGTCTCTGATGATGGTCGCGTAGTGTTGAGAGAGTATGGTTCTGGTAATTCGTTGCAGGAACATCATTCCTTATATCAGAAAGTATGGGAAGCATCCGGTCACCGGAGCTCCACTCAGGCACGAGGATTTGATTCCTCTCACATTTCATAAGAATCCTGAAGGTGAATTTCTGGTCGGTATAGCCTAATTAAGTGGTAACCATGTTTTTCAGCATCTGAACATTCATGAGGTTGAATTTTAGCTCGGATTAGGTTGGCTTAAGTCGAGAACTTGGGAAATTGAGAGGGTAATGGACAGATTTGCCTGTGGTCCAATATGTCCACAGATGCTGTTTTGGCCTTAAGTTGAATGCACTGGCTGAAGAGGACAGAATGTTCCCCGATTATGATCGCTTCACATCTCAATTAAGTGAGAATACTGAGAAGTTGCTTCATACCTAGATAGGCTGAAGCCATGCTATGCTATCATGTACACTATCATTGGAGGTCAAGGGCTAGCATGATGCTTGTGGGTGGCAATGTGGTTATAAGAATCAATCTGTGTAGGATTTTTGTGAATTGTTTGCAACTTTCTATTCAGTTCAGCTAGAATTCCAGATTTTCTTGGCATCTGGGATAATTAATTGGACTTGGAACCACTATGATGGTTGGATTGTCTCAATCCAATCTCAAATATGTCAATTTGTTGCTGATGGATCAGTGTTTTAAATTTTGGCATTTTGGCATTTTGGTTTGCCTTCTCATTAGAGTTGCGTATATTTTTTAGTTTGTGCATATGGATGTGAGGTTACTCAAAAGAAGTACACATTAATGGTCCTGTCGGTTATGCACTTTGAGGGTCCTTTGGTGATGATATGGTTGTTGATAAGGCCATGTTGCTGTTACCCCAAGAAACTGAAATATATAACGAAAAAAAGTGATCATTACGATCAAACGGGTTGTAGTGGTATATTAAAACATCATTTATTGTCACAACTGTTCAAGGGAAACAACATTCTAGAGGAGAATATAGGATCAAAGCAATTTGGAGATTTATCTAGTATGCCAATGAGGTTTAGTTTAGTTGAGCTTGCTTTCTCATGAACTTCTTTGTCACAAGCAAATTGTGCTAATGGCAGTAAATGTCAAGTCTTCTGAAAGTTATAGCTGTAATATATTTGATATTGTATGTCTAGGTAGATGTTGTCATTTTCTTGGTTTTGTTGTTTTTATTATATAAATTGGTCTGCATTTTTTGGAACTAATTAACTAAGTCCGTCTCCATTGTCTTCTTCATTCTCTCCATTTTATGCAGGTGAATTTCAATGCCCTGTCCTGAACAAAGTTTTTACTGAATTCACCCATATTGTTGCTGTTAAGACTACAGGAAATGTCTTTTGTTATGAGGTCCAGTTTCTCTTTTTTCCTCCCTGAAATGTCTTTATCTATGATCTTTTTGTGGAGACCTTATTCAGGATGTATTCATTCCTTCTGTTCCTTTCTCTAGGCAATCAAGGAATTAAACATCAAGACAAAGAACTGGAAAGAATTGTTGACTGATGAACCATTCACGCGGGAGGATCTCATTACTCTTCAGGTAGCTAAATGATATAAATTTGCTGGAAAACCCTTGAGGGATTCTTGTTTCTATTGATGGACTTACTGGCTCTTCATATTTCTTTTGTTTTATGGTAGTTTTGATATATATGTATCTCTGTTGCTTTTTCCCGCAGAATCCAAGTGCGCTTGACAGCAAGGTAGTTCTGGACTTTGATCATGTGAAAAATAGTTTGAAAGTTGATGATGAAGGTTGGTTATAGAATTTCCTTATCTTCTAAAATTTAGTAATAGAATGTGCTGCTAACTTCTTTATTATTACTTTTCAGAAACAAAGAAAATGAGTACGGATCCAACTTATAACATAAATGTGACCGGTGACATGAAACAAATGCTTAAGGAGCTTGGCACTGAGAAAGGAAGGCAAGCTGCCCTGCTTGGTGGGGGTGGCAGCAAGGCGCAAAATGAAAGGGCTGCCGCACTTGCTGCCATTTTAGCAGCAAGGTCCCGCATAAAGGAGGACGCAGAATCCAAATCAAATGGTGAAGTTAAAGCCCCTCAGGGATACAGTATTGTTGATGCGGCTTCTGCTGCCGTACAAGGGAGAAGTGCTTCTGCAGCAAAAGACTCATCAAGTGATAAAACTGCTTCTCGGATAGCTATGCACATGGCTGGTGAGAGGGATCTTGTCAATGCAAAGATGGTTAGTAATTTCTATCTGCTGATCTCATAATTAATTGTAACAAGCTGTAAACCAAAGTTTCAGTATTTTAATATGATTTTTAAGGAGAAGGATATGGACCGTGCTAGAGCTTTGTGCATGTTAAAATGAACAATACATCTAACTTAAGTCATTGATATTGAAATTTGTTTCAGATGGAAATCCATATCAAAGCCAATTTTTTTTTGAATCTATGATTCTAGGCTACATTAAACCAGCATTCAACTTACTGGAAACCAGAATAATGGGACACAATCAAATGAAATACAGTTTAGCAGAAGGCACATCAATAGGATAAAAGGGAAAAGAAAACTGAATCATAACTTCTAATTGTCAGCAAAGTTAGTGAGGATTTCTCTGTATGTCTAGAAAAGCATGGAGGAAGATGACATTAAGTCCAATAAACTCTAGGATGAGTTTTATAGACCATGAAAAGCTAGGGAGCTAGAATAAGGGCCTAATTTTCTAAAAAACCTCCAATATTAGGCCCAGTCTCAATTCTGCCCGAACATTTTTTTCCAAAAAATACTCCCAAACTTAAGATCAAGTCCCAATTCTATCCCGAACTTTTTGTGTCTTGTAAAAACCCCAAACTTTTGTTTAGTCCCACATATGTCCCAAAAAAAAAATTGTCAAAAAAAAAATGACCGACTTTAACTCTAGTCCCGAATTTGTCCTGAATTTTTTTTTTGTCTAAAACTGCTCTTTAACTTTCAATCTAGTCTTAAATTTGCCCCCATTAACACTACGTCTGAAAATCACCACGAGTCGTTTGACGTGGCTTTTCCATGTTAGTGACAAATCCATGTCCACTAGGTGATATGGAAAATTATCTCCAAAATGAAACTAGTTCTTTGATATAGAAATTAGGGATTACTAACGGCGATTTTTGGACGGAGGGCTGATTGGGGTAGAATTGGGACTAGAGTTAAATTGATGAAATTTTCTTAGACAAAAAAAAGTTAGGGGTAGATTTGGGATTAGACATAAAGTTGGGGGATTTTTTAGACCCAAAAAAAAAAATGTTCAAGGCAGATTTATAAATCCCAAAAAAAAAAAATGTTCAAGGCAGATTTATACTGGACTTAAAATTAGGGGTCCTCTTTTAGACAAAAAAAAAACGTTTGCGACATAATGGAGACTGGACCTAGAGTTGGGTTTTTTTCTAAGAAATTAGGCCCTAAAATAGGGGAACATATTGTCATTTTATTCATTAAAACCTATGCATGAAAATATGGGTGGAATTAGGCCCTAAACATGTAAGGTCACTGGACATGAAAAAGATATGTGGGAAAGATGAATAAGGGCGACAATCAGTGGAAGGCTTGAAGAGAAGTTAATGGTAACCAATGAAGTGAAGGAAATAAGCAAGTGGGTGGACCGTAAACCGTGATCTATTCTAAAACTTGTTTGCCTAAGATAGAGAAACAAAGGGTGAGTTTGATTGTCGGTGGAAGAAGGGAGTTGAGAAATTTAAATGATAATGAGAAAAAACTGAAATATTTTTCCAGCTTTTGGTAGCTTCATTATGTTTTCTTTCCCTTGGTAATTTTTGATATGATGAAGGATCATGGGTTGTTTCCTTTTAGTGCTGTCAAGGTTAACTTTCAATTGTGAGTTTAATCTTATAAGAGGTATTAGTTACCAAACAGTGTATAACATTATGTACCAAACAACATACTACAAATTCCTTCTATCTTTCTTGGTAATTGGTTAAATGGTTGCACTGATCTTGTGTTTCCCAATTTCTACGGTCAATAACCATAAGAAAATTAACTTCATAATTCTAATTGGTAAAGCCCTGCTTTTTGCATGATGTGAGATTCAGTCTAACTATGTCTCTGTTGGAAGGATTTGAAAGTTGCGCTTAGTGACTCATCATTTTTTAGTAAACTTGGTCTATGGCGTCATTATTTTTGCTGTTCAAAGCCTCGCAGCCCACTTGGCCCATTCCATCTTGAAGTGCATAGATAGACTTCATAAAGTGTTCCGCATTGAAAAACCCATCTGGCCTAGCGGTTTAGTCTGAAAATGGATATTCATCACGAGTAGGCAGGTTGTAATACCAAAGTTGGTATGCATATTGGGCCTGCTCCAAGCACCCTGCCATATGCCAGCCTGCCAGTTGAGCAGTTCTAAACATAACATTTAAGGGATTATTTTTACCTGTGAAAATTGAAGAGATGCATATTTGGGAGATCACTTTCCATAGATAACTTTTTGTTAGTTGTCTGAATTAAATGTGAAGTTACATCAACCTTCCTCCTTTCTGCATCCAATTTTGAGATTCCCCCATATGTTTTTCTTTGGAAATACAAAATCTGGTTGGTTAACGTTACTAAATTGTCTGCTAAAGAAGTCCTTTGCTTTAATCTCTTACTGCAATTCCTCCTTCCACTCCTTCCTCATCCATGTGTCCATGATTGGCTTACTTCATAGAGAATAAATTTCAAATTTAATCTGGTCAAACTTGTTTCTGGAGTTGAAACCATATTGCTCAATCGATATATTCTTAATTAGGGTTTGTCTAGTTTGCCCAGGTTCTCTTTCGAGATGAACTTGTTAGAGAGTTGTAAAATAAATAAGAAAAAGGTTATTGACACAAAAATTGCTGGAGCCAGTCTGTTTAATTTTTTAGGACCGACTGAGTTTAAGCAAGTTCTGAGATGAAGTTTCTTTTCAGGTGAAGAGCCGCTATACCACTGGTGCTGCATCGCGATCCTTCACTTCAACTTCATATGATCCTGTTACCAAAAATGAATATGAGTACATTAAGGTGGAGAAGAATCCAAAGAAGAAGGGATATGTTCAGCTGCACACAACCCATGGGGATTTGAATATAGAGCTGCACTGTGATATTGCTCCCAGAGCATGTGAAAACTTCATCACACTTTGTGAAAGAGGCTATTACAATGGAGTAGCTTTTCACAGGAACATAAGGTAACTGCAACATTATTTCAGGTTGGCAATTATTTCTCTCAGTTCACTGTGCTCCAGAGATTCAGAATTTGATGCGTCTTAACTTTTGTTTCAGAAATTTTATGATTCAAGGTGGTGATCCTACTGGTACCGGGCGAGGAGGTGAATCAATATGGGGAAAGCCTTTCAAAGATGAGTTGAACTCTAAGTTACTTCATTCTGGAAGGGGTGTAGTTAGTATGGCTAACAGTGGTCCGCACACAAATGGTTCACAGTTCTTTATTTTGTACAAATCTGCAAATCATTTGAACTTTAAACATACGGTTTTTGGTGGAGTTGTCGGTGGCTTGACTACATTGGCAGCAATGGAAAAGGTCCCGGTCGATGACAATGATCGGCCCCAGGTGAGTCATTCTATTCAGCAGTAGTCATCTTTTACAGCTTTTGTTACTTTACGCAATTGCATTCTCATGTTATATCAGTTTACACGCATGCACAAACACCTTGCACTTGCACGCGCAGCAAAGAACGCGCTCACAGCCACGAGATCACCCTTTGAGGATGAAATAGGACACTTCACCATGTGGCGTTCATTCTTTTTTTGGGAAATAAAATTTTTGGTCCCTACAGTTTGGGGGGATTTTGCTTTGGTTCCTTATAGTTTGTTTGGTTATAATTTTAGTCCTTGTGCTATTCTCCGGCAACAATTTAAGTCCTTCGGTCAAAATTTCCGTTTCACTGCAAATTGCTGAGTCAGCTCCAGATAATTACACATGGCACCTATTTGTACAAGCACAAATTACACTTTTTGTTGCCATACTTTTAGGAACAATCAATTTGAGTCATACGTTGTTTTAGTGATAAAACTAGTCCCTATATTTTTTCTTTCAATGGAATCTTTTTATCACATTTCCATTCAAAAATTGTCAAATTCAGACAAACTTAATTCGTAATTCCTATGTTTACAAATTTGTATTCATCAATGACATCCTTAATTTTCAGTTCAGAGATGTATAGAAGTGTCGAGGATACTCTTAGGAAAACTTATATAGCTTTATGGGAATCCTTCTGATTTAATCTCAACCCCTGGATATCAAATGGATTTTACAAAAATTTCTTCAGTTGTTACTAATAGAACCACCAACATTAATAGGAAAGACTCGTACACATAATATCATGCATGTAAATAATAGTAAATCTCATAAAAGTAATATTTAGAATAATGTAGAATAATGTGAAACATCTTACTTAAAGTCTCATCAAGTAATGGCACAAGGGACTGGAATTATTGCAAACAGAGTACAGGGACTAAATTTGAACACTTTAGAAAGTGTAGGGACAAAAAACGCAATTTGCTTTAGAGTCCTGCAAATGAGGGCACCATGTGTAAATTGTCGGTGCTGACTCAACAGTTTCCAACACAATATAAATGGAAATTTGATGAGAGGACTGGAATTGTCGTCAGAGAGTGGTACAAGGGCTACAATTATAACAGAACAGAATATAAAGACCAATAAAAGATTCCCCCAAACTACAGGGACCAAAATTTGAAAGGCACGTGCACATATACCCTGTGATAGTGCACACGCTGATAAATGTGCTCCCAAGCAATATATCATCCTTTAAGGGGAGAAACAGGACTCTTCACCGTTTGGATGTTCATTCTTTATACCAGTTTTTTGTCACCAATTGAAATTCCTTTGAGATTTGAAAGATAATGAAAACAGATGATCCTTTCCCATACCCATACTGTACTGCTCTGGTTTGGCAACTCATATCCAAAGGAACTGACAAACTTATAACAGATCAGTGAATACAAACATGCTGCTACCAGGAATAGGTCTGTAATCATGGTCTTTTCTCGTGTGTGCAGGAAGAGATCAAGATAACGGGGGTGACAGTATTTGTCAATCCTTATACTGAACCTGATGAAGAAGAGGAGAAAGAGAAGACTGAAAACAACCAAGTCGCTGAGGATGAAGAAAATGTTAGTAATT
This sequence comes from Corymbia calophylla, assembly GCA_014182845.1. Taxonomy (NCBI): domain Eukaryota; kingdom Viridiplantae; phylum Streptophyta; class Magnoliopsida; order Myrtales; family Myrtaceae; genus Corymbia; species Corymbia calophylla. The sequence goes on along the minus strand of CM024701.1, from coordinate 7,137,729 downwards.
AATATTCTGTGTTTTGATTTTAACTTAAAGAGCATTATCTTGTGGATAATATTTATGCGGTCTGAAAGACTCATGCTGTTTTGCTTTCTCTGTAGGACAAGGTTGGGTCATGGTATAGCAATCCAGTACCTGTAGGGGGTGGCCAGGTAGGGAAATATTTGAAAGCGAGGAGTGGTCCAGCTGGAACAGCTGTCTCCGACAGTGGGATGGCAGAAAATGGTGTAGTGAAGAAGAGGAAAGTAGGAGTCTCAAAAGAATACGGTAACTTTTCTTCTTGGTGAGGAGTTTTCTCTATGGTTATTTAGGGTGTTTCCATTTGTACCCCTTGAGCAGATGATGTATCTTTTCTTTTCTTTTTCCCGGTCCCTGCTTATTGGCAGTGGCAACAATTCACTTGTATATTGTTCTTCAGTGAGATGTACTGTAGTCATTAGGGCCCTTCCATAAAACCGCTTTCCTCTCTAAAATTTCATCTGATCCAAGGAAGAATTCATAATTGGGAAGTAAACTGCTGCAATCTATTTAATGGAAGCAGCTGTTCGCCACTTTATTTGCAAGATTTTGCTGCAATATCTGAATTACCATCGGTGTGTGTGTGTTCGTGTGGATTTGGATGGGCTGTCGACGGGGATGCATGAATTTATACTTGCATTCTGGCTATGCAAATCACGGTGTGAATTAGACTGGTCCGCAGAGAAGCAGCAGCTTGGGACTTGATTATCATGATGTCGCGGTGATTTCTGAATTACCCATCTCTGTCTGTGCGCCCGTCTGTGGAGTTTGATGGGCGGTTTACCACGGGATTCAAGAAATCTTACTTGCAATTTGGCTATTCAAATCACTGCGTGAAGCAGCCCCTGTCAGACTTTTTTCTACGTCTTTGCTCTCTGGAGATTTCCCTTGTGCATTTCTATCTTTTTGCTTTAGGCAATCTCAGAAAAGGTACAAGCTAATTTGAAGCGATAAAAAGATATGTCGAATAAAGGCTTTTGCATTAATGTGGATGTGGTTTGGTCTGCGTTCATTATCTTCTGGAGTCAGAGACAAGGCACTCAAAAGAGTTCCATCATATAAAATCTCTGAAAGCCAGGAGACAACCTTTTTCTTTTGGGCACTTTGATGAGCTGATATGATGTTTGTACCCTTTTCAGGTGTCATGTTTTTTTGTTCCCTAAATAAAGATACTTTTATTTACTTATAGTACAGTGCCATGATAATACGCTAATTGCATCTTTGAGGATACAAATCAAAACGAGATGAATAATTAATTTTGCAAGTTATGCCTATTTATACAAAAGGGTTAATGATACCGTAGATAATTGGACTTTTATTCGTTTTTCAATTAAGTAATTAGGCCTTTTTTTTTTAATTTAATAACTCGACTTTTCAAAAGTAGCTAAATGAGTGGTTTTCGTCACGGTGGATTGCTCACCGCATAAATATGATGACATAGACGGATGCTTATTTAATTTCTGCATCTTTGTGTTTATAATCTTTTCCCTTTTCCTTTTCTCGGTTCGTGACCTGCAACCTCCATGTCCTACGATCCACAACTTCCACCATAACCTCCCACAAGTCCGTTGATCGTGGCCCTTGCCTAGCCGAACCGCTGCATCTCTATTATCGACCTCCCCAATGACCAGATGGTGTGACATCAAGCTCAATCAAATATGTGCCCAAATATGGCGCATCGTCGAGCTCGGCCAAATCTGGTGCCTCCAGAGTTGAGGCAACAGCCCTTCCATGGCTGCGGAGCAGTGGTCGAGGGTGCCGGTGGGGGCTTGTGGCAACAAATTGGAATATAATAAAATTGTCAAATTTGGATAGACCACATTATAGAGGAAGTTCACGCTACATACGGAGTGGACAATACTCCACTTATCCATAAATGATGACCTAGCTCTATATAAATTCAAATTTAAAAATTAGTCCTTTGTAGCCAGTTTCAAACTTTGGAATCCTAGGAGAAATGTTTTGGAGCAGTCAGATGGGGTTTGCCGTTTTGGCTAAATAAAGGTAGTGTCGAACAAATTTTCCGAAACAATCTTGTCGATTTTTTTTGGCAATGTTCATCAATTAGCTCTAGGTGAACTTTTGATCTCTCAAATCTCTTTTGACCTAAAGGACTCCAACGTGCAAATCAAGCTTGGAGGCCTTTACAGATGTCTCAAAGTGGGAGTTGAAGGTTGGCCAGGGAATCAAATCGCTCTCAAAGAGTCTTTACTTCTTGTGCTTATTTTTGAGAAAAATCTTGCAATGCTAATTTGTAAATCTCTGAGAGAATGTTGATGCAATCGTTGCAAAGAGTACTTTTGAGTATAGAGTAAAGTGTGTACCTATAGAGTGAGTTATAGTTTTTCATGGAGATGTAACTTCATCTATAAAAACTATTAAATGCTTCAAAAATTACATCAGTGAATTTCAATCTTGTATTAAATTGTTCAAACTAGGAAATTGGAGTAAGTCGAGTAAAAATGCCAAACCATTGTTTTGTACAAAAGAATTTTAGAAGTCCTGTAACAACCAATTTTCACCCTCTTCTCGATTGTTAAGCTCAGTACATTTCGAATAAACCTTGCAAAAATCTAGACCAACTCTTAGAAAGGTTCAAATAGCATTCCAAAGGGCTATTTGAGCATTTCGAAGGGCTAAAATGGTCTTTTGAAGAGGCCAAATTGCATTTTCTTGGATATTTGACCCGAAACTTTGATGCAGTTTTCTCTCATTCCGTTTGCGATTGACTCGATCCTAAACCCGTGGAAAAATTGTAATTCAAAATTTCCTCGAAAAAGTGTAGAAATCATGGATATTTGTAGCATATTAAGTGGAATTGACGGAGATAAAACTCACAATATCTTTCCCAAAAAAATCCAATCGATATGATTTTTGAGGCGTAACAAAACTCATGATGATCTCACTCGGTCTTTGAAAATCATGATTTTCTCAAATCCCATAAAGAACTTATTTCTACGATTAAAAGTCGTGGTATCTAATTATCCGGCCGTCCAATTTGCGAGAATAGGGCATCATGGAAAAGCTCTCATAGAGCTCAACCCAACTGTATCAAGACTGACTTTTGGTCAAAGTCTGTGAAGCACTTGATAAAAAGAAAAAGAAAAAGAAAGAAAGATGTTTGCAGGATCAAACGATAGGGATTTTGATTACTTTTCTTAATGCTATTCGAGGGTCTTGATCTCAAATCAGATCGCCTTTGGCTCATTTGTGAATGAACATATTAAAGGGCGTTAATAGCTTGATCTGGTGGCCTTAATGGCTTGATCCCAAACTTGAGGTCTTGATGACCCAAATCCTCTCTGAGGTTTTGATTAACTATTAAGGAGGAGGTCTTGATGACCTAAATTGCACAAGCCTCTGCATTTTCAAAATATTTTTAATCTTCAAAAACTTCTCAACGGCAACCATGTAAATTTTACTGTCTGTCTGTTTATGTACAAATGAGCAACTACCTCTATATGTAGAGAGGATAAGAGAAGCTTTAATTTTCGTGATCGATCTTGACAGGATAAATTGAGATTGTCTATCCACAGTTGGAATTTTGACCAATATTCACTTTGATATAAGCCAATATACAATCCATTTTAAATATAATCTGGATAAATGTTTATTTAATTAGCTCATCCAATTGATCGATATCTGGATGCAAATATGATCTCGGAAGATTATGAATCCAAATCACAGTTTCATTGAATAATAATAACAACAGCAAGGAAAAAAGAGTGGATGGGCACTGGTATTAACCCTTTATTTTTTTTACCATAAGTAAACCTCCTTGAAAAATTTGATTGAAGGGTACAACTGGGGTCATATTTTTAAGAACGCCCAATTGACCAAATTAGATAGTTAGATAGCTAGATATCACAATTTAAAATCGTGACCTTCTGATCTCAATAAGGTTGGGAAAATTATAATTTTCATTGATTGGGGATGAGATCCTGAAGTTTAGTCATAAGCTTTCTAATGCCTCAAGAGTTACTTTGACGGAAATTTTCTTCAGGGCAATATTGTGATTTTTATCTTGACTGCCCATGTGCACCGATCTGCAGAAATCAATGGTCCCGAACTCCTTTTTTTTTCCAAAAGTCGAACTATATTTCTAGAAATCATGATAACATCATCAATCTTTATTGTGAATTCATGAATGGGCGTCATGTTACTGTCGATTTTCACTTTCCTCCCCTCATGAGGCTACTTCAATAATCGTTGTTTGTATTGCCAAAACAAAATTTAACGAATAATCGTAGCTAACTCTTATCATTCACATAATGATTACGTGGTTTATATCAGTCTCCAACAGCTCTGCGACGGATTGGTGAACAACTCCTAATCAACCTGGGGCCTTTTAAACATCACCGTCAACAGGACAGCTACTGAATTTAACCAAAACACTCAGATGCATTAAAAAATGACGAGAAAAGAAAAGGTCGCAGAAAGTAAATTCAGCTACGTCATGCCACGTCAGCGTGCCTCACCCTTTTTTTTTTTCTTTTTTCTTTTTTCTTTTTTTGGTTCATGGCGTGTCTTACATTGACCGTGACTTCTATGGCATTTTTATGGGGAGCAGATGGTTTTGGTGGCAAGTCACATGAGGACAAGTCTTAGTGGTAAAATGGTCCCTCCCGTGCAAGATTCATGTAGCTGTTGGTCCTTAAGACTAAGCAGTTTGATTAACATCATAATTGAATTATCAAGTCGCTATCGAGCCTCATCAGTCCATGAATAAGAAACGCACGATGAGGATTCGAACGGTGACATTTCATCTAAATTTTGTAAAATAATTGTGAAAAAAATAAACCTTAATCGAGTGCAAGTGGGTCTCACTAAGAATATCCATAAAGGCATCCCTCCGCATCCCTCCATTTAATCCGCTGGAGTTCCTTTTCCTATTGGTGTCTTAATCAACTAATCCTCTAAAATATTAGTGAATTTTATATTGGACTTTAAAATAAAACCTATCTAATCCAGGTTTGAAGCCACATTGGAAATATCGTTGAGCATATTTCTCGGAGGCCGAGTCATTAAGCTCCCCTTTCCAACCAATCCATGATGAACTTTTCATTCTTGACTCTCTCCATTGATCTATTTATTAATTCATTCTTCTTCTTTTTTCCTAAGTGTAAATCTTTTGATTTTCAAGATTCATGGGTACCTTAGCCATGCCTGGCCAAAGCCCTCAACTCTAGGATGAGTAGAGACAAAGACTCCTCAGACATGAAATGTTTTTAATGATTGAGATGAAGTGACAACAAACACAAAAAAACCATGAAACCCTTGGGGACAAAAGAAATGGTGCATGGTCTCGTTTCCATGATGAAAAGGAGGTGATGCAACGATGTTCATAACTTCACCACCATTGCATGTAAACGTTATTTGTAGCTCGTGTTTGTTTTTTATACAAGCTCAATAATGAAACAATCTACTCAAGCAATAAGAAATCGTCTTAATTAAAGACCCCAGAAAAAAAAAAAAGGACTCAACAATTAACCCCTGATATTCATATTAGACATAATCTAATTTTCCAAAAAATAAAGTCAGCTGGCAAAAAGCTCACATACCCTTATTGAGTTCCCGGCATATGTTTTAACATGGACTCATTACTTTCGATTTACCAAATTAGACTGATTAAGGTGACTTAGATGACAACGATTTCTTTTCTCTTCTTTTTGTTTCCATTATACTCTAGTAAGAAATTAACTGATTTGGAAAGGAAATAAGTTGAAAAAATAAGAAATAAACTACAAAAGAAGCATTTACATTGGACAAATCTCTTCCGAGCAAAAGAAGGACATTAAAAAAGGAAAAATGTGGACCAGCCAGTCTCATCAATTGAATGGCAGCATTTGGAATGGCAAAACGTGTGGAAGAGATGTGTAGTGGGTGGTAAAATATGGGAAAAGAACCAACACAGAAACGTGGGGGGCGGGCGGGGAGAGACAGTCAAGTAGCCGAGACATCCCTAGTAAAATAGCCATGAATTGGCGCTAAGTGCTATGAAGGTATGGGCACAGGCCAGGGGTCATGTGTTGTGCTTATAAACTATATACGGGAGAGAGGGAAAAGGGAGAAGAGGCGTGCTCTTGGGTTTGGGGAAAGGAGGAAGGGCTGTGCTGTGACATCTTTTTGGTCATTAGAATGCTACATGGGTTAATGGAAAAAGGCAAAAAGGCAAAAGGCAAAAGATAAAATGAATAAAGTGAAGGGGGGGGATGTTGTGGCAGAGTTTGGAGAGGGTTTAGGGGGCAAGAGATGTGAGTGCCTCGTGGCAAAGAGTGAGATGGTGGGTTTGATGATGATGATGCACGCCGGCCAGCTTTTCTTTACCCTCTCTCTCTCTCTATCTCTATCTCTATTTGCACGCCTGCTCCCACTCTATTGCTCCAACATTCTTTTCACTCTTTCTCAAGAAAAAGAAGAGAGAACTACTGATGAGGAATGTGGACGCGCGTTGCATAAGCTCATTCTCATGAAATTATTGTATGTACTGACCCATTTTCTGTATTAGAAAGTGCGAGCTCCGAGTCGGACGGAATGATTGTTCCATCTCGAAACTTACCATGTGGGTGGATGTCGTTTTCAATTATTGAGAACGTGGAAGGGATCTTATAACATCCTAAACCCAAAATTTGCCGGTTTCATAGGTTTAAGTTATCTTATACAATTTTTAGTATTTTTGATAATTTTTTGTCAATATCCAACACGTTTGGCAAAACAAAATATGTAATATAGTAAAGTACATATTCATAAAAAAAAATTAACATAAGTTCGTAATTGTAGCAACATTCATACAATTAAAATACAAATATTGTTCATTTCAATATAGTTTCATGAGTTAATATCCTTTTTTTTTGTCGGTCATGAGTTAATATCTGACACATCCTATTTTATAAAGTAAAGACATAAAATCACAATTACTACTAGAATGTTAAATCTATTTGGTATTTACATATTTTTGTAATAATTATTTTACAAGTACAAGCTACCTTGTGTCTTTTGTAGGGTGCTTTGCATAGGATGCAAGTTTTAAGGTACAAGTGGAGATGGCTCCCTGACTTAAAACCTACCTTATGTTCATTGGTTCGATATATTTGATACTCGAAACCTATTTGTGACATCTAATACTCACCTCACAACTTATTCAACTATGTTGATTGTTCCAACAAATTCTATTCCAAACCCATATTCCTTTTATGAATGATGTGGCGGATACTAGAAACTAATCCATAACATGGAGATGTGCTTCTTTATTTGTCTATTTCTGATTTTCAATGTTTATTAAAATATGATTAAGTTGATCTAATAAATCAATACTCACAACAAATTCAGAGAGTAACAATGCATTTACTAGATTTGTCTAATTGGTGCGGTGTTATGACTGGCCTTAGAATATGAATATTCCCACAAGACCCGAACGCTGTATAACGTATATGCCATCGGACTTTCATTTTTTCTATGACTAAACTCGCATCTCGTAAAGCATGGAGCAAAATCAAGACGTTAGGCAATAGTCGTCGATAGATTCCTCATGCCACACATAAAAAAAAAGAAAGGTCATTAAGAAATTAGGTAAGCCGCTCTCTCTCTCTCTCTCTCTCTCTCTCTCTCTCTCTCTCTCTCTCTCTCAAATTCAAAAGAGTAAAGCTAATCCCCCAAAGAGAGCCATGCGGGAAACGCTAGCCTAAGACTAGTCTATCCCCCATCATATTTCTGTAAAAAAGTGAAGCAAATTAGCAAGAAAAGTGAACACGAATTCCCATCATTCCCTCCCCTTCATTCTTTCATCGGTTACCCCAAAAGGAAGCTAAAATATTTTCACACAACACTCAGATTCCTCTCTCTCTCTCTCTCTCTCTCTCTCTCTCTCTCATCCACTTTCTTTTGTGTTATAAGACAAGGTAAAATCGAACCTCAAGATCCTCCGCTCTCTTTTTTTCCCTAAAGCGTTATGCTCTACCCATCCCACTTCTCTTCTTTAACAACACAATCGCCCATGCCTTGTGTTTCAGAACTCGGCACTAGAAACTCAGAGGGAGATCAGTTTGATATTCCACGTACAAAAGTTTCTTCTTTTCTTTAAGAGAAAAAGTTGAGTATTTTGATGTGGTCATTTGGGAGAGGCTCGAATGGATACCTTGTTTAGACTAGTGAGCCTTCAATCCTCCGATCAGTCCTTCAACTCAAGCAGGACCTCAAGCAGCTCCAGATCCTCCCGACAAAACCATCACTACCATCACCAGCCAGAAGCAGACGAAGAATGCCTCAACATCTTCATGGATGAAGAAGACTTCTCCTCGTCTTCTTCCAAGCACTACAATTATCCTTATCACCCCACCACCACCACCACCACCACCACGCCTACCACCACTAGTAGTACTCACACTCCCACTCCTACCCACACATATGACCCCGCCGATGTGTCCATCTCGCCTGCCCGCGACCTCAACTTCGACTTCTCCAGCAAGTGGGCCTCCGACATCCTCCTCGAGACCGCCCGTGCCATCGCTGACAAGGACAGCACCCGTATCCAGCATCTCATGTGGATGCTCAATGAGCTCTGCTCCCCTTACGGCGACATTGAACAGAAGCTGGCCTCATACTTCCTCCAGGCCCTGTTTAGTCGCATGACCGACTCGGGCGAGCGGAGTTACAGTGCCTGGTTGGCTGCATCGGACAAGACCTGCTCCTTCGAGTCAACCCGGAAGATGGTGCTCAAGTTCCAGGAGGTGAGCCCCTGGACCACCTTCGGCCATGTGGCGTGCAACGGCGCAATCATGGAGGCCCTTGAGGGGGAAAGCAAGTTGCACATAGTTGACATCAGCAACACGTACTGCACACAGTGGCCAACCCTGCTCGAGGCTCTGGCTACCCGGACGGATGAGACGCCACACCTGCGGCTGACCACTGTGGTGGCGAGCCAGGCGAACGGCGGGGCAGGCGTTAGTGGTGCCGCCGCGGTGCAGAAGGTCATGAAAGAAATCGGGAGCCGGATGGAGAAATTTGCGAGGCTTATGGGTGTGCCCTTCAAGTTCAGCGTCCTGTACCACAGTGGCGACCTGTCAGAGTTGAATTTGGACGAGTTGGATATCAAGGAGGACGAGGCGCTGGCCATCAACTGCGTTGGCGCGCTGCACTCGACAACGACAGTCAGCAACCGCCGGGACTTTGTGATCTCATCTTTCCGGAGGTTGCAGCCGAGGATAATCACGGTTGTTGAGGAGGAAGCCGACCTCGACGTGGGTGTTGATGCGGTTGAATTTGTCAAGGGTTTCCAAGAGAGCCTGAGATATTTTAGGGTTTACTTCGAGTCCTTGGACGAGAGCTTCCCTAGAACGAGCAACGAGCGCTTGATGCTCGAGCGAGGGGCTGGGCGAGCGGTCATGGACCTGGTGGCATGCCCGCTGCACCACTCGGTGGAGAGGCGGGAGCCGGCAACCCGGTGGTCAAGGCGCTTCCGAGGAGGTGGGTTTAATCCCTGTTCGTTCAGTGATGAGGTATGCGATGACGTGCGTGCCTTGTTGAGGAGGTACAAGGAAGGGTGGTCGATGACGCCATGCTCCGACGCCGGAATATTCTTGACGTGGAAGGACCAGCCGGTGGTTTGGGCCAGTGCATGGAGGGCTTGAGGATGATGAAGCTCTCTCATGAACCAAAAAAAACAGCCATGGGGAGTGTTTCACACGTGTGATGTGTTTTATTTGCTTTTGGCACGTGCAAGGCATATGGGAGATTTGTGGGTTTCTTGGTAGGGGGACCGAGTTAGGGGAATATTTGTTTTTGGATAGAATCAATCGAGTGATCAATTTTCATTGATTAGTCTTGTCATATTTGTGATAATATTTCATTTTGTGGAAAGATAAACTGGTTTTGATCATTCATCTTGAGGCAAGTCGTGGTGATATATTTTCCTATTCTATTGTTGAGGTTACGGTTTTTTTTTTTTTTTTTTTTTTGGGCTAGAAATTGTTAAGGGTTACGTTAATTTATGCATAATAGACATATTTTAGTTAGTTTGGTTTTATAGACTCAAGACACTTTATAGTTTTATCAGCGATGCTAAATTGTGAACATATGGGAAAGGCGAAACCTATTAAATATCCGTTAAAATTTTAAAGTCAAGATCATCACTTATAATCGAATTAACTGATAGGACAGTCAAGACATGGCCTGCTCGATTGACACTTTGTGGATCCGTGGCCCCTTTTCCCCATATATATAGGTTGCTCAATCAAAGTCATTAACTCTTTTGTCCATTTTTCTAAGCAGAAAGAAATTGAATATTCGTAATAATTGCAATGTGACAAGGACACTCCTTATATATTTATAGAAGACATCCATATAGCCTCCTTAAAAATTGTGACACAAAGAAAGACTCCTGAAGCATCTATTGAATATTCAAATTGTGAAATGGTTCTCGACAAGTTTGACATGTTCAAATGCGCGTGTTTATAAATTGACCACACCTTTTCCCCTCATGAAATGGTAGTTGGAGAAAAAAAAATTCCAATTTCTTTTTGGAATTCAATTTGGTGTTGGCGTTTTGTGCATTTAAGTTGATATCAGGCAGTAGGTACTAAGACTAAATTAAGGGGAAGATTTGATTCTAATTGAAAATTTGAAATTCAGCGGTTTGAAAGTAAGGAGGAGGTCTCAATCAAAGGTTGGAGTGGCTCCTAGAATCTTAGGCCGGCAAGTGAGTTGGGTTACGCCTGGGGAATCTCATCGAAAGGTGTTTAGCCATTACTGGCAGTCAAAGAATTTTTGGTAGTGGCCAGCACGCTGAATTGACATGGTCTTCTCTCTTCCCTTTTCATTAGTATTATTATTATTATTATTATTTAATTTTCTTCTCCAGAGTGATGTTTGTTACATGTACTCCGGGCAAGCCAAGGAATTTCACCCTAGCTCTTTCAGGTAGCAGGACCTTCATCCACGGGGCAAACCAGCCAATAGTTTAAACCGCCCCTAGTTGGAGGTAAAACGTTTTCCCCACCTCTAGAGAATATGGAAGACGACAGAGCTGCCTCTGTCTACCTAGGAATTGGCCGAATGATCCACTCCTGAGTCCTTCTTAAGCCTTTTAAAGATCTGCTCAGATCTATGCTTACAAAGTATAAGGCATTTCTTTATTATGATGGTATGTAGACATTTTCTAAATTCTGAATATTTCATGCAATCATACATAACTTTGTGACAACTTTGAAGATACACACAAATAAACCCTTGATCAGCTTATCCACCAAGAGAGAAATGGGGAAAGAAAAGAAACAACATTAGATCCTTTCTGTAAACTTATTGATCAGTTTAATGGTGGCTTTTTAGATTATGTTAACATATATTTAATTAGCCGAATGCTCGTCATTAAATACTTTGAATTGTGCTTTTCTCCTATGTTAGAAACTGACACTCATGAACACAAAATTGCATGACCAATTCTATCATATAGATCATATAAAAAAGCAAACAAAGAGGAACCTTGTAAGAAAATTAATGAAACTTAGAGTAGCATCGACCAAGCTCCTGTTCAGACACAAGACAGAGATACTGTCCAAACATTTTCTTAGTTCAATTACCTCGCATATACATTTTCTTGTCGAAAACCCTAAGCAACGGTGCGCTTGCAACTCTTTTAAAAACATCGTCGCTTGGAGACGTCCCAAGAGGAGAAAAAGTTCTCCAAAAGCGATCTTATCCATTCTTGCTGTCATGGGTCGATGAGAGAACATGTAGTTACCCACCAAATCAGCCAAAGACACGACGGAGAAGACCATTCATGGAGTTCTCTTTCGGCTTACTAGCAACGCATGCACTTGATTATGTAGAATGATAAGTAAGTTTGCGATGATGCTAAGTAGACACGGCGATTTGCACGCCTCAAAGGCTCCGCCTGTCTATTCAGTAACAATTATAACTTCTTCTTTTTCAGATCTTCTTTTTTTAAGACTATATTCTATTACTATTTTATCTTGGAAACAGAGAGAGGAAAGAGGTTTGAACCTTCACAAGGCCCCCACCACCAACTCCACGACTGGCCGAAAGCCTCTTTCATGGAGCTGTAAAATAAGGTTTAAAGGAGGAGGGGGTGGTGCTTTTGGCCCACGGAAAAGGGAAAAAGAAATATGCTTCTGGTATAGTGGGAACTCCTTTTTAGGGTTCACATCTTAATCTTTTGATGAGACTTGCCTCTCCCCACGTTAACATTGCCCGCTCCCTCCCCGGTTCCCCACCACTTTCTTTCCTCATTCTTTCATATTCTATGGATAAAATCCTTCAGCACCAGGGCCAAAGCTCGACCATACGGTGACCTATGATATACCTTATAAGCTCGTGAATCGATCAAATTCCAAGCAATTTGTATGTAATTGGTGAAATTTAAACAGGAAATTCATATTCTTCAGCTGAAAATCCGATAACACCTCAACTAACTACGCCAAAACATGAAAAAAAAAAAAGAATTTCCTTGTTTTTTCTTAGTTCCTTCTCTTTTAAAGTTTTTAAATTGTCCGGTTTCCCCGGTGTCTTCTTTTGCTTTATCTTTTGCTTATCTTTGATAGTGACAAGCCATGTTTTTCTTCCACTGGATCCCCAAAGGTCAGGATGGCACATACTACACGTTCCCGGTTCAATTTATATTGTTTTCTTCCTCCACCATCTTTGTTCTTACTTAATAAGTTTATCAAATGTTTAATGACGGTCAATGCCGACGGGACGTGCAGAAACAGGAGAGCCTCTCCGGGTTAGAAATTAAGAAACCATAGTAGTTTCAATACAGAATTTTTTTTTTTTTTTAATTACATTCTTTTAATCTTGTTGAAATATTATCTTGCATCACTTAACAATGGGTTATATATGCTTTTTATATTCTATATGATATTCCTTCACTTAATAACTTAAACTTTTAGATTTGACTTTTTAATATGGTATCAAAGTCACTGCTATCCTTTCTTGGGGTATATCCAAATCCCATTAGTCAAATTTTACGTGTCGCTCCTAATTCATTTGCATGTGAGAGGGGTTGAAATAATATCTTACATCGCTCGATAATAAGTCATATATACTATTCATATTCGTATGATCTCCCTCCATCTAATAATTTAAGTTTTATGTGTTAGACTTTTTTAACAATCTAAAAAAACATTTTCCTAAAAATGACCATTTATGTAACTTATAAAAATGAATGAACAAAAAATATTTATGTCATTTATAGAAATATTTGATATCAATTATCGTCAATTATTGACTACACTTCAAGCGTTACAATTAATTATTTTTAGGAAAATATTTTTTAATCATTTATTTTTCATAAAACAAGCATATGCCAACTTCTTCTTTCATCCTCATTGTTGTGGTCAACGGTTGTGACACAACTTCTATTCGTTCGATTAGTTTTCGATACTTTGTGTGTAGTTTAGCTCCTGTGAGTGCGAAGGATGAGTTCATTAATCACTCTGTTGATGTGTTTTCGTGGCGATGGTGTCGGTGGAGGTCAGAGTTCTTCACTCCAAGTGGGACGTGAAGTACGGAGTTCAAGTTGCAGACTGGTACAGGAAGCTGGCCACCACCATCAATTGAAGGAGCCCAGGCCCACCGACCATTTTGGCACAACAGTGAGACACCATCATCATGGAAGTTACCAAATGGTTGGTGACAGAGAATCTTGCGATCCATTGACAGGGAATCTAACAGAAGTATAGCGATGACATCGAAACTACATTAAGAAGGTCCCGGTCAAGTGTTTGATGAAGATTATAATGAGAAGTTTATGAGACAACGAATTTGGGTTGGATTAAATTGCATATTGGAAGTCCGGGAAGTGATGGAACAGACGATGTGGTTCATTGCCCCATTTTGCTCAAATACACTTTTACCTATTGTTTAGTCATTGATCGAATGGGTCCCCATATATAGTACAAAAATTAACGTCCACTCATGTTCATGTGAGCTCTTTTGAATCATCAAATCATGTAGATTTCATGTGAAACTCACGTCATCCAATAATTTTTTAGAATAAGCTCACAAAAGTTGAGTGCAGTCCAAGATTTTTGTTCCTCAAATTTACCCAAAGACACTTGTTGAAATGTACATCATAAAAATAAATGATACACAACAGGCATGAATACACACGCAAGATTAAATTAATATCTTGCAATGGCAGCTCTATTACATCATAAATCATATCTTCTATAATATGAAATTAAAATTAATGCTCCGCTCATTTCATGAAAAATAATTTTTAAAAAAATGTTTTTTTGTATATTTTAGCAACAAAAATTGAATTTTGGAAAACATTTTCCATGGAAATAAAATAGGGAAAATTGTTTCAAATAGGGGAAAATATTTTTTTATCCACTTTCATCTCACTTTTTTTTTTTTTACTAAACACATTTTCCTTTTTTTTTTCCTTTTTTGAAATAGTGTTTTTAATTATTTTTTACTTCTTTTTCTTTTTCTTTTCCTTTTGCCGCTGCCTTGCTTGATCTGGCAAAGCCCAACTGGGTGAGACTCGGGCCTCACTCGAGGTCGCCAGAGCCTCACTAACCTCTGGCGACCTTGGGTGGGGCTCAAGCCCCACCTAGCCCACCTCTCTTGCGAGGCCCAAGCTTGCTCAACAGCCTCAAGCAAGCTTAGGCCTTGCCCAATCCAATGAGGTGGAGCCTTGCCATAGGCCAACGTGACTCAACCGATTCACCATTTACGATTCACTAATTCAAGCTTTCAATTTACGATACTTTTCTCGGTTTAACAATTATGCTATCAATCATTGTCCAAATGGACTTTATTGAGAGCACATGGCCATGCACCCGGTCAATCCATCCACTCGTGACGACAAGCTCTTAGCACGCCCTACCATCTGGGTGATTCCGGCAGCCACAACGATACTCACCACCCACGATCCTCATTGCACTATATTCTTTGTGAGTGAGAGCACATATAAATTAAAATGAAATGCAGCACGAGATTTATGATAAGCAAGAAGAGGTGTACAATTCATGTAATTACAGTAAAATTCCTTGGAGAATAAAATCAAGGAGAGCTCTTATCAAATCATTTAAACGATCCATTCTTATACAATCTTTACCTTAGATACATGAAAAGCGGAATCTATCCACCATTAACTTGTTCCTATGTTCTCTTCCTCTAATAAAATTTCCTTTCTTTTTCCTTTTTTGGGCTATTCTGAGAGAAACCCGCTTACCCTTGTGTCCGCCGGTGGCGACGAGTAAGCCACCTCACAAAATAACAGGGAAGTCCTTAACTTGCCTCCAGGTAAGTCAGAAATTTGCAATGGCACGGTGGTTTCGAAGACCACACACCGCAATTTAGTGTGCAGTAGTAATTTGCACTGGGGAAATTCTCCCTTCACAGGAACACAAGCACGGTCCAACATAAAATCTAAGGCGCACATGATAATCATTCTTTTTTCTGTTTTTGGAAGCATCTGTCGCCTCCTCCCTCTCTAGCAACGCCTCCCTCTCCGGCTTTCACCACTCTCTCCTGGACAATCACATCATCTACGACTTCTCTGAACTTTGCTTTGCCACCAACAACTTTCTCGCCAGGCCCTGCAACTCCTCATCTTCCTCCTGGCGCTACTCCCTCCGCGGCAAGGACACGTCTTCTTCCAGCGCAAGTTTAGGCGCAACATTGAGACACAGGCTGCCTAAAGGACCTCCTTGGGATGATTTGCCCGAGCCACCTAGACAGCATCGCGAAGCTTCTCGGCACCTCTATCTCTGGCGTTAACATCTTCTTGGTCTACCAATTCGTCGATGGCATCGGCCTCTCCAATTGCCTGCAAAACCCTAAAATGCTCAATTCCATGATACTTGAGACCTCGATGTCGAGGATGCAAATTGCCATCGACATCGCGCATAGCCTCGACTACATTCACAACGATACTGACCTCGACCTGATCCTCATTGACAGCCACATCAAGAGCAACATTATCATGGGGACTAAGCCATCGTTCAAAGCCAAGATCTGCCACTTCGGGATTGCCCAATTGCACAGCAAGGTAGATAGACGAGAATGATGTGCTTCGGTAGCGAGTGGGTTCAGCGAAGAGATCAGGGAGGAGGCAATCAAAAATTTTATGTTGCTATTAAACGAATTTATGTTCCAATCAAACCCGTTTAGAGAATAAAAATTGAAAAATTTATTTTTGATCAAAAATTATTCTCAAAAACAAAATGACTATCATTCGTGCTCTAAGCAAACCCCAACCAACTCAACCTAAAAGATAGGTTTGGGGGGAAGTTGGCTTTGTTAGGCGGTGGAGGTTGATGAGTCATCGTGAGAGTTCATTTCTGCAATAAAAAAGCAAGAAAGCCTAGATCAGCAGTTGGACTAACAAACAAAAATATTTAAATAGTTTAGCGTTTCCGTCAATACTCGTGTGAAAATGAACTATTGCAGCTAAATCTAGATCTCCATAGTGCTCTTTCGCCCTTTCCCCATCTCGAGGCATCGTGCAAGGAGGAAGCATTTCTCTGGTAAATCATTGATCCGAAGGACCATGTGAGAGATGCTAATTAGCATCACAAACTTCTCCACATTGACAGAGACCAAAAAATGATTTTCTTTTTTCCCCTCAAGTGGCTGGGGCATGGGAACATCCATGGATGAAAGGCTCTATAAATACATAAATATTTAGTCATGCTCATAATTGCCATGGATAGACTCGCATAATTTATTACAAATTTATATATATATTTCCATATTGAGAGATATCATTAATGGCAAGATTTTCTCTAGGATTGCTTTCCTCTATAAGCGCGATCACATGCATCCCTTGGAAATTACTTAACTATATGAGAATATTGAAATCTCAACCTTTAGATAGTTAATGATTATGATCAAGGTGGACGGCAATTTCACGATATCAAAATGGTTATTAGATGCATCTGATAAAAGCTCAAAGTACGATCTACAACGAAAACTAATAGATCACTATATATCGAACTTGTCTCCTTCCTCTCATGCATTATAAGTAGTTGGACGTACCGTTGATAGGAAAGATTTAAAATAATGGCCAAACTCATGTCATATCCAGTTTTATATGATTTCGTAAGAGAATAAATACATGTGGTGTATGAGCAAACAAAAGAAAAGATGTAGAGAAAATGTGTCATTATTGGCAATTTACCCAAGAGTGAAAATTGGTTCAACTTATTGTATGCTGGCCAATTCAATAATAAATTTTTCAGTTATGTCAATTTAATTATAAACTTTTCAATTATACCAATTTAATCATAAAACTTATGATAATTTGCTAATTTAGTCCGAACCTTTTAACAATTTGCTAAGTTAGTCTTTTCGGCCAATTTTAACTAAAATGGTTAACATAATGGTCAAGTCAATGTTGACCATTCTACATAACACAATCAATGCTAAAATGAATAATTTTACATTTCTTTTTTTTTCTTTCTTTTATTTTCTCTTTTTCCCTTTGTCAGACTCTAGCAAGTGCCGCACTTACTAGCCCAAGCAAGGGTTGCCCTTGCTTGCCTAGACGAGGCTAGTGGAGAGAAAAAGGAAAAAAAAAATCATAAAATAATAAAATTTAAAAATTTGTAAAAATTATTTACATCAACTTTAGCCATGCCATCAAATTGACTTCATTGTAGTGAGTGCTCATTCACATCCATCAGCTTCCCTAAACACATGTTCCATCTTCACTTCTTGGACCTCTTTCATCAACCCCTTGCAATCGTCAAGAATAGGATTTAGTAAGTAATTGCCTGCTGGATTTTGAAATTTCATTTGTCATTATCCTTATTTTGTTAGATTACTAATAATTTCTCAAATTTGGAAAGAATTTAAGATTAGAGATGCTTTTTCTTTCATTGTATAGTCTTTGTAGGTGTATAATCTATATTCTCTATTTATATATGTAATTTATGATTGGGTTTTAGGCCATCTTCATATGCTATCCTCTTTCTAAACGAAGAAGTCCAAGCTGATCGGATCGGGTCCTTGTGGGATATGGATAATCTGATGTACAATACAAAGCTAAGTCGGGAGAAGTGGCATAAGAATTTGGCCGGCGATCACCCCAAGCTTGGCCGGCGATCCACCCCCTTCCCCCAAGTCAAAAATTACCAAAATACTCTTAGCTGTGTCATCAATTCAAGCGAAGGCCTATCCTTAGCCATTCATTGAGCAGTCAATCTTGGTGATTTTAGATGTCATTAATTCAAGAGAGCTGAACTTGGCCAATCACAAGCTTGCTTATGGATTCCTTATGGATTCCATTTGAGCCCTTGGATTGGTGGCCTCCATTAGCTGGCCGGTCCTTGTGACTCGCTTTCCCAATATCTTCCCAAAGTGGTCATGGTCGAAGCCACTTCCAATTCTCACCGGAGATTGGAGATACCGAGCTGATTCTCACAACGTTTTTTCGAGCTTTATTGAGATAGGTATTAAGTTTAGAAATAGTTTAATTTCATGAAAACCTTAGGTGATTGAATGCTTAGGATGTTTAAGCCTTTGGAGCCTAGCTTAGAATAGTCGATTCCTTGAGTTTGAGCTTTGAATTTTTGAAAATGTATGCTGGCTAAACCTTGTTGGTCCTTGATTTTGACGTTCATTTGTTGATTAGTTGCTCACATGATGATTCAAGCAAGTTTTATGATGATCCATTACATGTAGATGAAAGTTTAGGTGTTTCAATGATGGATGAAGTTCAAAGTTGCTGGAAAATGGTTAAATGTTGATGAACAAGCATGAAGATGGCTTGAATTTGCTGAAATGAGGCTTGTAGATGCATGTAGTTGCTTGATTTGTAGTTTAGCAATATTTGTGAAATTCTGGAAATTCTGAGTTCTAGTGACCCCTATGTTGAAGTTGACCATTAAACTTCTTTTATTTATATATGCCGTGGATGATGCGTGGTGTAGAGAGTGTCGTTTGTCAATTCTTCCAATTGACTTCACCACGATCAAATGGAAGAGTATCGAATAAAATTTTTTATTAAGATTTAATGAATTCATTTGTAAGATTAAAAGATTATTTTGCAAGAAATTGTGAAAGCTAAATACTATGTGAGTTATGGGTATAATAAGAGTTGGGAAAGAGAGTGTTTTGGTGATTTGAGCATTGTTATAATCTTCGATTTACCGTTCAATCTATAGTGAATCTATGTCCTACTCTTCTCGTGGACGTAGTCATACCAACTGAACTATATAAATCCAGTGTTCAATTTATTTATTTTTTAATAATATTCGGTTGCTTGTTTTTCACAACAATAATAATCACTTCTATTGAAGTGCTACTGTTGTTTGTGCTCAGTTTGATTGACGACATCTTATCTTATATCTAGGGTAAGCACGGGCCAAGCCTCAAAGCATTTTTCAGCCCAACCCAAACAGATCGGATCTGGAATTTCCAAGCCCTATCTCCCAGCCCAACCCTATATTACAAGAAAAGGCCGGACCAAACAAAATTGGTCCAACTGGGCCGGTTCGAGCCTACCCCAAATTCTTAAAAAATAAAATGGATTTGTTGTTACGTTGCCATACTCAAAACAACCTTTTATATGTTTATGGTTTTTTTAATTACATATGGCGTAATTACAGGGTTTTGAGAGCAAATATCGTACTTTTTATTATCTTAATAATCAAATCATGCATTTATAATATTTCTCAATAGGACCCTTTTACACTAGCAATGGGCATGGACGACATTTCTACTCTCCTTTCCAAAGACATGCCCAATCCTTCAACTTGGTAGGTTTTCTTGGTAAAAAAGCGGAAGCATGGTACAAATCTAGAAAGGTCTCTCACTTCCTGCAGAAATTGTGAAACAGACCAAGGAGACCCAGTGAACGAACAATTGCTTGAAGCAAAGTGATCGACCACCAGTTCACAGCATCGATAGTACATCACTCTTTATGGTTTTCTGTTACAAAGCAGCCCAGTCGAAATGATAAGATCAAGGCTGCTCTTCAGAGATGACAATGCGCGAATGCTGTTGTTGTATCATGACCACATTAAGCTTGTCAATATAGAGCCAATGGTGAGAATTCTTCATTCTCAAAGGGGAGATCCGTAGAATGCTGACACTTCTTGAATCTCCAAAGGCTCGTGATGTCTAAAAGCCTCTGAAAAGCCCTCACCTCAAAGGCCAAAACATTCGGCTCCGACCATACGTTTCTCAGATCAATATGGTCAGCAATGCAGAAGTGATTTGGTGTCCAGCAGAAAAGTTGAAGATTAAGGCAATACCAAGGAGAATCTTAGCGTAAGGGAACTGGACAGGCATACCCAACTACTATTAATACTACCTATACAAAGAAATGAGTAAGCTCGACGACAGTCTTCAGCTGATACTCTTCAGCATCTGCATATTTGGCTTGAAACAAGCATCCCGGAGGCACACCGAGAGATCAAATCATTCAAGAAATCAAACCCAGAGAGTGAACCGAAATCAAAAGGCCTTGTGTATGATACTAGTATCTACCCCAAAAAGAAGAACCTCATCGTTTCATATCACTCCATCCGCTGGGAAGTCTCCACTTCCTATGCCAATAAATTGACACTCTCGACCATGATGGAAACCCGAAATTGTACTCAAGTGGCCAATCAGCAGGGCCTCCAACTATCAGAGGCAACCAGACATACCGGGAGTCCCTCAAATCAGCTGGGTTCCATCTATCAGCCATAAAAATAAATGACCCAGGGAGCCCTGCTAATGGGAGGACAAACGTACCCTGCGCAAAAAAAGTAGTCAGCTTAAACATTTTGCTTCCACCAATGCACGGATTGCCCACTGTCTCCCAAGGCCCCATGATTGACTCTGCCGCATGGGCCAATGCCTCGTTTGGGGCCCAGCCGGTGCATCCAGATGTAATCATGTAATAAGTCTCACCATGCTTGAACAAAGCCGGAGCTTCCCTGTGTTGACCCACGAGAATTCTCTTCATCACAGGTGTAACATCAAGATAGTCCTCCGTTAGGGGAGCAATATGAAGTTCACTGTTGTCCTCAGAAGAATACACAAGGTAAGCCATGCCATCGTCATCTTTGAAAATCGTCATGTCTCGGCTCTCAAACCCATGGGGCCGCTTACTGTAGATATAATCGAAGGGACCAGTGGGATAATCGCTGCTGGCAACACCAATTGCCGCTTTGGTATAGTTGGCATCATCGATGTGCATCCACATGACATACTTCCCAGTCTTTTCATTGTAGATCACTTTTGGCCTCTCTAGAACGTTCAACTTATGGAGATCATGGGTTTCGTTTGCTTCTTCAGCTGCTAAGACTATTCCTTCATTTTTCCAAGTCCACAAATCTTTTGAAGAATAACAGCCAACTCCTATGATGTCAACCTGGTTTCAACAAGTACCTGATGAATATGAAAGAAGTTCACAAATAAAGGAAGTACTTCACAAAACAATGGACAAGATACTAATGCAAGCACAAAAGGCAAGATAACTCGTTGCAAATCTGGTTTAAGTCAGATTGCAAACCGCTTGTCAGGAAAAGATTAAAGCAAAAGGCACAAGGAAAAGTTACAAGACTTCTCTGATACCATGATATCTATTCAAAAAACATTGTCAGAGGCAAGCTCAGATCCCCTTGTGCCAGTATCTCCTCTTCATATCATCCCAGAAGAAAGTTATAAAAGAGAACTCAGGGTAAAGCTAACAGGAGAAGTGCAATAGAATATTATGCATATGGTCATTGGTCAATCGATCTCAAACAACCTATTTTTCTTAATTAAGTGCTAAGCTTTTTGAAGGAGTTTCAATTAAAACCTAAATCTCATAGTAGACAATATTTGGTCAATGAAAATTGCATCCTCTCAGAAATTGATGGAATTAAGCATGATTTTGACCACAATCAAGATAACAAAGCACAAATTTGTCGATCATTATATTACCCAAAAGTTTTGCAAACAGAGGAAAACCTGAGTCTTATGATTTTAAATTTTTCTCAGTCTACATAAAATTCGGGTTTTATTTTTGAGTATATTCTAACAATTAAATTAGCCGCTTAATTATCAACAAAACCCATGTATTATATTCCTTGATTGGGATCAAAATCAGGCTTTATTTTGAGAAAAACCAATAGGTAAGATTTTCCACTGACCAAAACAACAAGTGATATTAGGGCCCAATTGTGCCTCTGTCAAATGGCTTATGTGTCAATTCACCAAACAAAGTGTTTAGGACTCAACTAACAAAGAGAAGATGTTTGCAACTCATATTGCACTTATCCCACAAAAATACAGAGTGGACATTATACAAAGACTGGGTGCAAAAATGTGCCATAAGAGTTTTTAGCCCGCAAGCATGTAAGGTGCTTCTACTCTCAGAACACAATGTGAATCATCCAACAGCTATTACTCAGTTGACAAAAAGGAGGAGACCGCCCCAGCAGTCAAGACAAAGGAGAGACCTGCCCGACGATGGTAATTATCTACATACTTTTGGCTCAAAGCTTAGATCACGACACCTCAGATAATTATGGATCAAAGAATAAGAGGACATGACCAAAGCTAACTATCAGTTGGTAAGAAATTTTAAAAAATTATCTATCCTAAGGAAAAGCCAATCAGCTTGAATTTCAAAATGGGATGCCATGTGCAAGGCAACAAACAGGGAAGGCCAACAAACAACAATAGTTATTCTCTCAGCAAAATGCTATAAGTACAAAGACAAAACTAGAATGTATACAGGCATATGTTAATAAGGAAGCATAATTAAATGACTTTAGCCCCCCACAGAACACAAAAGAGACTTACAATTAAGCAGATAGCAATCTGGAGGAGATAATTCTAGATCAAGCAATTGGATGTAGACAATAAGTTTGATTAAACAACTTACTCGTGCTAGTCCCTTGGGGGCAATGAAAGTGGGACCATCTTTATATTCTCCATACCAGTAATACATCCTTGAACGTGGATCAAACATAATACCACCTCCATGGGCCTGAATGGGAATTCCTTCGGTGTCCAACCACATCCTTCCTGGAAAGTAGTAAGAGCTATCGTTGCCCGTGTCCTTGGTTGGATCCATGGCACTTCGATGATCAGGAAAAAAGACATGCCTGATTTGGGAGTTCTCATCAAGAAACTCCTCAATCAAGGTGGTTTTCTTTCTAGGTCTCCGTTTTGCTGCACGAGGAGAACGCCTTCCACGAGGTGGAGGAATTTGGATATTTTCTTCCTCAACTACCTGCAGTTCTTGAAAACTATGGTGGCTCATTTGCAACCGTGTCTCCTCCACTTTGTCAGTTTTATGGAGAGTAGTATAAAAATGAAGCAAAAGGAGGAATCCCACCAAACTCCATACCATAGCAGGCATTGAACATCTGCTTCCTGCATTCCACCCTAAAATTGTTGTTTTTCTTTGTTTGTTCCTCATCCTCATTTTCTATGCCTCTCTCTCTCTCTCTCTCTCTCTCTCCAGAAGACTGTTGCAATCTATATACAACCTACAGAGGTATGGAAGGGAACAATCATGAGTTGCCAAAAATATACAATCTATATTTCATAGCAACAACAAAAGTAATGATTATTTAAAACAACAGAAGAAATACAAAGTCATTGCTATATCTTAAGAAAATTTTATCGAATTAAATTACATCTTTGGTAGCTTTACTTTTAGCACGTCACCTAAATCAAATAATTCCCACTGATCATGACACTAGCTCTTAAGTTTGAAGCGTTTCCCCCAATGAATGACTAGAATCCAAGGCCTTTTAATTGCAATCTTCTTCCATGAATAGTGAATGAGATCCAGGTACACCAAACAGATACCATAATGTGGAGATCGCTAGTGGTTATAATGTCAGCAGTAAATAACACAGACTGCAGTCTCATGATGCACCCATGAAGCTCCTCTGAGTACCAGATTTCTGGAGGAAAAATATTGCCCAAGAAGTTTCATTCTAAATAGAGCATTTTCAGTGAATGCATGCACTGATTTTTTTTATGTTTTTTTTTTATATGTTTACTGATGCTTTAGCACTGCAGCAAATACTATAATAAAGGGCAGACTCACAAAGGTCTGCTCAGGTTCAAGATATAAATAAAGATTTCTCTCATACAAATAGTCTTTCCTTAATTAATTTTCAAGTATAAGCCTTTTAATGAATGGACCTATCACGCAAGGGTCTGACAGTACCACTTCCATGACATATTGGGCATATTTAGTATATTTTATGTTGCCTGCCTTTCATAGTTGTATACGCCTAACCTGCCTTTTGTTCTGAAAATGCAAGAATCCTAATGGTTGCAGATTCTCTGCCTAAATACCAGAATCCATTGGATCTCTGCAGAACCTGGTCTTTTCTTTCCATAAGTCCTTTATTTCATCTACTTGATTTGGACCTGACATGTACTTTGAAAATTTGACAACAAGATGGGACTTGCTGTGCTCGATGTTTCAACTATGAATTATTTAACCCAACTGTTGGAGGCCTTTCTTCTTGAATGTACTCGAATTTTTGTTTCAACCCATGCTATACATCTTCATTTACCAGTCTCATAGAAATCGCTCCTGGACATCTGAATAATCTGAACTTGTCCTTCCAATAAATTGCAGATCTTTAGATTCGAAGGGATTCAGTGGATTGATTCCCTCAACCATCAGTGACCTTTATAGACTTTACTAGCTGGATCCTACGGACAATGGAAGCATGCCTGACCTTGATATGCTACTTCACACAAAAGCACTTGTATGTACATGTTTGCATTTTATTTTCCTATGTATCTTTGACCAGATTTCATCCTTGTTTTAATATATTGACTTCCATGTAGTCATTTTGGGCCAACCCAACTCCCTGGCGCATTTATTATAAACTTTTCATAAATATGTAAGCTTTGATAATGCCACCCAGACGATGCATCTGGCCTATTCATAGTTAACTCGGGGCCTCTCTCAAACCACATATTAGCACCCCCCCAGGCCCTGCAGGGGCACATCTTTCTTAACTTCACATCACCACTTAAAGCGTCTATGGGAAAGAGGAAGTGAAACAGTGGAGGATGGTAATGGCCTCCTTATACTTTTTTATATGAGAGAAATACTAAAGAATATCCTGAAGCTGATACTCTCAGAGGTGATTGATCAAGAGAAATGGGCTACCGAAATTAACAGATTACAAGTAAGGGCAGACTGACAAAGCGCAGATGAACAAGGAACCAAATTGCTCTACTGACAATCACACTCAAACAGCATAAACAGCTGCTGTTAAACAATGGTTAAAATAAACTGGGAGCTCATGGGATTAGCTCATAGACAATGGACCCTTCATTGATTCCAAGAGAAAAAAATGATCAGAAATGGCAAGGCAGGAGAATTGGAAAACAACGCTTATTTTACAATCAGAATTCGGAAAAAAGCAACAGCTCACTGACAAGTCTGTTATTCTGCTCCATCGGACAGATTTGAGTCCTACAGTCTAATTAGTCCAAAAGATGCTTGAATATATACAGCCAAATCGGAACAGATGCCCTTCAACCGTGCAAAACTTAATATGCCCTAAAAAATGATACATTGTCCTAATGGATGGTGCGAGCTCAGCTCATCTTTTCACGTAAATGACAAAAAGAAGGGGGAGAAAGAATCGCAAACAACCCAGAATTTCTTCGTAAGAATTGAGGTTCTACCACCAAAGATGAAAAGCAACCTAGAAATTATCAACCAAACGGCAAATTCCCATTTCGGAAATCAAGTTCACCCCCACAAATTTCAACTCCTCACGCATCGTCTTCTCATAGCGATCGGAATCGCACCATCACAAACTCAAACTCAGAGGCAAGTGTACGTCGGATGCTGATGAAAGACAGCAAAAACAAGAACACTAACCACAAACTTGCCCGACAAGCAGTGAAACAGCTGAAATTAACACCGTATCGAAACAACTGACCTGAAAACAACCCAATCGCGAGCATTGCAGAATTTGCAGACGTATATAGCTTCGCAGCTGATAATCGCTCAAACCCACAAAAGGAAAGGCAGAATAGCCCTCTTCAGCTGGCAAACTATCCCCAATTTGAGGTCACAATCACAACCCAGTAGAGAGAGAGAGAGAGAGAGAGAGAGGGTTGGTGTGGTTTTCTTTGGGGATGCGCTTTGAATTTGGATCAGAGGAGGTTGATGATTACGACTCGTGACCGACGGACACTCTCGGCTCGCTCGTGCCTGGCGTCACTAGGGAACTTGAAGGCGTCTCCCGCAGAGGGATGGGAATGTAATGGCAATTCTACATCCATGGTGGTTAAAACTCTCCTCTCCATTCACCTCACCTCCCATTGACTCCATTTTCCGAGCCTGGAAAATTACCTCAGCAAATGAAACAGGACATGGACATGAACACGGACACGGACCCGCAGACTTACTGATGAAAGACTATGGTCTGTTTGTGCGCCACGACCGCGAGCTTTAGGGATCGTCACTTCCATCTCTGGAGTCAAATTCATGACGTGCGATCAAATCATGATGATGGTTGTCATCGAAGACGATTGGCGACATCTGGCTTGATACTTGACTTCTACTTGTTTGGACAACCATAAAAGTCAGTGAGAGTTGTCCACTGGTAGGGAAAAAAAATGCATAGGGAATATAAAAATCACCGCTAAAAAAATCCTTAATTTTGAGCACTTTCAAACTTAAATCGTCCTATTTTTTCGGAAAAAAAAAACAATAATGTGTTTATGTCTGTTTCAAATTTACAACCCAAATATGATGTGTTTGTCAATCATATCAAAATTTTAAAATTCAAATACAACACTCTATTACACAACATGACACGTTTAACATATTTAATATTTATAAAAAGAACAAATAGAAATAGAATGAAATGATGGTTTTATTTAGAGTAAAATTTTAAAATTCAAATACAACACTCGAGCCCTCCTTTCATTATTGTATTCATTTCATATTCATGATTCACCTAATTTTTCTTTTGGTTTATTTTTTATTTAGAGTAAAATTTATTTACTTATATCAACAAAAATGCAAGTTAAAATATATATGTTCATTTCTATATTTACTTTTCATGTTCGTTTTAAATTATTAATTTTTCTTTTCCTTAATAATAGAGTTTTATGAAAATATTATTTAATGTTCTTTCAATTAAGTATGTTTTCTCCAAAAAATTACTTATCACGGCGAAATGTATATTTAAATATCTCAATGTCGTAAAGATTTTGAAGTGACTTTAGATATTAATAGTTTTTATCTTCTATTTTGAACTATTTGACAAAAAATAATAGTTGAATACCATGTGTGCGGTTAATATCAACTCGAGAAATTAAATGACTAAATAATTCAGAAGTTAACCAATAAAAAAGGTTATTGCACCAAAAGTTGTCCTGAAAATGTTAACCCTTCCTCACATGTAATTGGCCTTCTGAATCTAAATTTTGGGTTTTCATGCATACAAATAAAAGATAAATACACTGGAAGTCCTAACACTTATTAAGAAAGTACAATTAAATCATAAAATTTTAAAAAATTACAATTAAGTTCTAAAACTAGTCACGAAAATGTAATCGAGTCATAAGTCAAAAAGTACAATCGAGTCCTAAAATTTTCAAAAAGTGCAATTGAGTCCTACGACTTTTAAAAAGTGCAATCAACCGAATGACTTAGATTGGATCAATTTGATAAATTTTAGAATTTGATTGCATTTTTGAAGATTTTAGAACTAAATTGCACTTCATGACAAGTTTTGGAATTTGATTGCATTTTCTAAAAGTTTTAGGGGTCAATTGCTCTTTTATGACAAATTTTAACAGAAGATCCAAATATTAATTTGAGTCGATTCTAAAAAAGATCATCATAATATTAATTTCTTGAACACTCTATCATGTCATATTATATACTATGGCGTAACTAAAGAAGAATATAATATTTTAAACTATTATCTCTTAGAATTATTTTTCTTGATACGAGAATTGTACATGATATTACCTTAACCATATTTTTAAAGAATTGAATGGTCAACCTTTATGTTCTAGATACATTCATCAGTCGATTCTCAAGTTGTCGCCTTGCAACTTGCAACTTGAGGACCATAATAAAATTTGTAAAATTTCTTTTGTTCCATCGATTGATTTAGCTTTGTTATTTTTATTTTATGTTACTGTGGCATGTTGCGGGATACGAACATGTGGAGAAGTGAATAAAGGTGCCAATGTCATGTTGACACTAATTACATGTTCTTATGTCTTTATTTGACATGTCTAAAATTGTTTAAAAGGGTCCAAATTTGTCGAGATGAAAAATCTATTTATAAATCGTTCTACTTCGTTCAATTTGAAGCATAGGTATACACACTTATTATTTGCTTAGCTCTTTAATGGTGTTACAACGCGCATGGATAAATTTGTCAAGGAAGAAAATGGGTAGTTGTGTAAGGAAATGGATCAAGTGGGAAGTTACTAGAGTGTTAATTAAGTCTTTTCTATCTCTCTATTATTTATTGTAAGGATAATGGAGGAATGCCCAATAACTAAAACAAAAGTTGCTTTTTTGTTAGATAAATATAGGCTACGTTTGGCGATTGAGATAAAATTCAAGATAAAATAAAATTTATCCTAATATATTTGGTTTCTACTCAAGACAGGAGAAAGTCGGATATAAGAGGGATATAGGCTGAATTAAACTATTCATCAGGGAAGTAAGATAAATGTTGATAGGATTTCTAATTTTATAATAGGAAAGTTAAAACTTCTTAAATTAACAAATCTAAAATTATATTTCAATATAAATAATATTTGAATTCTAATATAAGAAATTGAAAATAACAAAAAATAACAATTTGATTTTTATAATTTAATCTTATTTTTTTATATATTTGAATTTAATTCTATCTTATAATATCAATTCAATATAAAAATATATAATCATTACATATTTTAGGTGTTTTAAAATTTTTGGTATATTAGTATAGTTTTCTATTTAATAAAATTTTACTAGAGAATGATGGATGGGGAAGAAAGAAATAAAAAAGAAATTAATTAAAAAAGAGAGTAAAATAAAATAAATAATAAATAATAATAAAGTAAACAAGAGTGTCGCGAGAGATTTTTACCATCTTTGTTTGTAAAATTTGTGATTCATTTTTATTAATATACTGTTTTTACCAAAAAAAATATGATATGATGTGAATATATTCGATTTTATTACTGTAATTACCAAATAGTGGGTAGGATATGACAAAATCCCCTGGATTTCATATCATATCATATTCAGTCCTTTCTTAGTTAGAAATCTAGACAAGTAAACATAGTCATAGATGTATACATGATTTACATGCCCATTACATGTATTACCAAATAAGGATGTCAACAATTCAGTTTAGTTGGGTTCCCACAATACCAAATAGAACCAACCCGTATGAGATGTATGCATGTTTTGATCAAAACTAAAGGGTCGGATTGGTTCGAGCCAAAAAAAATTTCCCATTCTTCTTATTCCCTTTTATCAAAACTAAAGGGTCACAGCAACAATTCCAAAAAATAGAAAACCATGGAGGATCTTGGGATTGCCCGCGAGAAGTATGGATCTTGAGAACACCTTGAGCAAGTGAGCTCCACAGCGTTGTTGACATTCACCGGCGAGAAGGCTCCTCCAAATCTGGAGATGATGAGGCTCCATGGCCATCTAGATCTTGGCATGCAAACCAACAACAATTGAGAAAGACACAACTCTATTTCTAATTTAAATTTCTAGGTCTAGTCCTGCTTATATCAAGTCATGTTCCGCAGCATGGCATCATATTTGAGTGTCTTTTAGCATCTTGGCCTTCAGTGTCTGGCCTTCTCCCTCCCTCCCCACTTTATTCTCTCTCTCCCTCTTTTCTCACACACTCTATCTTCATCTCTCTCTTTCATGAAC
This sequence comes from Corymbia calophylla, assembly GCA_014182845.1. Lineage (NCBI taxonomy): Eukaryota > Viridiplantae > Streptophyta > Magnoliopsida > Myrtales > Myrtaceae > Corymbia > Corymbia calophylla. The sequence continues at coordinate 7,107,860 of CM024701.1, read as the reverse complement.
CCTTAATAAAACCGTCGTGCTGTTAGCACTCCGAAGGTCCTCCAGGTCTGGTTCTTCGCCCATTTGCCTAAACACTTCCGATTGGGGGTGCGTTTGGCTCGGCTTTGGGGAAATGCATCGGGAAAATGCAAATACCTTTAGGCTAAAGGGTTTCCCGAAATGCAAATACCATTTGATAAATTTTGTATTGTGAAACAATTTTGGCCTAAATGCCGTTTGATGAATACTACATTTTGTTAAGAGATTTTTGCGAATTTTTTTATTAAAGAAATTGTAAATAATTTTTTTTTTCGAATCCATTTTCCGCGGCCAAATGCCTAAGGTCAAGCGACCTCAAGCAGGGCGGCTTGAGGTTGGGCGACCTCAGGTGGCAGTCGCCTCCGTCACTGGGTTTGCGACCTAGGTCAGCGACCACCTAAGGCAATGACCTCAGGCAACCCAAGCACGCGACCGCCTGAGGTTGCGCGACCAAGGGTGGTGATTAGCCCCCTTGGCCAGCGGTCGCCCTCCTTGGCCAGTCGTCGGCTTCGTTGGCCACATAGGGAAGATGATGAATAGTAGTGCAAGTTGCATTTCGAAAATGCAACTTGCAAATGCACCTCTGGACCTGCATGAGCTAAGGGATTTTGAGGACACTTGGAGATGCAATTGTATATCCCCAAAGTCCTCCAAAATGCTGAACCAAACAGGTTTGCATTTTCCGAAGGGGTTTTGGAGGCTAAAAGCTTCTTGAGAAAGCTGAACCAAACGGGCCCTGGATCCTCCCTCGACCCAATCTCCTCTATTGCGTCCTCCTCGCTTGTCGCCTCCATCTTCCCCTCCACAACTCCCTCCCCGGTCATGATCCCCATGATCCCTCCCCCCTCCCTCCCTCCCTACCACCACTCTAGCAACCTCAACCTCCTCTTTCCCGCCATCCCCTCCAGCTACACTATCACATCGGGACTTCTCGCCCACCACCACCGCCTCCTTGTACTTGGGGGGATGTCATGGCTATGTTGCTAGGTTGGGTCAAGAAAGGAAGAGTGATGGCAAGTAGGGCATGTTTGTTAACCGGTCAAATAGTATTTGATTTTATTATTTTGTTTCCGGAAATATATTTGGCATAGAAATCCGTCTGCTAAAAGTTTTGTTCTTGAGAATAGATTTGAAACAAAATCAAGAATAAAAAAAAAAAAGTTGCTTCTTGTCCCCGAGAACAATTCTAAAAATCAGTTTTTTTCTTCTCCTCTTTGTCTTTCCTCTTTTTCTTCTTTCTCCCTACCTACTGCCGCCCCATCGCCACCCATCAATGGCCAATGAAGCTCACCAAACCTCGCCTGGCCGCTCGGCGACCACCACCGGCGGCGACGACCGGCCACAAAAAGAGAAGGAAGAAGAGGAAAAAAAATAGAAAAAAACAATAAAAGTATTAAAATTTTAGAAGAAACAAAAAAATTTTAGAGTTTTATTAAATGCATTTCTATCTCGGGAATAAAAATTTTGATAGTTACCAAACGCCTTTAAATGCTCGAAATTATTACCGGAAATGGAATAAAAAATAATTATTTCTAATCAGGAATTGTTTACGGGAACAGAATAATTACCATTCGCATCCTAGTACGCTAGCAAGCAGGTTGACCATTTTGTATGTCGTCAGGATGCCTCCCTAGTATTACATATATGTAAGTTGCTTGTCGTGAATTTGTAAAATAGCCCATTCTATTTTTTGGAGCCATTGCTGTGATAAAGGATGTGAAGGGAACGAGAAGAAGCAAACAAATAAAATAGAAGGGGAAAGTCAAAACCTAGCCCAAACCAAACCAAACCGTAAAACTACCAAATTTCTTTACTTATTAACCGAACCAAAGAGACCCAAAATGTTTTGTTCTATTCAAGTTGGGTATTTTTGAGACCCCTATCACCAATTATTTTACTATTGGCTTTATATGATTTCTTGGGAAAAATTTTCCAAAAAGTTTTAAGCTTATTGTACAATGACCAATTTGGCCATAAACTTTTCAAGTATACCTATTTAATTCTAAAATTTTTGACGATTTGCCAAATATAATCCTAAACATTTTGATTATGCCCATTTAGTCCTAAACAATTTGACTATTTGTCAATTTTGACATAATATTTTAATGATTTGTCAACATTATTATTCTAGCTAATATTAGTCAAAAATTGCTAATTTGATTGGCACTAACATGAATAATTTTTATATTTTTAAAGAAAAAATTCTAACCTTTTCAATTTTTATTTTATTTTTTTCCTTTCACCTGTGGCCAATACTCTACCATGGCTAGTGACCACCCACAGGTGAGGGCTAGAAAGATATTTATAATCCTCACCAGCCATAAGCAAGGAAAAAAAAGAAAAAGAGTAAGCATTTACTTTTTTTTTAAAATACAAAATTTGTTCATGTAAGCACCGACCACATCATATAAGATGGTTAGCATTTACATTAATGTTTTAAGGTGAAAATTAGTGAAAATAACTAAATTGTCAAATCTTTTAAAGGTTTATGACTAAATTAGTAAATTATTAAAATGTTTGGGACTAAATTGACAAAATTAAAAAGTTTATGATTGAATTAACCATCAGACGATAAATTTAGAATTTTTTGGACAATCATCCCTGATTTTTTTGTTTTTTGTTTTCCAAATATCGACATTATACAATTCATTAGTTAACTTCTTCTTTTTTATCTCCTGTCAAGACGGTTGCTCCAAGTGAATTTTCAAAATTATGCTCCAATCGTAGAACAGTAGACATGGGAGACTCAAAATCTCATGCTAGTAGAAAGAATTCAGTTAAGATGCCAGGCACCATCCCTACAATTAGTTAACAATTAATTAGCCCTGTAATCTACAATTAGACCGAACCCCCTATCCATGAGAGGTAGTTGTCGCAATAAATATTTCCTTGTCCTCTCGTGATAATAGAAGAGAAGTGGTTACGTACCCCCCAAATAATTAGGCCCAATGCTCTCTATGATTGGCTATTAATTTAGATTGAACGTGGGAAGGTACGTCGCAAGTCACAACGACCGCCCCAAACTCGAACGGAAGAAACGGTGGGTGCCCTTCTAACTTCTAAGCCTCCTGACCAAATTATAGACGCCCACGCGGATCGTCCGTTTATTTTCCTTTGTGAAGTTGGTTTCCGAGTTGGTGAGATAGGGAGGGAGACAACTCGAGCTAGGGTCAAATCACTAAGGAACCCCGGGTCCTTGATTAAATTACAACCAATACCCTTTTGCAAGGACTGTTTTGGATAGATTATGTCAAAAATTTCTTGAATTCACAAATTGCAATGAATGCTTGTGCGGCAGGGGCTTATTTTGATACATTCATTTTTAAATACATTTAAGTAACGGCTGCGAGAATTGACAAAAAGTCTCGATTTTTCGAAATTACGAGAAAACTCACAATAAAAAAAAGGAAAATTTTCAAAAAAAAGGCATCAACAAGTCTTCTTATTTTCTTAAATAATGGCTCGAAATAGACTTTATTTCAAATAAAAGCCTGAAATGACATTAATTGTTTCAAATAATAGCATGAAATGGTCATGATTGTTTCAAATAAAGGCCTCACCTCACCAGTCGCCTATCAGTTAAATTTTTCAACCGCTTAAGGATATTTTCGTTCAAATTTTCTTTTTCTTTTTTTCCTTTCCTTTTTTCTTCTCTTTTCTAGTTCTTCTTCTTCCTCTTCACCAATAGCCAGCTAGCCACCGGTGACGCCCACAGAGGGCTAAGCGAGGGTCGCCTTTGGCGAAGGGCGACTTCACCTAAGGAGGCCACCCCTCGTGGCCAACCACGTCGCCCACAGAGGGCTAAGCAAGGGTCGCCCTTACCGAATTTGGCGAGGGGTGACTTCTCCTGGGGAGGTCGCCCCTCGTGGCTAATTGCAAAGCCCCCCTCACCAAATCCGATAAAGGTCAACCTCGCTTGGGGCCAGCGAGGGTGGCCTCGCCCACGACTAATAGGCCCTCATCTGCGGCCGGCGAGGGCAATTAGCTATGAGGGGCGGCCTCCCTGGCGAGGCCGCCCCTAACTTATGGCTAGCGAGGGTGGCCCTCGCCGGATCGGCAAGGGTGACCCTTGCTCAGCTTTTTGTGGGCATCGCTAGTGGCCAACTAGCCATCGTCGTAGAGGAAGAAGAAAAACCAGAAAAAAAAAGGAGAAAAAAGGGAAAATGATAAATAATGAAAATACCCTTCACCATCGGAAAGTTAGGTCCTTATTTAAAATAAACATAGCCACTTCATACATTTATTTGATATAAAATTCACTTCAAACCCTTATTTGAGAAAGCAATGGCATTTCAAGTCATTATTTAAAACAAAGTCCACTTCAAACTCTTATTTGAGAAAATGTAGGCACTTCAGGCCATTTTTTAGAATTTTTCCAAAAAAAAAATTGAAAAATAGGCAAATTCTTTGAAAATTTGTAACGGACGAATCGGGAGGCCAAGAGCTACGTGCACCTTTTTGGAGGCTGGACAATATGATGATTGTATAATTTCTTGCAATTCAGTATAGGAAATGAATTAATAAACAAGTTTTTTTACCAACAAAAAATTGATTTTTTTCTCCGACAAAAAATTGATTTTTTTCTAAAGAAAAATTATGGATGTCAATATAGCAATTCCACCATCAGCTACTTTCTTCCCTAAGCTACGATTTCATGGGTGATTTGGGCCAATAACTCATGCTTGCCTCTTTAGGCTCTTGCTACTGACATCAAGGATCAAGTAAGACGCTGAGTAAGGCACGAGTAAATAGCATAAAGGTCTGTTAATTTGTACTAGATAATGTAGGAAATGAATCCACGTGCACGAGCGCACACGCATTCAATCTAGGAAAAGGAGAGAGCCGGTTCGAGAATTGTTATATTGCCAAAATGACCGACATCTTGGACGTAACATTTGGACTATATTTTATAGTTTTTGCCGTCATGTGAATTAGCATCAATCTTTTTCAATACGTGCTTTTCACAATGTCATCCTTTTATTGATTAAAGTTTATGGATAATATTAAATATTTTTATGTATTTAAATATTAAATGAACATGTACCAAAAGTTCATAGGTCACATTGAACAATTTAAAAGTTTAGATATAATATTCTATATTGGGCTCAAGTTTGGAAATTATATTGAACAAATTAAATATTCAAAAATGACATTATATATTGGGTTAAAATTTATTAATTATTTTGTATAATTATTGGCACTAAAATATTGTCTATATGGCACAAACACGTAAAAGACTCATGAATATGGAAAATCACATGCATAGCGCGTGGGTATCACTATAAATGTGCCAACTCATTGACAAGTATAGGGATCAACATATATTGATTGACATTGGTATCCATTCATGCCTTGTGTTCGGTTGTCTTAGTGACAAATAGTTTTTTTTTTTTTTTTTTTTCGTTCTACTTTAATCTCAACTCACTCTTAGATTTTTGTTCTACTTCTTTGCAAAACATAGGAGTTGAAATCTACACATGAAACTAAGGCCCCGTTTGGTTCGGTTTTGCGAAGGGGCTTTAGGCCCCTAATGATCTTGGCTAAATGCAAATTCATTTGGTTCGATTTTTTGGAAGACTTTGGCTAAACATAATTGCATTTCTAAATGACTCTAAAGACCTTTAGTCCAAGACAAGTTCGGAACTCCTTTGGAAAGTTGCACTTCGAAATACAAGTTTATACTGTTCACACAGCGTAGTGTTCATCTTCTCCAATAAGCAAATGAGACCAATGACTGCCGGCCAAGGAGTCCCGACTTCGGCAATCGCCGCCTAAGGGGTCGCTCGACCCCAACGACCATTGCCTAAGAGGGGGCGTCACCTGTCCACCTAAGGGGTTGCTCAACCCTAGCGACCATTGCCCAAGAGGGGCAACCGTCACCTAAGGTCACACGACCTCAGGCAAGGCGGCTTGAGGTCTCGCAACCTCAAGTGTCACCTAGGTCACGAACCCAAGCGACGGGGGTGACGATTTCGTCACTTGGGTTGCACGCCCAAGCGACCATCCGCTAGGTCGCGTGAACCTAGGCGACGGAACTAGGTCGCGCAACCTTAAGCGTCGCCTAGGTCATGAACCCAAGCGACATGGGCGACGATTTCGTCACCTAGGTCGCGCGAACCTAGAGGATGGAACTAGGTTTCGACTTAGCGAGAGGGTCGCCCGGGTCACGCGACCCAAACGACCAACGCTTGAGGTCACGTGACCTTAGGTGAGGCTATTCGGCGGCCAGATTTGGCCGCTAGAGGTTGACCAGTGGCTAGATCTAGCCGCCGGTGAGTAAATTAAAATATATATATTAAAATTTAGCAAAAGTAAAATGTAGTATTTACCGAACATCATTTAGGTCAAAGTTGTTTTGCAATACAATATAAAATTACAATTTACCAAACACTCTTTGCATTTCGCAAAATCTCTTTAGCTCAAAGGTATTTACATTTTCCTAAAAGCATTTGCCCAAAGCCGAACCAAACGGGACTTAAATGTCCCCCATCCCTAGCCCCTTGAGAAGGTAGAGAATCAAACTCCCACCTCTCCCTTCCCATGTGAAAAGGTGTGGAGCAACCCCTAGTGGTTCGATAACGGATAATTCATAGCCGCTTCTATGAGCATTTGCAATGAATTTTTATTGAAGGGATATTAACAAGTTGCATTAAAGTTTGAAATCGACGATACAGTTGAGGCTAAAGACACATTTTTGAAGGGAATAGTTGTCGCCTGAAAGCAATATTGCAGGACGCGCGTTGTTACAAAATACCAAATCATGGAACAGCTTATGAACAACAAGGTTAACCGTTTGAGAATATGGATGAAAGGTTTGTGTAAGTAAAGAAATGTGGAGATGATTGAGAGAACTTACTTAAGGAATTATAACTGCTGCAAACCATCATAAGGAAATTTAAGCCATCATATCCATCAAAAGGCTCTTCACAAAAATTCAAACCAAATATTATCTTTAAATTATCTTTATCGATCATGCACTATACTTTAAATTTTCTTAGCTATAGTTCTTAGGTTTGCATCATCAATTAAATTTTGGTGTATATCTTTATTCCGGTGCTGCATTGTCAATTAAATTCCTACATTGTATCTATGTTCTCAAGTTATGTCGTCAATTATATTTTGACATGGTTTATCTACATCTTGTTATGTTAGAAAGTCTGTAATTTTCGGGCTTTGGCTTAGTTTGGGATTGTACAGTGCCGTTTCTATTTGGAGTTAGTGTAGAAGTTTTGTCTTTTCAAATAAAAGTCGAAGAATTACTTTCGATGAAAAATATTTCGTCTAGGAAACAATTCTGGCAAAACAATAATCATCCCTATTAAAGATAAAAAAAGAAGAAGAAGTTCTTCATGAGTTTCGTGTCAAGTTCATGAGCTTGAATCTTTGTAATACAGTTTTTGTATTTTTTGTCAATAATTCAAATATCTTTAGACATGTTCTGACATAATACAGCTTTTTTTTCTAAAAAAAAAAAAATTGTGTTTTTAACGAAATCCATTTAATTTACAATTTTGCCCCTATTTATAAATATAGGTTGTCAAGTATAGGCTAATTATTATATAATAAATTCGCTTAATTAAAAAATTCACTGAGTTTGCCTAATTATTATATAATAAATTCACTTAATTAAAAAATTCACTGAGTTTGCTGTTTCATTATTTTATTACATGAATAAATTTCACTTTACATTGAATTATTTGAATCATATTAGCTGTAGAAAAAGTTAAATTTATATTTATCAAAGTGAAATAGAAAAAAATACATTTACTTAGCTTATTCTATTAACTGAATAAGGTCCACTTTAAGTATACGATTTATTCATAAGTATATGATTCCTGACTAAATTAATACTGATTTTATTGAGTAATTGATTTAGTGTGTTAATAATATTATGGTAAACAAATAAATTCAATTAGTTTGAAAAATGTATGAATTTTAAGAAAACTATGGCTGATTTATAACACCATTTACTAAATTTATTTCTTTTAATTATGGGGAAGTTAAATAGAATAAATAACTCTTCTCGCCTTAATATACAAAAAAAAAAACTGATTTTTATCTAACATTTACAATAAAATGTTTAAAGTGAAACAAGACTAAATTATGACTCATTTAAAGCGTAGAGCATTCTGACCAAAAAATGAAGCATAGACTATTGGTATTAGGGATGTCAAAACTGAAACTGAAATTATAATCGAATAGCAAACTGAAATTATAATCAAACTAAATCAGAATTTCGTGAATTTTCAATTTGATTTTCCATTTTAATTTAGATAATGAAAAACAACCTTTTTTTTTATTATTTCGACTCATATATTTTTGGTCTAGTTGACCGATCTGAACCAAATCGAAAATTGCCATCAATTTCTTTCATTTTCTACCCCTCTCAAAATCACTGAGCCCTAATCGTACCAATGATCTTCATCTTTGTCCCGAAGGTATAGGGGCTATGATCTCACGGGTCCCTCTCCGTCGACCACCTCCACCACCAGCTGCTTCCCCTGTTGACACTGATTAGCTGGCCATCGCCCATCAAAAGCCTTGTAGTCGGTGCTCGCCGCCATTTGCTCACTGTGAAGCCCTCTTCTCATAGCCAGTCTCGGTTGAGTTGTCGCCATGGTTGTGTTGGTCTCCATGGAGCCATGGGTAACCTCAGATGGGGTCGATGGTGGCAACGACTGAGGTTGGGTGCGACGGTGAGAGGGGCAAGTGGTCGTGGAAGGTGGTTTGTAGCAAAGGGGAGATTGGGAAACCGTGGATGATGGAGGTGAAGGTTTTTGAAAGAGTACTCAAGTCAAGGAATTTTAAAAAGGGCAAATTCGATTTTTCCCAAGGTGTGATCGAACTATGGAGGAAACAAGCAAAAATAGAAGAAAAAAGAAAAACTGAATACTGAATCGAATCGAATCGATATGTTATTGAACTTTTTTTCTACTTTAGATTTGACCTAAATCTCTTTCTCCTTTCCTAGTTACTTTTCCTTTTATTTTCTTTTGTCTCTTTTCTTACTCTCCTATTCTAGTTTTAGATTTGGAGTTTTGCTTTCCCGATATTTGCAAGATTTTCTCTGTTATCTAATTGTAGATTTTGGAGTTTTAGTGAATAATTATTTCACCTCCAATTTCAGTGGCGTTCATAACAGCTTCAATATCAAATATGTGCTTGTTCAAAATATTTTTGTTAGAATTTTTATTTATTCCTAGTTACATTATTATATGAGTCACGTTGAAGGATCATTGAACAAAAAAATGTTAGAAGATAGAAAATGTTCAGTTTTCAAAACCTTACTAATACACATCATGAGAAAAGTTAGAATATTGAAAATTGTAAGGTCTCTTTGTTGTATTGCTTAGTAAGTGTTCACGAATACCCCTTGATATGATGAATTTTGTTAATGACTTTCTCAAACCTTCGTTAAGAAAATTAGGTAAAAAAAAAAATTCGCTTTTCAAGTAGTGATTAACTGATTATACATAGAATTAATTGCTTAACAAACAAACAAAAAATCCCAAAGTTGGGAACGGGCCGATGTGTGCAAATAATTTAGAAGTAAAATTTTAAATGCATCAAGTCTAGAGAGTTAAAATATTATTATTTTTTTGGATTAATATCAAGAAAAATTCTAAATTAGTATACTTGTGACAAATTTATCCTAAACTAATTTTTTGATCATGAAAAATTCAAAACTATACACCCGTGATGAATTATCCCCGTTAGTTTTTGTATTAAATTGTTGAATTGGATGTCAAGTGTACCGGTTTGGAGTCAATTTATGACTTTTTATGTTATTAATTCAATTTAATAAAAATTAATAAAAGGTAAAATTTTCATAAATATATTAGTTATTGGGGTTTTTGTGGTCAAAAAATTATCTTGAAATAAATTTACTAATTTGAGTTTTTTCATAATCAAAAAATAAATTTAAAATAAATTTATTATAAAGTTTACAGTAGTAACCATTCTCGCGCTAGGAACAATTTTCTATTTCGGAAGTGATTCTTTTTATTCTACTCCCGAGAACAATTTATGAGCATTTGAAGGTGTTTGATAACGATAACCGTCCAAAATTTTTATTAGAGGTAAATGTGTTTGGTAAACCCGAAAATTTCTAATCCAAAATAATTTCTTTTAATTTTTTAATGATTTAAATATAATTTTATTTTTTTCTTTTCCATTTTCATCTTTTTTTTCCTTAATAGATCGCCGACGGCGGAGCGCGGCCGGCAGACGAGGGGGCGTGACGCCCGGCCTCGCCGTGAGCTGGGTGAGGCTCGGCCTTGCTGACCCACCGCTAGGGAGGCGTCGGCTTGGCTGGGCGACGCCGGCCTGGTGGTGGGCCGGCGAGGCCGAGCCTCGCCAATGGCTAGGCGAGCTCGGCCTCGCGGGCTTGCCAGATTCACGGCGAGGCTCACGCCACCTGGGCGAGGTTCACCAGTGGCCCAATGAGGTCGGCCGAGTAGATCTGTGCTCGGCCAAGCTCGCCAATGGCTAGGCGAGCCTCCGCCGAGCTCGCTGGACCTCGCCTAGCCACTCATTGGCGGTGGCCGGCGCTGGTGACGGTGGCGGTGGGCGGCGATGAGCGGCAGTAGGTTGAGGGAGGAAGAAGAAAAGGAAAGAGAAAGATAAGAGAAAAAAAAGAAAGGGAAATGTACTCTCGAGAACAAAATAACATAAATTATTGACAAATTATCATGCAGGCCTAAATGTATTGATTTAAGGTTTCCAGGTGTCAATCTTTATTGTTTCGGTCGAGCGAGTCAAATTCGTTGAGGAGCGCCAAAGTCGATCCGAAAGACACCGCGTGTCAGCGAACCTAAGAAAGAAAGGGGGATAAAAAGGAAATGGGACAGCTAAAAAGTAATCATTCTCCAGAGCACCGCCCAGCTGAGGTGGGCCCCGCCAGATGAGCCCCGCTCGCCATCAGCATGTCTTATCTGTAGCAATTAAAAGCCGCACACCGCAAGCGGCGAAGGGCGCGCGTGGTTTTCAACCCTCCCAAAATCCAGCGTCGGCAGCGCTCCGCCGATCCACGTGGCGACCCTTCACTGGCGCGTGATTAACAGACGCGCCGCGGAGGAGGACGCGAGGCTGCGATTTCGAGAATAATTCGGGAAGCTCGAAGGAGCTTCCCCCGCCCGCCTGACTGTCCCGCGGAATCTTCGTCTCTGATTGGCTGTCGTTGGCCCATCGAGCACGAGACGTGCGGTCGGCGATGCATCGTCAAGCCGCACGCCGATTCGCGGCCGTCGGATATGCGACCGCCCATCGTCTTTTGACGACTCCGGGCCCCACTTCGCACTAGCAGCGCGGAGCATTTGACCAACGACAAAAAAAAAAAAAATGTGACAATCCGTTCAAAAGATTTTAAATTAGGAGTGAGCATCACTTCAAAATAAAATTTGAAAACTTTATCGATGGAAACTTGTAGACTTTCAAAGAATTTGTATTTGGGGGCAGGTTCTAAGTATTTGATTAGTGGAACCTGTGACTTGGAATCAGTAATATAAGTTTTTATAATTTTCTTAATTCATATTTTTACGCGATTCTAAGGTATTTTATGATAAGTGTATAATCCGAAATCATAAGTCTAAACTTCCATTTTATGATTGAGTATTTTATTTTCATAGACTATGAGACTATTGAAAACTCAAATTGTTTCTTTGATGCAGTTATATTGGACAATTGCTTCTTTCAATATAATGATTCTATATAATATAAGAGTAATTAGTGCATTAAAACCACAAATTTCCTTAATACTATTAGACAAGTGCATATAGACACTCATTTTCAGACAATCGATAATAAAATTATTGTTCATTTTTATTATTATATTTATTTTTCTATTGTTTAACTAAAGATGAAAATAAGAACCTGTTGAAACTTGGAACCGACCTTAGAACCTGTAGCAAATTAGGTTCCAGGTTCCGATGGGTAGGTTTTCGATTTCAAAAAATGAAGAACTTATACCTGAGGGTAGGTTATAAGTTCTAGGTGAAACTTGTAAGGAACCTAGAATCACTCACCTTTATTTAAACCTTTGTGATGACTAACGTCCTTTGTTTGTTCCAAATAAAAAATAACTTTGCTTAATTGTAGGCAAAAGAAATTACTAGTTTACGGCAAAAATTAAATTTGAATAAATCAAAAGTCAGCCCATGCTAGTTAAATAACTCGCAACATAAGATTGTAATGCTTTTAGGGTTGGGTCAATTCAAATTCACTTGAAATCGATCCAAAATTTTTTAAGAGGCATATCATTTAAAAAGGTAAGTTTTTTGATCGACCTTATTTTACTCTTATTTTAACAATTATTTATGAAATTAAATCATCTTTATCACAATTCTTCTTATAAAGTGGACTCCATTTTTGGAAACGGGTGGCTATAGAGGTAAATCTAATTATTTTTAAAACTGGAACATTGGAGTGATAAATGGAGCTGATCGCACCATGAGATGCTAAACGACGCCGTGGCGATCTCCAAGCGCTCGACCATTCATCGATTGATTCCGGAGAGCGAAGAGGAAGGAGAAGCGGGGGCGCCTCGTATTTCATACGTATCTGCCGTTCATCAGAATCACAAGGATCGCTGTAGACATACGGTGGGAATCGCGAGCGCAGCGAGGGAAGGGGAGGGAACGAAAGTTCCTTTCCGGTTTGTTTTTTTTTGGTCGAAGATCCGTCTCTTTTCAAATCGTCTCTCGCTCTTGCTCTTTCTCTCTCTCTCTCTCTCCTCTCCTTTCTCTCTCCTCTGCAATCAATGGGGCTCTGGGAGGCTTTTCTCAATTGGCTTCGCAGGTTTGTCTCCCTCGTCTTCATCCCTCGTTCTTCTTTTTACGCATTCGCGTTTCTGGATCGATCTTGACATCTTTGAGATTCGTGGGCGGTGAAATTGACCTGTCGGAGTTGCAAACGGAGGAAAGGGTCTTTCCTCCGTCGTTTGAATGCGTCTTCTCTTTCTTGGAAGAAATGGGCGCTAGGTTTTCAATTGTGTCGCGCGTGATGGGAAGGGAGCCCGGGTTTCGACGTCCACGTGTTGTGTGACGATTCTGGGTTCTTGTTTTGCATTGGCTGCTTCGATTGTCGACTGGGCAACGGGATACGATGAAAGGCGGGATGAAGGATTTTCATTTTCGTCGGAATGCCGGTAATTAGCACTTGTCTTAGGCGTGGCGACCAGTGTGTCGTGTTCCAGTGGTACTCTTTTCATAGCTAAAACAGCTCCAGTTTTGATCAATATGGCAAAATTGCGGTCAAGCGTTATGTGTTTTGGATTTTGGAGCTGATTATGTTTTTTTTTTTTTTTTGGGTAGTTTCAAAATGGAATTTTACTCAATTGCTTTTCTCATGAAGATTGTTGTGCTCAAGTTTTGTCAAAAGTTGTGATATTTAGTCTTGCTAGTTCCTCATGGCATGACAATGTCTTTGTATCCTCCATATAGAAGATTCATGCAGTTTGCAGCTGTAGTAAGGATTTAATGGGAATGGTGGGTGGAGAAATTAAGCAACTATCTACGTCTGTGTATTCCTTATCTCAAAAGATGTTTTTATTGCACTATAAGCAGTTTCAAACCACATGAGCTAGTTTTTTATCTTCCGTGGTGCTCTTTTGTTAGCATAGACTAGATTGGACAGACTTTATCAGAGTCGAGTAATCTGCAAAGCACTTGACCTTATTGATTGTCCATGATTCTATCAGAAACTACTGACATCTATAAGGGAAATGAAACCTCATTTGTTAGATTAGAAAAATCCTATGGTGGTTCTCTGCAAACTATGCAGAAAATGTGGGGGTTCTTGCCTTTTAGCTAAAGCACAGCACCCTTCTTCCTTAACACATAATTTGGTTGGTGTCTTCTGAAAGTTGTGATGGCTGTCTTCTATGTTTGGAAGCCTCGCTTCTCTTCTACATTCTCTCTAGTGGTACTTGTATTTAGAGATATGCCTGGTCGTTTTGCAATGCTAAAGTGGATTCCGATGCATAAAGCAGATGAGGAAGAGGAGTACAACTCCTTTTATTTTAGCCATGATACGGCAGCACCCTGATTCTTTGGTTGACCACAGCCTAGGTTCACTAACACAGTGTCTTGACAGTTGACCAAGGGTAAGCTCATATTGCAGAGAATGAAGACTTTTCAATCTTTTTTTAGTAGTAGCAAAGACAATCTACTAGTCAACCTGATGACCAGGATCAGTCTCTTGAGGCTGCCAAATGCTTGTGTATTCTTGCTCTACTTGTTTCTGTTACACTTTTATTTTATGGATTATACCAAATTTTCCAATGTGAATAGCTGCTTCTTTTAAGGTCCACGAGGTAGAATATTATTCAAAGAGTATTTCTGCATGGTTAACACCTTTATGATTCGAGCATCTTGTGAGGGTGAACCTTATCTACGTTTTTCATGATAGGTTTATTTAGATACTGAGATCTGTTTTTCAATTTTGATGGATTTTTGACATGAGGAACATCCATTGCTCTTGTTGTTTTATCTTTCACCCAAGTAGACCGTTAGTGGTCACTCTACTTTTCGGTTTTGACAGTGGACTTGTTTGTATATTGTACCCCACAAGGCTATGTCCAATTCCATTGGGTATCCAAGGAAATGGCCTCTGCCCAGTCTAGTGTGAACATCCACCACATAAATTCTATGAATTGAAATGATGAGCTCTAGTTCTTGTTATATTTTTACCTTTTCTTGTTATGGAAAAGCCTATGATCTTGTAAAACATATCAGGCATCTTCTTTTTTGTCTGCAGTTCTTCATGCTATTGAATTTTGTGTATAATCCTTGCCTCAGTGCTCATGCAAGTAATTTATATATATGCAGCCTCTTCTTCAAGCAGGAAATGGAGCTATCCCTTATAGGACTCCAGAATGCTGGAAAGACTTCACTTGTTAATGTTGTTGCTGTGAGTAAATTAATATGTGTACCCTGAGTGCTTCAACTTGTTTTAAGATTTTAAGTTCCAGTGCTCATTTCATTGTCTGCTGTTCTATTATTTAGACCGGTGGATACAGCGAGGACATGATTCCCACGGTGAGTCATCTCCAATTCCTTGCCATAATTGACTTATACTTTTGACTGCTCAATTGTGTTCTTTTCTTTGTCTAGCAATTTGTAGAATCTCTAAGTTGCCTTTTATCCTCCATATTCTTTTCCAAATATGTTTTTGCGGTGTAATCTCTCTCCCTCTCTCCCTCTCTCCTTTTAAATGGTTGTCGAATATGATTTTCAGGTGGGATTTAACATGAGGAAAGTTACCAAAGGAAATGTTACAATAAAATTGTGGGATCTTGGAGGTCAACCTAGGTTTCGCAGCATGTGGGAGCGATACTGTCGTGCTGTTTCTGCTATTGTGTATGGGAACTCTACCTCTTTCCTGCTCATCTTTGATTTGAAAAACTCTTATTGTTGACTTTTCTGACATCTTTGGCTCTTTTTTCTGCATGCGTATGGCTATGCTTATAGAAGTCACTGAATTTAGTAGTGTCTAGGATTTGCATTTTGCAATACAATGTTTAACATACATAAAAGGAGTTAAGATTCATGCAAATGCAAATGGAATTTCAACAGTGACTCTATTCAAATTAGATGTTAGAAAGTAAGATTTTGATTCTGTACATTAGGTATTGCAAGATGTCACAACAAAACATATTGTGAGTCTAGACAGGGACATAGTTTAAGTTTTAATTGCAACGGGTTCTGAGTGTGCATATTTTCATTAAGAAATGCTGATTGGCTATGGACTTTCTGAATAGGGTAGAGCTCACTACCGTGTGAGTATTTATCAACTAACAAATTTGTTGACTTTCACTTTGGAGAAGCTTGGAGAATTATTTTCAAGTTCGGGAACTGAACCAGATTGTAAAAACTAGAATGCCCCTTCCATTTCCTCTTGTTGACTGTCATCATCCTAGATTACTTAGCTGGTTTCTTCAGTGGAAATAGGATTATCTTGACAAACTGTGGATTATTTACTAGTTTCTGTATCTGTCTATTTTCAGCAGTATGTTGTATCTTGCTCAAAATAGTGCGCTGATGTTGTGGTTGATGTTTGATGTTTGATGCTGAGTCTGTTTCTTCAAGGAAATGAAAACTGCTGACTGTTTTGATCTGGTGGAGTCAAAACTGGTCTCCATAATCATGAAGTAATCACTCAAGTGGGAATAATTGCCCCAGGCTTATAGGTGTATCGTTTTTATCAATGTTCAGAACTAGTTGTCCCTGGAACTTAAACTAGCTTTCCATGAAAGACTGATACAGCAACCATAGAGGGCCATCGCTCAAGTGGGAACAGTTGCTTTTGTTATCAGTAAAGTTTTCATCAGTGATAAATATGATCATTTGGTGATTCCACTAACCAATGAATCTCTAAATGATCAACGTCCTACAATTAGGTTCCCTTGGATTACGTGCGATGTAAGTCATGTTTTCCTTGTAAACCATGGTCCCGGTATTTATTTAGCTTTAGGTGAAAGCATCATAATGGAGTACTCAATATTCATGTATAGAGACCAGAGTATAAATTTAGGATTATTTAGTCCGGTGCCATATTTAAAAGAATTTAGTATTATCCAGAACCTGAGATAAAGTAGGAGGCAGCAGACAAAGTCCTTGAACAGTGGCCCTTACTCCCTTTGAAAAGAGCATTTTAGAAATACATCATCCCTAGACTCACACATCAAGTTGCAAAAGAATAGCCAAGAGGATTATCAAACTTCTATCTACTTATTCTGCCACATACAGGCATCTTGTTTTGGACTTTGGAGAGCAATCCAAGTGATCAAAAGCTATATTGCTCGTTCAAAGTTATTATTGAAATAATTTTTTGCATATTGAATGGAACAACTTTCTCGGCGTTCATTTTTCTGACACAGACAGGTCTAATTAACTAAAACTTGTCATGGAGTTTTGAGAAAAAGAGCGCTATATTTTGATAAAAACTGGCCATTAGATACCATGTGATGCCTTTCGGTCACTATATTTACTTAAATAAGCAAGTTGCCTTCCTTCTCTTTGAAGCTGTTTGAAATACAGAGGTAGATGGAGGAGGCTGGGTGGAAGAAGAGAGCTGAATTTAGAGGGTAGGGAGACATTAGATGAGAGAAGTTCACGTGTTCTTGTGTGCTTTTGAGAATGTAAAACATTGAATATCTCAGAAAATAGGCAGAGAAAAGCATTCAAACAATCCATTAAGATGTTTTTTGTCTTGGGCTATTTTGGGAAAAAGGATAGAAAAGGATTTCAAGGAGTTCAATCTTCCTGGCATATTTTAGAGATGGCCGGTTTCATACCCTTAACTTTTGTATTGTAGGAGGCACAATTAATTCATACCTTTTGTTCAATAATAAATGGATATATGTAGATGACGGATGAGCGTTTCAGTGTAGTTTGTACAGAGAGTTCACAGAGATGAAGTTTCTTTTCTCCTTCTGCCTTCAAGAAGATTTTGGTGGTGGAGACTAGAAATATTTCTGTTGCAGATCTGTTGGTCAAAAACCTCACAAAATAATGAGGGTTGTGAGATGTGTTAGACAATAATGCCTATGTTATGGATGCATTTCAGTAACTAGGACCTTTAAGTGCTAAGGGGTCCTCTGCAACTGCCATCAGTTCCCTGCTGGTGGCATAATGAAAATTCACTCTCATTCTAATTGTTTTGTTGTCATAGACACCTATAATATGCCATGTTATACAGACACATTCACAATTATCATTTTGGCTTTATTAAAGCCATTAGCTTGTAGGAAATTGCTTTTGCTTGTGCTCTGAATGCTTTGGCAGAGCTTCCTATTTTTATTTGTGGTCAAAAGAAGTGTTTCCTTGCTGAACTTAGTCAATAAAGGTAATTTGAGACTAATGAAGTAAGTAACCCTGCATGCGTATCCTGCAGTTATGTTGTAGATGCCGCTGATCCTGATAATCTGAGCATCTCCAAAAGCGAGCTTCACGATTTGCTGGGCAAACCTTCTCTAAATGGTATTCCTTTGTTAGTACTGGGAAACAAGATTGACAAACCTGGAGCTCTCTCTAAACAAGCATTGATGGATCAAATGTAAGATGCCTTATAACTTCCCTTATATATTCCAAAGTTCCCAGTAGTGTCTGCTTGCTGCCGAAAGTATTGTTGTTGGTTTTAAAAAATCTTTCTGTTTGACACTGAAAATCGTGCCTTACCTTGTGCAGGGGACTGAAGTCGATTACAGACAGAGAAGTTTGCTGTTTCATGATATCATGCAAAAATTCAACCAACATCGACTCTGTCATAGATTGGCTTGTTAAGCATTCAAAATCAAAGAACTGAGAGGAGAATAGCATGAGTTGTGGTTTTCTGTGTGTGTAATCTCTGAACAGTAACATTCTGGATTGTTTTGTGTTGGTGAGGTTTTCTTTGCTAACTTGTTACCGATTATTTGATTAACTTCTAAAGCTGCTGTGCTTTGTATATCAAACCCATTTTACTGATGATAACTGGAGTAAATCTTTGTTGCCCTGAAGCCTTCTATCTTCATCTCTTGTGAGAAGACTTTCTCAATATTGCTAAATGAAAGAATTCCAACATTTGTCCTCTCCTAAATTGAAAATATGGGTGCCCGATTTAGATTTCCGCAACCTCATGCGGATGTAAAATAGTGGCCATTTAGGGTGCGCATGGTAACATTCTATGCTCAGGAATAATTTCTGCTTAGAAATTATTCTTTTTGATTATACTCTCGAGAATAATTTCGAAAGCGTTTGAATGCGTTTTAACTGGTTAAAATTTTTATTAGGGATAGAAATGCGTTTGGTAAAATTTAAAAATTTCTAGTCTAAAATATTTTCTTTTAATTTTTTAATGATTTAAATATAATTTTTCTTTTTTTTTCTTTCCCTTTTCATCTTCTTCTTCCTTAATTGCCGGCGGTCGACGATCGGCCAGACAAGTGTTGTCGCCCTCGCCGGAGCGTCGCCGGCCCCCGGCGATGCCAAGCCACAACGAGGCTAGGCTGCGAGCCTCGCCTAGGTCTGGCGAGGCCGAGCTCATCCAGCCATCGGTGAGGCCCTTGCCGGTCCACCGCTAGGGCGGCGTTGGCTTGGCTAGGCGACGCCGGCCTGGCGGTGGGCCGGCGAGGCGAGCCTCGTCGGTGGCTGGGCGAGCTCGGCCTCGGCCAAAGCCTCGCTAGATCTGGCCGAGGCCGACCTTGCCTAGCCACGGTGAGGCCGAGCTTGCCTAGCCACCAGCGAGGCTCGCGCCGTGCTGTGCTCGACATTGCCAGCCCTCGTCTGGCCGATTGCCGGCCAGTCGCCGGCCATGGCCGAGGCCGGTGACCGATCAAAAGGAAGAAGAACCAAAAGGAAGAAGAAGAAAAAGAAAAGGAGGAGAGAAATTAAAAAAATTGGGCTGATTCTGGAATTGTTCTTGGGAACAAAAAAGTAACTTTTTTATTTATTTTTGATTCCGTTCCAAATTTATTTCAAATTTGTTTTAAACAAATTTGTTTTTGAGCCAAATCTATTTCCAGGAACAAAAGAACATAAATTTTTATTGTTTGGCCAGTTACCAAACTGACCCTTATATGTCGAATACATTACTGAAATTTATTGCTTTGTGCCGCTACATCCAAGTGAATTAGATGACCTTGTGACTTTCATGAACACGGGTTTCCACCCCTGGCCTTTCCAAGTGGCCTTGACGCCATCCTTCGTGGCTCGGCGGCAACATGATGCCCTTGCGGAACTTGTGTAGGGCATAGATAGATGGTCCAAGTTGAAAACACCACGTAATTGAAGAGAAGAGAACTTGAAAACGACCAATCTGTGAAAGGCATGAAATTACCAATCACCTGTTTTCCTCCGATGAAGCCTCAAATAAGGAGAAGCATCATATGAAAATCTCCAGATGACAATTCCTCCTCAGTATCCACCTCCTTTATATCTGTTAGGTGAATTGCAAGTGTACAATATCAACAAAGTAATAAAGTGATGAGTGAAAGATCGTTCCCACAAGCGATCGTTTTTTATTTTATTTTATCCAATTACTTACCGAAAGTGATCAATTCAAAAATCTAGCTAACCAAATCGAAAAGATGAGTAAAAAGTAAACTAAACCAACTAAAATACTAAAACATAGAAAAGGTCAAAACTTAAAGAATTAAAAATAAGTAAAATTAATCTAAAGCAAATTCAAGATCACCAAGGGTTAGAGCATCCAACTTCACTTAATCATTCATAATTAATTTTCTTAACTTTTCATGCAACAAATTAATTTCCAATTGTGTTGGCGAAATTTCCCTAAGATGGATTAAAAGCCGACCTCGGTCTAATAATCCCTAATTAGATATGTTAACCCACACTAACCTTAGGTGATTTTAAACTACCTAAAAGCATTAAGTTCTTGTGGAAATTCCCGGATTTAATCTAAGTAGTCCCAACCTAGATCTACTACCGCAGCCCACATAAATAACCTAGTGTACCTTGACCTAGATTTAATTTATGGTTCAATATCACTAATGCGCATGCACACAATCTCCACCCGGTATCATGTATACATCAAAAATCATTCAAAAGTTGGCCGACTTCTAAAAGATTAAGATCATGATAAAGAACGACACAATCAAAAATTCTATTGCATGAAAGTCTTTGAAAATTAATCAATCATGATTAAGATCCAATGGAGCTCTAACAAAAGAAATTTAGAACATAGTAAAAACTAAACTAACAAAAATTAAAGAAAACATAATACTAAATAAAAACAAATTCACCGATTGAGATACAAGGAGCTTTCGGGTTTGTCTCCTCCTTCTCTCCTTGACATGCATCAACTCCACTAAAATAGAAGAACAAAATCTAAAACCTAAAATCTTCTCAGAGAGATGGTGGCTCCCCCGGATTCCCTCCTCTTTTGCGGCATAAAAGCAGTTTATATAGCCTCCAAAAATCTACCCTAGGTTGACTCCTACTAGGATTTGGAAAAGATTCCTCCTTGATTTTCTTTGAACTTTATCTTCAATCATGGTCAAATTCTCCAAATATCCGATTTGGGCCGCCTTTTCTTCAAGATAAAATATTCTCGAAAGATATTGCAATATTAGGAAGATCTCGAAAATATTTCATACAAAATAAAATTACGTGAGTAGCAATTAAATTCACCCAAAATTCCTCAAAATTTAGCAAATATCAAGTCTAAATTAGCAAGAATACTCTATTAAAAATAGAGTTATCAATTACCCCCAACTTAGAAATTTGCTAGTCCTCGAGCAAACAATAAACAAACCTCATCTCCAATTATCAATATCCATTCATAATTACGTGAAATCACAATTCAATGGAAAATAAATCCCATCAATCCAAAATCAATACATAAGCTATGTCTAACCTTAACTATGCAATCCGTGTGTATGTGTGCCCCTTGACTTTCCAAATCATGTATACTCAAATAAATCAAGTTGATATGCAACACTCTAAACTCAAGATCCACTAACCAAGTCTCATATATTTGTTTTTCAATTCTCTCTCCACTATTGAAAACTAATACTCATTCAAAAATCAATAGGTCTTTAAGGCTTATAATGTGGCTTGGCTAAGGGGAGGGTATAAAGGATTTAAGCTCAACAAACCCCATAAACATATCAATTCTCAAAGCATTTGAATTAAATAGGATTCAAGACATATCATCTATATGCTTACACTATTATAGCCATTTAATTCATAAACACTCAACACTTTAAAGCTTCAATTATTTCTCTTTCCACGCCGTACGGCGAAGTTCCTTCCTAAGTCCCTTCCATAGTGCAATGCTAACCCATTGAGTATCCAAAAGGCTCACTCAAGTTGAAAGTTAGCAGTAGGGATCCGTATGAGCCGTACTAGAGTAAACAACTTTCACTTTATAACTTGCATTTTTTTTTTTCTTGCTTTCTTTTCTTTTCTTTTCTTTTTCGTTTTTTTTTTTTTTTTTTTTTTTTTTTTTTTTTTTTTGCAATTTTTTTCATGACTATTTCAAGCTTCAACAACTTCAGACACATCAAGAATCCATAACTATTAAAGTAGCTTTAAGGATAAACATGCTTATGGGGTATAAGGTAAAGTAATACATTTGGATCAAGCATTATAAGGTCATCAAAGAAAAATAGGCCAATTAAGCTCAAAAGGGTACTAGTGATCAAGTAATAAGGTAGGCTTGAAAGGCTCAAACGATCCAAAGAATGCCTATATCATCTTCTTGATTGAGTATAGCATATTAATTTCAAGAGAATATCAAACAAATTCTAAGACTTAGGTGAGTTCTAAAGAATTGCATACTTCCCATTGATCTTTTCTAAGCACACATAACTCAAAAGGCAAGGATAAGTGCTCAAAATATGGATTGCATAATCAAGATTAAGACTAACTCATATATCAATAACCAATTGAACAAGATTTATATTCCCTAAGAATCACAACAACTCATAACCATGAAAATGATATCAATCTTGTAGATTACGGTTCAAAATCATCATCTCCTATAAAGTTTGCTTCAAAAATATTTCAAAAATTTTAAATAAGCGCAAATATTTTCAAGATTAGCAAAAGTTTTAGCACAAAAAATTTCAAAATTTTCGATCCCCTACCCCCAACTTAAAATGAAGCATTGTCCTCAATGCATAAAAATAAAGAATTAAATACGTGCAATGAGGTCAACAAATTAGAGTAAAGTTCGAAATACTCCCCCGGAGATGTGAAGATGGCAATTGTCCATGTTGAATCACGCCCAAGAAGGTGAGGAATGGTTCGATGTGTCGTTAGAGGTTGCTCGCAGAAAATTTCTTAGCTTCATGATCGCATGGCTATACGCCTCTAACCCCTCTTCTACCTATCGTGTGCACTACTATCTCTCGCAAAATAGAAAATTCATCACCACAAAAATTCTTCTTTTTTTTTTTTTTTTTTTCAATTTTTTTTAAGACAAAATGCAAACAAAAAAAAAAAAAAATAGAAGCTTAAAAACTTGGGTTGCCTCCCAAGAAGCGCTTGCTTTATAGTTCGCAGCCGAACTCTTCTCATGCTTTTAAGTAGGTGGAACCAAGGTGATGACAGATGTTTGAGCATTGAAACCTCCTCCATAGTAGTGCTTAAGCCTATGACCGTTTACTTTAAAAGTCCCCTCATTCTCATTGATAATCTCAACAACTCCAAAAGGGAATACTTTGGTGATGGTGTAAGGACCGGTCCATCTAGACTTCAACTTTCCTGGAAACAAACGAAGACGAGAGTTATATAACAAAACTTTTTCACCCACATGAAACTTCTTTCTTAGGATGTGTCGATCGTGCCATCTCTTCGTTTTCTCTTTGTAAATTCTTGCACTTTCGTATGCATCATTGCGCATCTCTTCCAATTCATCTAACTGAAGCAATCTTTTCTCACCTATTGCTCGCATATCAAAGTTCAGTTTTTGCAAAGCCCAATATGCTTTATGCTCCAACTCAACAGTAAATAGCATGCTTTACCAAATAAAAGTCGAAAAGGTGACATACCAATAGGAGTTTTGAAAGCAGTTCTATAAGCCCATAAAGCATCATCAAGTTTTCTTGCCCAATCCTTCCTATTAGTATTCACAGTCTTTTCCAAAATTCTCTTTATCTCCCTATTAGATATCTCAGTTTGACCACTAGTTTGGGGATGATAAGCAAGTAGCTACCTTATGAGTGACTCCATATTTATGCAAAAGTGACTCAAATTGTTTATTCATGAAGTGTGTGCCTTGGTCACTTATAATAGCCTTAGGTGTGCCAAATCGAGTAAAGATATACTTTTTCAAGAAATTACAAACAACCCTAGCATCATTAGAGTGCAAAGCCACGGCCTCTACCCATTTAGACACATACTCACAAGCAACTAATATGTAAGTGTTACCAAAAGAAGGTGGAAACGGACCCATGAAGTCAATGCCCCAAACATCAAATAATTCACACACCATGATATTGTTTAAGGGCGTCTCATGCCTTCTAGATATATTTCCAGTCCTTTGACACCTATCACAATGAGAAACATAAGCATGTGCATCCTTAAAAAGAGTAGGCCAATAAAATCCACATTGTAAAATTTTAGCCAGTTTTGGTGGCACCATAGTGACCACCGCCTCTCCATCATGGCAATGAAAAAGAATGTTAGGAATTTCTTCCTTAGCAACACAACGTCTAATTATTCGGTCAAGCACATACCTTAAACAAGTAAGGATCCTCCCAAAAGTAGTGTCTAACATCGGAGAGAAACTTTTTCCTTTGTTGATAATTCAAGTCGTGGGGAAAGATGTCACTTAGCAAATAGTTCACAATATCTCGCATACCATGGAGTTTCGATTTTCAAGGAAAATAGTGCTTCATCGGAAAGTCATCCAAAATTGGTACCTCATCGCTAGGGGCATTCGGTAACCTAGATAGGTGATCGGCCACAAGATTCTCGGTCCCTTTCTTGTCCTTAATCTCTAAATCAAACTCTTGAAGCAACAAGATCCAACGAATTAACCTTGGTTTCGCATCCTTCTTTGCCAACAAATACTTTAAAGCCGCATGATCGTATAGACAATCACTTTAGAGCCAATCAAATAAGAACGGAATTTATCAAAAGCAAAAACAATTGCTAAAAGCTCCTTCTCGGTAGTGGCATAATTCAATTGGGCTCCATTAAGGGTTCGGCTAGCATAATAGATGACTTGAAAAATTCGGTCCTTCCTTTGACCAAGCACGCTCCAATGGCATAATCGCTAGCATCACACATCAACTCAAAAGGCAAACTCCAACTGGGTGGTGTCATTATAGGAGCCGAAATCAGCTTCTCCTTTAATATCTCAAATGCCCGCAAACACTTAGAGTTAAAATCAAACTTAACATCTTTTTCAAGCAATTTTGTAAGTGGTCTTGCAATCTTGGAAAAGTCCTTTATGAATCGCCTATAAAACCCCGCATGTCCTAAAATCCTCGAAGTAATTTAACGAAGTAGGAGGTGGTAATTTGGAGATAACTTCAATTTTGGCTTGATCCACCTCAATACCTCTAGCAGATATTTTATGGCCCAAAACTATCCCTTCCCCGCACCATAAAATGACACTTCTCCCAATTTAGCACAAGGTTAGTCTCTTCGCATCTTTGTAACACCAAAGCTAAATTATGCAAGCATGAATCAAAAGATGTACCAAAAACAGAGAAATCATCCATGAAAATCTCAATGTATTTCTCTATCATGTCGAAAAATAGCCATCATGCATCGTTGAAAAGTAGCAGGTGTGCATTACAAAGACCAAAAGGCATCCTTCTATATGCAAATGTACCATATGGACAAGTAAATGTAGTCTTTTCTTGATCATTAGGTGCAATAGGGATTTGGTTATACCCCGAATATCCATCCAAAAACAATAATATTCATGTCCCGAAAGTTTTTCTAACAATTGATCAATGAAAGGTAAAGGAAAGTGATCTTTACGAGTAGCATCATTCAATTTTCTATAATCTATGCAAACTCGCCAACCCGTCACGCCCTAGTTGGAATTAATTCATTCTTTTCATTGGTTAGAACAGTCATACCTCCTTTTTTTTGGCACTACTTGCACAGGACTTACCCAATCACTATCGAAATTGGATAGATAATACCCGCATCGAGTAATTTAATTACTTCGGTTTTCACAACTTCTTGCATTTTTGGATTGAGCCTCCTTTGTGGCTGGATGACTGTTTTGTATTGCTCCTTCATCAGAATTTTGTGCATGCAAATCGAAGGGCTTATTCCTTTTATATCCGCAATGGTCCATCCAATTGCACTCTTATGCTCTCTAAGCACTCGAAGTAACTTCTCCTCCATCACCCCCCGTCAAAGAAGAAGAAATAATCACCGGATAAGAAACACCATCAAGAAAAGCATATTTTGAATAAGAAGGTAAAGGTTTAAGCTCAAGAGTTGGTGGTTCTTCAATGGAAGGCTTGGGCTTCTTTGCACTTGACTCCAATTCTTCAAATTTTTGTGATTTCCATCTCGGACATAGTGGACTTGCTTCTAAAAACTCAACGGCCTCTCTAATTTCTTCATGCTCGTTTCTTTCTCTTTTGGCTGAACCAAACATGCCTCTATAGGATCTTGAGTTGTGGTCAATTCAAGCACGGTCTTTACTTCACCGTCTATGGTATCTATCTTCAAGCAATCACTTGGTCCCTCAGGGTTTTTCATGGCTTTGAGGACATTGAAAGTGACTTGATCTTCTCCCACTCTAAGGATCAATTTTCCTTGTTGTACATCAATGAGAGCTCTTCCCGTGGCTAGGAATGGTCGGCCCAAAATAATAGGAACTTCATAATCCTCCTCCATTTCTAGCACGACAAAATCCGCTGGAAAGATAAATTTATCCACCTTTATTAAAACATCCTCCACTACGCCTCTTGGATATTTGATAGATCTATCCGCCAATTGTAAAGACACGGTGGTCGCTTTTACTTCTCCTACACCTAGTTTCACAAACACCGAATAAGGCATTAGATTTATACTAGCACCAAGATCACATAAAGCTTTATTAAAGTAAGCATCACCAATATTGCATGGAATAGTAAAACTCCCCGGATCTTTTAATTTTGGTGGTAGCTTATTTTGAAGGATGGCCGAACATTCCTCATTCAACTTCACAGCGTCTCATACTCCTCTAACTTCCTTTTGTTAGCTAGGATCTCCTTCAAAAACTTGGCATAGCTTGGCATTTGAGCTAGAGCATCTACAAAAGGAATATTAATGTGCAACTGTTTAAGATAATCAAAAAATTTTGAAAATTGCTTATCTTGCTTGTGTTTGGCTAGCCTCTCCGGAAAAGGAATAGGTGGAACATATGGCATTGGAGATGGTTTGCTCTTTTGTGGCTCATCCTTTTGTTTGATCTCAAAGTGGAAGATTTGTCCTTGTTCTCGTCTTCTACTTCCTCATCTTGATCTTGCTTTCCAACTTTTTTTCCACTTCTCAATGTAATTACCTTTGCGTTCTCCATGGGATTCCTCTCGGTATCACTTGGCAAGGCACCACTTTGTCTCTCATTAATTCTCTCGAGCTAGTTGCCCCACTTGCTTCTCTATGTTTCGAATAGATGCTTCTTGATTATGGAATCTTACATCGGTACTTCTCATGAAATCTTGAGTGGTTTGAGCTTGTTTTTCCACAGTTTGGGTTAGCTTTGCAACCAAAGCCTCCAAGTTGGAATTATGCTTCTCCATGGATGGTGGTGGTGCTCTCGGTCCTTGTTGATTTTGACCTCCCCAAGATAGATTAGGGTGATTCCTCCATCCCGGGTTGTAAGTGTTGGAGTAAGGATTATTTTGAGGGCCCCCGTTAAAATTTGAAACAAAGTTAGCATGTTCGAAGAATTAGCATAAGGGTTACCTACTTGACAATCGTGCTAATATGATTTCCACCACAAAATTCACAAGATACTCCTTGAGTTTTTAGAGAAGCAATCATATTGCTTAATGCATCAAGTTTTGCATTCAAAGTCCTATTGGTGTCAACTTCATGAACTCCACTTGGCTTTCGGGCTTGGTATCTCTCAGTTGGCCATTGATAGCTATTGCTCGCCATCTCCTCAAGGAGATGAAAAGCTTCTTCGGGTGACTTGTTTTGCAAAGTGCCTCCAGCTGCCGCATCTAGACTAGCTCGAACGGTAGGATGCGCTCCGTTATAGAATGTATGTACTTGCATCCAAATTGGCAGTCCATGGTGCGGGCATCTCCTTAGCAGCTCTTTAAACCTCTCCCATGCTTCATAAAAGGGCTCACCATCCATCCGCATAAATGTAGTAATATCATTACGCATTTTGCGAGATTTTGCAGAGGAAAATATTTACTTAGGAATTTTTGAGCCAAGTCTTCCCAAGTAGTGATAGAGCTGCGGGAAGAGAAGTCAACCAAGTCTTAGCTTTATCACGAAGAGAAAACGGGAACAATCTTAATTTAAGAGCATCATCGTAACGCCATTAAATTTAACGGTGTCACAAATTTCAAGGAATGCTTCTAAGTGTAGATTTGGATCATCATTAGGCGATCCACTAAATTGCCCTGCATTTTGAAGCATTTGAATTAAGGATGGCTTGATCTCAAAATTGTTGGCTTGCACTGTCGGCCTCCTTATACTTGATTGTGCTCCTTGAATTGTTGGTGTAGCATAATCTTTCAAAGTCCTCCTTGGAGGTGCGACTTCTTGATTTTCAGCCATTGCAATGTGAATTGCTTGTGATTGTTCTCTTCTTCTCCTAAGAAAGGTTCTTTCAATCTCGTGGATCAAACTGTTCAAGGTCTCCTTGTTGGCTTCGGGTTATGCGATGCTCCTCCACCTTTTATAGAGAAGTGAGTTTGGCCTGCAAAAGAAACAAATTAAAAATAATATAAAGGCTAGTCTAAACTAAGAATTGCTCGATATCAATAGTAATTGGAAAATTGTCAAAACAATCCCCGCAACGGCGCCAAAAACTTGTTAGGTGAATTGCAAGTGTACAATATCAACAAGTAATAAAGTGATGAGTGAGTATCGTTCCCACAAGGATCGTTTTTTATTTTATTTTATCCAATTACTTACCGAAAGTGATCAATTCAAAAATCTAGCTAACCAAATCGAAAAGATGAGTAAAAAGTAAACTAAACCAACTAAAATACTAAAACATAGAAAATGTCAAAACTTAAAGAATTAAAAATAAGTAAAATTAATCTAAAGCAAATTCAAGATCACCAAGGGTTAGAGCATCCAACTTCACTTAATCATTCATAATTAATTTTCTTAACTTTTCATGCAACAAATTAATTTCCAATTGTGTTGGCGAAATTTCCCTAAGATGGATTAAAAGCCGACCTCGGTCTAATAATCCCTAATTAGATATGTTAACCCACACTAACCTTAGGTGAATTTAAACTACCTAAAAGCATTAAGTTCTTGTGGAAATTCCCGGATTTAATCTAAGTAGTCCCAACCTAGATCTACTACCGCAGCCACATAAATAACCTAGTGTACCTTGACCTAGATTTAATTTATGGTTCAATATCACTAATGCGCATGCACACAATCTCCACCCGGTATCATGTATACATCAAAAATCATTCAAAAGTTGGCCGACTTCTAAAAGCATTAAGATCATGATAAAGAACGACACAATCAAAAATTCTATTGCATGAAAGTCTTTGAAAATTAATCAATCATGATTAAGATCCAATGGAGCTCTAACAAAAGAAATTTAGAACATAGTAAAAACTAAACTAACAAAAATTAAAGAAAACATAATACTAAATAAAAACAAATTCACCAAATTGAGATACAAGGAGCTTCAGGTTTGTCTCCTCCTTCTCTCCTTGACATGCATCAACTCCACTAAAATAGAAGAACAAAATCTAAAACCTAAAATCTTCGTAGAGATGGTGGCTCCCCCGGATTCCCTCCTCTTTTGCGGCATAAAAGTTAGTTTATATAGCCTCCAAAAATCTACCCTAGGTTGACTCTACTAGGATTTGGAAAAGATTCCTCCTTGATTTTCTTTGAACTTTATCTTCAATCATGGTCAAATTCTCCAAATATCTCGATTTGGGCTGCCTTTTCTTCAAGATAAAATATTCGAAAGATATTGCAATATTCTGGAAGATCCGAAAATATTTCATACAAAATAAAATTACGTGAGTAGCAATTAAATTCACCCAAAAATTCCTCAAAATTTAGCAAATATCAAGTCTAAATTAGCAAGAATACTCTATTAAAAATAGAGTTATCAATATCCCAAGATCTGCATAGAAATATTAAAAACGAAATCATGTTGATACTCTACATAATTCATTCTTTTTCTCCCCTGTTCAGTCTAGCTCCTGAATGAATTTTTTATTTGTATGTAGTCCTAATACCTTTGGAAATCGATTCAAGCTCATCCTTCTATTAAATAGACTAATAAGTTTTTAAGGTAATATCACAAAAACTCCAAACTGGTACATTTGTGACAAATTTATTTTAAACTAATTTTTTTTACCACAAAAAGCCCTAAATTGATATATCTATGATAAATTTACCTCAAACTAATTTTTTGACCACAAAAAACCCTAAACTAGCACATTTGTGACAAATTCCATCCATTAGTCTCCGTTAAATTAGATGAATATCGCAAAATGTCACAAATTGGTACACCCATGAAAAATGAAGGGTAAAATCCCAAATTAGTACACTTATCAATTGTCATATGTTATCTAACTCGATAATTTGACGGTAAAATTTAATGGAAACCAATGGAGGGTAAATTTATTACAAACGTAATAGTTTGGGATATTTTGGTAGTAAAAAAATTAGTTTATGGTAAATTTATCACATTTATATCAATTTGAGATTTTTCATGGCATTAATTCTAAAATTTTTGACGCAACATATGGCATGGTTAACTGAACTTCATGTATTCAAGTTGACATCTAAACCTTATAATTGGATGTCCATATGGTTCATGTCACACATTTCTTCTTTAATAGGAAACACACAAAATTAATTTTGGTATCTTCCAACCTTAAGAAAACCCTTCATTTGGAACACCACAGCGCATTGCCGCCATCAGCCTCCCCACTCAAAACACCATGAACGCCACCAGCCTCAACGGCCAATGGATCTAGAATGTCTTATTATCAACATATATATTTTTTAATTAGAAGTAGCATGGGGAAATATTTTACGTTAATTTGAACAACATAAATGCGTGAGTTGTATTAGAAAAATTCACATAGGATATTTAGTGTGATGTGGAGTATTAATATGTTCTAATTGGCACATAACTCATTGAATGAAAGTGGATTCAATTGGACATATTGATAAGCTCAAACTTGGGATTCCTCATGGTGATCTTCCCAAGTAGTAACGGACTTTTATTACATGCTCACAACAAATGGTATCAGAGTCAATGACAACCTTCATTGTTCGATCTGGAGAAAGAAACCATAGATTGGTTAGGTCTATAGAGAAAGAAACCCGAATGAAGGTAGACATTCTGGTATAGCAACACAGTCCCGATGGTAGTCTTCATGGGGGATGAAGGTGGGCGTTGGATATTCAATTTGGGGAGATTATTGAGACACGTGTGTAAGTTGTATTAGAAAAATCTCATATTGGATAATTAATGTAAAATATTTAATATATATGCTAGTTGGCCCCCAATTCATTGGTTTAAGTTTTTTAGTAAATGTGAATCCACATAAATATATTGATAAGCTTGGACTTAAGGTCCCTCTTGGCCATCTTTTCAAGTGAAGGTATTGGATTTTTGTTGCACTCCCAACAATATCATTTAGTAAGACAATATAAAGTACATGATAAAGATATGAAGTCGATGGTGGTGATGGAGGACGAGGAGACTGCAGGAATTAGAATGAAAGAAAGAAAAGGAAAATGCCACTACTTGAAAAGTTAGTGGGAGTGGTCATAAACCCATATTATGACCCACTTTTTTAGGGGGTGGGGGTGGGGGTGGGGGGTGGGAATGGGAATGGGAAAGTTCACTCAACAATAATTAAAAATCAATTTTTTTAAAAAAATTAGGAATTAAAGAATGAAAGAAAGAAAAAAAGGAAAATGCCATTTTTTTCTGACTTAGGAAAAGATATGACATGTTAGTAGTACTAATAAATTTTTTTGGCTCATTCAATGCTTACTTGGCAATTATTGAAGAAAAGACACATGACATACCTTCAAATTTGACTAGAAGGGTCGTATTGAATTGATTTTAAAGTACATAAACTACATTGAAAATTTTATTTCAAGAACTAGATCAAATAATGAGAAAAAGTTTGGGTATCTAGAGGGTTGATGCCCCATGGATAAATCATAATTCATCTAGTTTATGTTATTGCATTGGCAATCCCTATGAGGATGATAACAAGATAAATTCTTTTCAATG
Organism: Corymbia calophylla; assembly: GCA_014182845.1. Lineage (NCBI taxonomy): Eukaryota > Viridiplantae > Streptophyta > Magnoliopsida > Myrtales > Myrtaceae > Corymbia > Corymbia calophylla. The sequence continues at coordinate 7,075,958 of CM024701.1, read as the reverse complement.
AAGTGATCCGAGGCAATTCATCTCCAATTGTATGGACTCTACCTAATTCTCTTGAACATCAAGCAATTGAAAGCTTGTTATTAATTTTTTGTGAACATACTCTTGTATAGTGAGTTGACAATTCTTTGGTCATAGAATAGCCTGTATGGCGCCTAGTGAGCCAAGAATACTAGGCCAACCCTCCTTCTATAATTGTTCCTTTTATATTGGATCATATCACGTCCGATTTAACTCTGGTGTCTAATTCATTGAGTGAGACAGCAGAATATTTTAGGCACAATAATTGGTTTCGGCTCGCCATGGCCAATCAAGAGAGTGGCATCAGCTCCCGACCAATTTATGCCACTCTTGCCTTAAGAGCTTTGTAGAGATATACTTGTTCTATCTTAGAACTTGTAATACCAATCATCTTAACACCACTCCTTATGGGTCAATTGTATTCATCTTTTTTACATCACTTACTTTTGACCCGATAACCCAAAACTTCACTCACAATGGTACGCGAGTATAGGAGAATCACAGTCCATGGCATTCTCCCCTACTTAATTCCTCCCCACTTGCTGTCATTGCAGGGCTATTTTGTCGCTTCCCGCATTTCCTAACCATTGATGTACCGCTTGGGATTATACATCGAATGACAACGCTCACCCAACAAAACATGCCACTCCATTGGTAGTTTCTTATGATCATAGTGGTTAGGTCATCTTCGGTCACTTGTGCTTTCCCTAACAAGTGTTGCATTTGGAGTCACTTGCACCTTGTGGCAACACCCTATTTCACCTACTAAGCCTTTCTTGATATCATTAAATCAATGGAGGTTTTTCCCTTGTTGAAAACATGGTGGTGGACCCATCTTAAGATTTGCCAAATCAATCCTAGAATGTTTACTTTATTCGGTGAGGAATCGATTTTAGCCTGTGCCTCCATTGTCATCCTAGAAGATAGTCGAGAACTGCATTTTGTCCAAGCATGTTCTACCTTGGTGATTCACTCTCCACTTTCATAGAACTGGGTAGACCACAAGGTTTCTCCAACTCAAACTCACATATTGAAGGGATCCTACTTTGATACTATTTGTCATGGGCCGGTAGGTCTTTGGATGTGGAATAGCCTATATGGCTCTTGGTGAGTCGAGAACATTAAGCCAACCTTTCTTTCATAGTTATTTCTAAGAACAGTACAACAAATAGCATATTCATATCGAATCGTACCAAGCTTAGTTTAAATCTAGTGTCTAGTCCATTGAGCAAGATAGCAAAACACTTTAGGCACAAACAACTAATTTCGGTCTACCATGGCCTCATTAGGACATCGGCATTAACTCCTAATCAGTTTGTGCATGGGAGGCCAACCCCACTTTCAAAGCTTTGTAGAAATATACTTGTTCTATCCTAGAACTTATGATGCTACTCCCCATGGACCAATTGTATTCATTTTTTCTGCATTACTCACTCTTCACTCGATAATCCCAAATTTCACTCACAAGGGTTTGTGCGTATGGAAATATCACAATCTGTGACATTTGTATGTTAGAGCAAGTTTGTCATTTGTCAATAAAGGCACAAAGGCACACACACATATGAGTTAGACAAGCAGAAAGAATGAAGGTTTGAGATTGCTTTCTCACACGAGCTATTGCCTCTAGCATGGGTGAATTGTGCAGAAAATGAGCCTCTTTAAGCGTTGAAACGGTGTTTAAGATATTATGCTTAAAATTATTATGAGTTGCCTTGACAAATCATCTTGTTGGGAGACCGACTAAATTGTCATCAAACCCTTAGAATTTTGACTATGTTCAAAATCTTGATCTCTTAACGACAATGATCGGACCGGGACATGTTAGGTTAGTGACTAGATTGTGACGGAGAGATTCATGTAGGAAAGACGTATCAAATTGTTTTTCATTAGTACATGTAATTCTCCGGCTGAACAATCACGTTTACCTTATGTGGTTTTGACTTGACTATGAATGCATGATGAGAGTCAAATGTGTTTTCATGGATAAATGAAGACACTTGAATTGATGCTATAAAATTGAGTCTTGAATACAATGGTATTATTTGTTATCTCCTTTGTATCCTTAACTGGTACATAAAAAATTCAATACACGTGTACTCACTATTTGCATGACTTAGATATTAATAAGGGTGAGCATGGTTTCAAGATAGAATTTGAAATCTAAAAATCAAATTGATGGGAATCTGTCTGATTCCAAGTAGAGATCGGATCACCCAAAAAACAGGTATGGGAATTGGTTATAGTTTTTGGGAACTGGTTGGAACCAGTCCAGGAATGGGTTCCACCCACCCGAAATTGGATCAGTTTTGGAACCGATTTTTACCCTATTAAAAAAGCCGGTTTGTTGTTAATGTTTATGCAATGCTAGGATTTTTGTTTTTGTCTTATGATGTTTGTTTATTTTAATTAGCCTTGTGGATCTTTAGTTTTTTTGTTTGGTCAAAAAATTTATGTATTTGATTACACGCTTTATCTTTTAATAAAAATTAGGAGGATTACGTTGTTGTTTTCTCGGGAATTAATGTAAAGTTCAAAGCCGTATAGGATATCGGACGGTTGCAAAATATGTTCCAATAGAAATAGGGTAGACCCTGTTCCCGAATTAGAAAAATAGGATTGGATCTAAAATAGGTTCTAGTGCAAACATTGTAGGGTATATGGTCCAAATAAAGAAAATCGATTATAATAGGATCGGATATAGGGTACAGGGTCCAGGTCTAGACCCTACCCACTTTGGACCCGATCACCCCTAATTTCAGGTTCCAAGGATAGGTTCTAAGTTCCAAAAATTGGGAAACCTGTATCGACCAATAGGTTCTAAGTTCTAGATTGGTGAAACTTGGAATATAGAAACCGGAACATAGAATAAGTTTATATGTTTTTCTTGGTTTATGTTTTTGCGCGATCCTAGGGTATTTATTGGTATTCGATGATGAGTATATAATTTGAAATCATTAGTTCAAACTTCCATTTTATGACTTAGATTTTTACTTTATTTTCATATTTTTATGTGGGTCAAATATAAGTTATGTTTAGTGAATTATAGTAGCAATTGATGGTTATTAAAGATGATAATTCATTACAACCGTTCAATTAATAATAAAAATGGAATTTAGATAGATTTTGGAACCTGTAACAGGGTAGTTTTGGGTTTCAGAAAATGAGGAACAAGTTGCGGGTTTCAAAAAATAAGGAACTTGTTCCAACGGGTAGATTCCATATTTCAAGTAGAACATGTATGAAACTTGGAACAATTCACCTCAATATATCAGTTTTTTCAGGTTTACCTTAGAACCATGCTTTGTTCGTTATACCGATTTAATTTTAGTGCCATATGAAAATATTTTTATCTATTACCATTAAGATTAATATAATAAAAAATGTCAAATTGTGAGATTAAAATTAATTTGAGATTAATGTGTCATATAATACCAATTTAGTATTTTCAATGGAATTTTTTAGGTTGAAACAGTTTTAATGGAATTAATCCTTACAATTTTATAGGAGGTCCTTCTTTCATCATTATAATTATCTACTTATTTTGAACATTTAATTGAAAAAATTTCCACTAACTAATAAGGCTATGACCTTGGTTTTTACAAGCAACAGTTTTTCTGGAATTATTTGCGAAATTACTGCTCGTGTGGTAACAATTATGATGTCATGAACACCGGCGTATTGTATTGGTGCGTGTACATAGTATATAATTACGCGTTTGTATTTCGAATTTCATTTTTTTTAATCACATTTGTTATTTAATATTTATTATCAATACTTTTGTATTATATCTTCGTATTAATCCTTTATTTCCCAAAAAAATAAATAATTTAGAAAATTCTGTCTTAAAAATAATCACTTATATATCTTAAATAATTAATCAATAAAAAATATTTTTACTATTGATTACAATTTATGTTCAAACGTTTTCGTGGATGATGATAATATTTTTTCGTCTATTCATTTTTTGCAATTAGCATAAATTATCACTTTTAAAAAATAATTTTGAGATTATTTATTTTCATGAAATGAATAAATAAATGACTTAAAAGCAATTGTAAATGGATGACATCTTTGGGAATTTCTTTTGTAATTAGCTTATATTTCATTTTCTTTGAAAATAGAGAGAATTTTTTTCTTTTGCAGAATGGAAGCCTTATTCTTATAAGGAAAAATTTTAAAAAATGGCTTGAAGTGTTATCATTTTCTTAAATAAGGATTTGAAGTGAATATTATTTCAAATAAAGACTTAAATTTGTCATGATTATTTCAAATAAGAGCTTAAAGTGATCATACTTGTTTCAAATAAATACTTGATCTTATCGGTTATCGGCCAACTAAATTTTCCGATTGATTAAGGGTGTTTTCATCCAAATTTTATTTCTTTTCGTCTTTTCCAGCGTCGGCCGTTGGTAAAGGCCGGTGAAGGCTCGACCACCCTTGCTAGTCGCTGGTAAGGGTTGGCCAAGGCTTAGTAGCCCTCACTAGCCGCTAGTTAGGGCGGCGAGGCCACCCTTGCCAGTGGCGAGGGTAAACTTGCATGGGTCAGCGAGGGTCGTTAAGCCCTCGCCGACCCTCGCCGGCCCCTAGGTAAAGCCGACCCTCGCCATATCAAGCGGGGTGGCCTTGCACGCGGTTGGCGGCCACCCTCGCCTAGACTTGGGGAGGGTCGGTCTTGCTTGGGGCTAATGAGGGCTTGACGATCCTCGATGGCCCTAGGTGGACTCTTGCTAGCGGCCGGCGAGGGCTCGACATTGAATCTGGCGAGGGTGGCCTCACTTGCTCTAACTAGTGATCGGCGAGGCCGCTGAGTCCTCATCGGCCTGGGGGCTCTTCGGTAGCCGGTCGGCCACCGAAAAGAATGAAGAAAATTAAGAAAAAAAAAAAAAAAAGAAAAAAAAAAAAAAAGATTGAATGACAAAAATGTCACGTCTTATTTAAAATAGATATAACAATTTCAGATCTTTATTTAAAATAAAATTTATTTTAAATCTTTATTTGAAATAATTACGGTACTTTAGATTCAGCCTTTATTCGAAAAATGAAAGCACAGGCCTTTGAAATTTTCCCTTCTCAGGAGGGGGAGAGAGAGATTAATAATCGAATTTGGACGAGCAAAGGAAAATTGTCGACACCGAAAATGGCGAGGTCTCTGCAACGCTTCTCGAGCCGAGCTCTCGCACTCCGTCCGTCGCTGCTGGCGGCGACGCGGCCTTTCTCCGCCGACGCCGACGCACTGGTGGAAATCAAGGCCGGTGAGATCGGCATGGTCTCCGGTATTCCCGAAGATCACCTTCGCAGGCGGGTACGCACTTCTTTCCCCAAAATTAGATCTTTTTGTTTAGTGTTCTTCGCTCTCACTGCAAGTATTTGGGTTATTATCGTTGCAATAAGATCGAATCTGGTTCTTCGGGTTATGGCTTGCCGGGGGACCGTATCGATTTTATGGACCTGTAAGTTGCTGCTTTGTGGAGCGTCTCCACTTCGGATTTTGAGAATCAGAGTCGCAGTTAGGTTGGGTTTCTTGTTGTGTCGGTTTTCATGGAATTTTTACCAGTAGTGGGAGAATGGGTATTGCGAAGATGGGGGATTTGTGGCATTGAAAGCCATCTCATTGGAGTTATAGCTGTCTCTTCTCTTTCTAGTTTCCCTTTCCTTAATAGTCCACTTCTGTTGCAGGTTGTAATATATTCACCTGCAAGAACCGCAACTCAGCAAGGATCAGGGAAAGTGGGGAAGTGGAAAATTAACTTTTTGTCAACGCAAAAGTATGTAGTGCAATCTGATTGCTCTCTTCAGTTTGGAAAATCTTGGTTTATGTTGTAGATCTGAATTGGTTTAACTTAAGTGCATGGTGGGTACTGCTACTTCCAATCTTTATATAGTGCAAACATGGCACGTCTTTCCTCTGTTGAGTAAACATGCGACGCTCCAGTAACCATAGATCTTCATAATTTCTATTATTTGTTTTGGGTATCATGAGTATATATTCCTCTCTCCCCGTACAATGTCCTCGAGACACTCACATGGGTGCACAAAGTATGAATACATGCATCTCTCTGCGATTTAGGATTCTAGAAGTTCATCACATCCAATAAATCTGCATTTTCATACAAATTTGAGGTTAGATTTTTTATTGGTTGCTGTGTTACAATCTACTCACATTTTCATAATTCTTTTCTTACGTGATCATGACAACTTCTGGTTTTTCCTTATGAAATCACAGCATTTTTATTGTTGTTGCAATTAATAATGATGATAATTAAACTCTCACCGACTACTTTGTTATGATGTTCTAATGTTTATAGGCTTAAATTTGGAGATTGATGCTGAACCACTTTGAATCTGCTGGACGATTTTCTATCCCAACTCTTCGTTATACTTGTGCGTATTGTGTTTTTGCTCATTTGCTTTGCTAATAATTTGATTTCTTGTTAATTATTTTTCAAAACCCAATTCACCCTTCTTGTGTTGTGACTATTATTCGAGCCAACTACTGAATACTCATCTCTTGATTATGCTATCTTAGTTTTTAATCAAGATATGTCTACAGGTGGGAAAATCCATTAATGGGTTGGACATCCACTGGAGACCCATATGCTAATGTTGGTGATGCTGGACTTGGTTTCGATAGCGAAGAAGCTGCAAGGTCATTTGCTGAGAGACATGGTTGGGAGTATGTGGTATGTGTATAACACTGCATTTGTCTTAAACTCTCTTGTATCCCTGTTCTGCAGATGCTTTCGGTCACATGTTTGCTTGGTTTACTGGTAATCCCTTTAGAGAGTGAGTGTGCATTCATCCTTATGCTCAAGTATACATATAGAATGGATTTGTTTGGGTTTATGCACGTTCTTATGCATCCCTTTTATGGATAAAATAAGTCTTCCTCCAGATGTCTAAGCATTTAATGAGGATAACAGTTTGCTTTTTATGCATTTCTCTTCAATTAGGATTTCAGGTCATGCATATTATTGTTGGCTTAGTAAGAACCTTTGTGCAGCTGTATGGTTGCTCCATTGTTACCTGAAAGTCATTGGCTGCAGTGACTAAAAGAAAATCCTTGTACATTAGATTCTTCTCAGACCTTGAAACGGCATGACCCTTCTGCATTCTGGATGCCTTCTTTTTCTATTGATGGAAGCCTGAATGAGGAGGAAAGTAGAAGTCTTTGTTTCCTTCTCACTTATCTGAGTACAACCTTGTATCTATGTTGCCACTTTTGTGCATGCTGGTTTTCAGTTGCCATATTAAGTTCATGTTAATCAGGGGCCAAGTACTTGCATTTTATGTTGTGTGAACTTCTCCAGTTTATTATTGACTTGGCTAAAGCATCTATGATTCATGCTCGTGAGATTCGTTGCTGTGCCCGAGATTTTCCGGATATTTACTTTTGGGTATTTAAAGGGACTTATGCTTGTAGACTAATGGAGTTAAAAGATCTTGAAATTTCATGTTACAGTTGTAAGACAACTATGGCCGACAGTCATTGTTTAGCTGCATATCATATGAATTTATCTGGAACTATAAGGGCCTTTTTCTTTATTTTTTTGGTTTTTGGGCATTTTCCAGGATTTGAAAGAGTAGAATACTTCTGTCCCATACAAGACAAGGAAGATCCTGTTCCAATTTTAGTTGCAATAGCTCGTTCGGACTTGCTTCTTGTGCGGTCTTTTTGTTCTTAATTTCAAATTGCAAGAGATTTAGTCATGAATGTTTCAAACATATTACCACCGCCTTGGTGGCCGCGATGGTTTGGGCTCTCTCCCCCCCACGAAGGGGAGGGGTTCGAATCCTCTCACGGTCACTTGGGGTCTTAAGTGTGACGTCGGGGGTGGTGGGTCCTCCCGCTTACGTGTCACCCCAGGGTTTACTCTCCGGCAGCCGGCCGTGCGGAGGTTCCCTGGGTCACCAAAACAAAAAAAAGAAGTTTCAAACATATTCGTATATGGTTCCAAATGAGCTTGAGCTTGCATTCCAAAATGAAACTTGAAAATGGCAAGTTGCATGAATAGCAAATTGGCCACTGATGAAAGCTTTGTTTCTGTACTTATTTAAAGTATACAGACAGATGGGATGCAAAGGCTTTCTTTTATAAATCTTAGGTATCTTCAGGACCGGATGAGTTGGTTGGGTCAAAGGGGAGGGTTCTTTCTATTGATAGGATTCGGAGTACAAAACTGACCCAAGTGGAAATCACTTGGATGCTTCACCTCCCAATTTGCATTGGCAAACATCAAACAAGATAGAATGGGAGAAAATTAATCTGTACATTTCATTCTTTGCTTGTTCCTGCTGATTATTTAGATGGATATTGACACTATATTAAGCTAAGTGTGCTTCAGCCTGTTGATGTGCTACCTTTGCAAATTATTAAGAGGACATGCTATATCAACTCTCTTGTCTTGAAGTTTATGTATCATCCATGATCTCAGTTGGTATCTCCAGAAGGCCACAATTGACCGTGCACTTATTATTTCTGCAGGTCAAGAAGCCTCACACCCCTTTATTGAAGGTACGAGTTCTTTCAAGTGTGCTGTCTGCTGTCTGCTGTCTGCTGTCTGCTGTTTGCTTGGCCATGTCACATTGTGTCATTCTAAGGGCTGCATGTGCGAGAGCCTATCTAAGACAATGTTAATCTGGTGGGGAAAGATGTGGTTCTGGCTGTACATATCATTTGGGTCTTTGTTTTTTAATATCAAAGATTGATGTTATTATGTCATGTTGCTTGGTAGTATTTTTCAGGCTATTGATTGTACTAGTGGTCTTGATAGCTTTCGGGGATCTGATACTCCATCACATTAGGGCAAGACTTATTATAGACATTCTTTTATAAAAGCTTGTGTACTCTTTGGAGTCTAGAACTTCGAATAATAGGTTTTAGTTGCCTTATACTTACCTTCTCTTTGGTTCTCTTCAACTTGCAACATCAGGACCTTGGGCAGTCTTTGACTCTTTTTTTTGTCTTTCTTCGTTGTCATTCTTCTATCTTTTAATTTGTCTTTTGATTTTGGGAATTTTTAAAACCAGTTTGCCATTCTGCCACGTGTACAATGGAGGCCGATTACAAAATGATGATGATCAGAGCTGTCAATCACATTTTCTTTGTACTGTTGTAAAAATAAATTTTTATCTTTATGAAAATCAAAATATCTGTACAATCACTTTCTAGCTGTCTTTTGTTGCCAATTAAATGATATGGCTGTCCAGCACTATAAAGAGAAGTGGCAGCAAGTAGTCTTATGGCAAATTGCAGAACTGATAGCTATGTGATTGGCTTCCTGAAGTGCAGTATTTCCTCTTCCCTTATGGTACATTGCTCATTTTCTAGGGTGTCATCTGGCTTAAGTGCATGAGACATGGACTTGGTTCCCGTGAAAATTGTTTAGAATAATTTTCTTAATCCTCATTTAGCTTCTGTAGTGTTTTGCAAAGTGTGTGGATGACAACCATGTTAGGCCTCTGATGGCAGATTGCACTGAAGAAGAGATCGGATTGTGTGTTTTCCATTCATGATGGATAAAGAGTATAAATATTTATGCATTTGATAGAGCAATGGAAGAAGAAAATAAAAACACTGATCTATTTTTCCCTGGCCTAGGAAATTTCTGTTGCTGATTTTTACTAATTTGTTTTCTTGGTAACTGCAGCCAAAGGCTTATGCCGACAACTTCAAGTGGAAGGGCCCTGCGCAAAACTGAGGAACATTGATCTTTCAGTTTGCCCTTACTTCGGTTCATATTGAAGAGAGGTTCATCTTCTTGGTTGTGTCTTGGACATAGTCCAGGGTTCAAACTCCATTGTTCTTTGTTGTGTACCGGATGTGTTGCTTCATGATGACAGCTCAGTGGTTATAATAATTGGCTAGAGAATGGTTCTTTTTTGCCTCCAACCTTCTCAATGATCAGGTTATGTTTTGTTCACAACTTTGATCAAGGTCGCACTCTATATTTCCATTCATAAAGCTGTAGAAAAGCTGCAAAATTCCTGTAATTAGTGAAACCATTGTCAATGCATGTTGGGACTGCTAGACATTTGTGATGTCGATGCATGTTGGGACTGCTAGACATTTGTGATGCTAGATGTTTGAAGAGCATGATGTGTCAAGCGACTAGATTGTGAAGGCTATGAAAAGAAGTTTTCTTGATATAAGTACGCAACTTCAGAAGCCAAACTATTGTCTGTTTGATAAGGAATTGGCTTTGCTGTGAATTTGGAATTAGACTTTTCTTGAGATCGCAGTATTAACAAATTGGAAAAGAGGGCACATTTTATGTCTTTTGGGACCTTGTTAATGGAACCGTGATTAACTTTTGTTCTTACTTGAAAGCCCGGATAGTTTAGATTTGTGACATTAGTTAATTAAAATTGCAGTCACCTGTTTGACGTTGCCTCTTTTATTCTTAAACTCGGCTTGTGTCTTAGAACAAATTTGCAAGAGCAGGAAGACTAATGTAAACTTCATTTAGAAAAGGCAACCATGAAACTTTATGCTCAAAATCACTCACGGAGCTTGATTCTAAACCCTAAACTCTCCCTGCCATCACTTGCCACTGCCAGAATCCATTCCTAGTGCCCCCAACGTTGCCAGAGCTAGCGCAAAATCGCCGTCGCCTCCTTGCTCCTCTCCCTTTTCTATGTCTCGATTGAGGTTGCTTGTCTTCAATTTGGATCGTATGGCAGGTTCCAATCATTGTGGGACTCCCATCTGAGGTCTACAATGGTTAACAGCCTCCTTGTTTTTGGGCTAAAGTACATCTAGAGTGCTAAAACTTGGTACAAGTGAACATTTTGGTGTCAAAACTTTCAAATGGTATACTTAAGTGTCAAAATCGGAGAAGAGTGGAACACTTAAGTGTCAATGGTGAAATATTTTGGCAAAAATGCCGATTGGCATTTTCCGAGGGACATCTTATAATGACAAGGCAATAACTTAAAAACAAAATTCCATGGGGATTGACGAATGACGTCGCTTTGTCTTCGTGGGCAAGGTTGACGTGAAACGACGTTAGTTCTTTTTTGGTTGATAAACGATGTTGCTTTGCCGTCCGTTCTTCTTGCGCTGCTATATCTTGTCGTTCAAAAGGAGCCGTTCGTTCTTCTCGTCCTGTTGTATCTAACGGTCACCGTTGTTATTGAAGCTCCGTCTTCGCTCGCCGTTCAGTCACTATCGCTCGTCCATTACCGTCGTCGCTTGCTGTTGTTGCCCACTGAGGTACGTCCTCTTCTCTGCCTTTTTTTTTTTTGCCGTCATCACCCCAATTATTGTGCTGGTGACAGTTGACAAGACAGGGAGGCGGAGGGCGCAGATGCACTTCAACAAAGTGCCAGTGACACAATTGACGTCACAATCACTAAATTAAATTGGGAAGTAGCTTAATCTAGTGATGATGATAGTGAAGCTTTGGTTTTTGGAAATTTCTTAAGTGATGACGATGACGAGAAGTTTGCATAATCAAGGCAAAGGTAAATGGAGTTTTTGTTAAAGAAGTTTGTAACTTTGTAGGTAAATGAAGAAGGCATAAATAGGGTTGAAGGCCCTACAAATGCTAATGTTGTTGCTAATGAGACTGATTATGTAGAAAGTGTCAAGAATATTACTTCTCAGGACGAGCTTGAAACAGATCAAAGAGCTGTCCATATAAGGAAAAGTAAGTTTCCTTCCTATGATCCATCTGTTGCCTCTCCTGTTTTGTCAGTAGGTATGAAATTCCAGGATGCAAAACAATTTAGGGAAGCTGTGGTAAGGAAGTTCGTTGTTAAACAAAGGACTATTGGGTTTATTAGAAACACAAATGCCTTTGTAAGAGCTAGGTGTTCGCAGCCTAGTCCATGGAAGATCAATAGTGCATTCATTAAGAAGAGCGGGTTCTTTTAAATTAGGTCATTTCAAGAGGAACATACTTGTTCCATTAAATTTGACAACAAAAGAGTAACAAGCACATGGTTATCCACGCACTTGTTTGATCTTATCAAGGCGATGCCTGAGATAAGGACTACACAGTTAAAGCAATTGGTGAAGGAGCGTATAGGCAAAAATGTGTCCAGGAATCAATGTAAAAGAATGAAGCTAAAGGTGATAAGAATATTCATTGGTCAGTATACCAAGGAATATGGGTAGGTTTGAGATTATGCTTGGAAGTGTAGGGTTCAAAACCCTTCAAGTAGAGTATTTGTAGAGATCGTGGAGAGACCACTTCGTGACATACGGGACTAGGTTTGATAAGTTCTATGTGTGCTTCGATGCATACAAACGGAGATTTTTATTTGGTTGTAGATGCATTATAGGATTGGATGGTTGTTTCTTAAAGGGTTTATGCAAGGGAGAATTGCCGGTTCGCAATTGAAAAAATGTGAATAATCAAATGTTTACAATAGCTTAGGCCGTTGTGAAGATAGAGAACAAGGATACTTGGTCTTGGTTCCTAAAAAATCTTATGACTAACCTAGAGATAACAAATGGCGAAGGGTTGGCGTTCATGAGTGACCAACAGAAGGCAATATCGTTGTCAATTAATTATTTCTTTTATATGAACATCATGTTAGCACAAACATGGTTGACTTTAAGTTAGTCAAAGAATGATTATTTTAATTGACAAATGAAGGTTCATATGCACTATTTTGAACAAAACTCAAGCATTAGTGCAAAGCCTTCTTCAGCAAGGAATTCAAGAGTGATATCATTGACAACAATGTTTGCAAAGCATTCAATGGAAAAATAATATATGCAGATGCAAGCCAATCATCGTGATGCCTGAAGATATACGAGTTATGGTCATGACTTAACTATACAAACAAAGAAATGAGGTTGAAAAGTGAACTAGGCAATGTGGTCCTAAAATTGCCAAGAAATTGGATGACAACTTGGCTGTGACTAGGTATTGTCATCCCATTTGGAATGGGGATAAATGATATTAGATAATGAAGGGGGCTGACAAGTATGTTGTCCATTTAGGTACGAGAAAATGTTTATGTCGAGCATGGCAACTGAGTGGAATTCCTTGTACATATGTCATATGTGCCATCCAGTTGAAGGGTCACAACGCGGATGATTACCTTGATGATTGGCATAAGAAATCGAAATATCTTACTTCATACGAATTCATGATGCAGTCACTAAGAAGTAGCAAATTTTGGGAGCCAATTGATCGTGAAGCACCTCAACTTTTGCCATCGAAGAAACAAATGGGAAGGCCAAAACGAAAACGAAGAATGACTGAGGGAAAGGTCTCGGGTCAGCATAAAATGAGTAGGATATGTGCAAAGATGACATGCTCTTATTGTCATGTACCAGGGCACAATATTAAAGGTTGTCAATTGAGGAAGTAGTAACAACAGTCAAGTGAGGGTAGCCGAAGGTCTTAGTGGAGGGGCAAATGGAGGGCTAGCTGAAGGCTAAACAAAAGGGCCAAGTGAGTAGATCGTTCTTCAGATGAGAACGATAAACTCAATAAGATATGAAATTTGTCTTTATATTGTTTTTTAAGTTTATTACGTATTTGTACGTAATCTCAATTGCTTTGTTTTTAATGTCATGTGACAATAAGGCCAGTTGAAGGATTAGCCGAAGTTGCTGCAAGGCTAGTTTAGTCGACTATTCTTCGGTCTAGAACAAAATACCCAGTAATCTTAACAATTTGTCTTTAGTTTTAATTTTTGTTTACGTTATTATATGGGTTGATGTTAACTTTTTAAAATTTTAATGTCTTTTTCTCAAGTAAGAAGAAGGCTAGCTAGAACTCAAGAGCCATTAGAAGGGCGACATGGATGGCCAACTGAAGGGCCACCACAACAGCCAGTTAAAGGTGTTGCTGAAACTGAAGGGCCCGCTAGAAGAAGCCCAACTAGAAGAAGGTCAGCCAAAGCCTCTACTATAGCTGAAGTTGAAAGGCCAACTAAAAGAAAGCAATCTAGAAGAAAGCTAGCTGAAGGATTGGTCGAAGCTCTTGTTGTAGCTAAGGCTCAAGGGCCAGGTAGAAGAAGGCCATTCGAAAAATTGGTCGAATAGTCTACTGTCAAGCAAGATGTAGCCGAAGTTGAACGGCCAATAGAAGGGCAACATCAAGGGCGAATTTAAGGGTCTAAAAAATCACAGGCGAGAAGAAGGCCGAAGAAATCACAAGTTGCTTAAAGTAATGCTCTAATACAAACAAGAGGGACTCTTAGGAAGAGGCTAAGGCAATATGGTTATGGCCTTTATATTGACGAGCGTATAAAAAAATAATTTTGAATGTAAGTTTTATTGGCTGCATTTAGTTTATGGTACAAACTTTTGCTTAGAATTGTTGTGTTTATGTTTTTGTAGCTTGGAAGAAGTTCCGAAGTTTTTATTTCTTAAGGCCCAACTCAAGAGTCAACAATTGCGCCAAAAAAGAAGAACACGACTAGTATAGATCCAGAGTTATAACTAGCAAAAAAGAACCCAGCACCAACTTCTTTTGAATTAGTGCATTCAAATTCAGTTGAAAAAGAAGTTGGACGTCCAATCAGAAAGAGTGCACATATTATGAATCAAGTAAAACCATCAAAAGGAGCACCAATTGAGGGGTTGTGCATATTGACTGATGGGATGTCATGGGGTTTGTGTCCCCATTTTTTTGGTTTAATGTCTGGCAAGAAGACTGGCAGAAAGAACATAACTTCCTATGGATGATCTTTTCGTTTAGCTTATTATTAAGTCCGTAAGACTTAATTTCAATGTTAATGGAACGATCTTTGTTTAGTCAATATTTTTTATTCTATTTATACTTGATGCTTGTGTTGGTGGCTGATGGTCATGATGGCTAATGCAAGTTCTAGTGGTAGTGGTTGGTATATGTGTAGGTAGTGGTGGTGGTAGTGGCTGGTGTGTATGCAGATTCTGGTGGTGGTGGTGGCGAGCATATGTGCAGGTTTTGGTGGTGGCAACGATAGTTGTGTGTGTGCAAGTTTTGGTGATGGTTGGTGTGTGTGCAAGTTCTAGTGGTGGCGGCTGGTAGTCGTGGTTGACTAGTACAAGTTCTAGTGGTGGTGGCTTGTGATCATGTTGTCTAATTGGTTGTCGTAGTAGTGGCTTGTGGTGCCTAGTAGTGATGGTGATTGATGGTGGCTGGTGCATGTTCTAGTGTGCAAGTGTGCATCGTGCATATCTTGCCCCAGAACGTTGCAACATCATACTACCAACATAGCCATGATTGGTTATTGGTGTAGGGTTTTGGTGCAAGTGTGCATTGTACATATCTGGAACCAAATACTGCTGGTGGCTAGTATGTGGTAGTTGGTGGTGACTAGTGGTGATTAGTAGTGGTGGCTGGTGGTGGTTAGTGCTCGTTCTAGTTGGTAGTTTGGTGGCTGGTGGTGGTTGATGGTCGTTGTGGCTGGTGCAATTTAATTGATCATTTTCTTAAAAACTTAGCACTTAAGTATTCATTTTCTGGAAAAATTGGCACTTAAGTGCTTATTTTCTGAAAAACTAAGCACTTAAATGTTCAATTTTAATAATAACTTGACACTTAAGTGATCCTTTTTTTCATCATGACTAGCACTTAAGTGATCATTAAGTATAATTTATGACACTTGAACAATCACTCATGTCTATTGTCGCGACCTAAATTTTTTCAAAAATAATAGATATATATTAGGTTTAGGGGTATTGTTAATTTCGGACCAATGGCCCTTAATTAACTCGGGCTCTCCCAAGCCCATACCCCGCGCGACGTTGGGTATTCATAAAAAAACTTTCAAACAAGGAGTCGCCACTAGTCTATTGAGGTCGACTAGGAATCGAGTGAGACATGGGAGCGTGTCTCACCTTTACGCAACCAAAGGATTTAGGATCGGGGACTTGATTACATTAGTCATGCGACTAACGCTCTTTCGGTACCTAACTTAATTGTGTGTTAACTAAAGACATGGTAACACATTCAAAAAACCTATTGGTACTTAACTTAATTGTGTGTTAACTAAAGACATGGTAACACATTCAAAAACCTATTGTAGAGCCCTAAAGGCTTATTCAATTTTGGTCTTTTTTCTTTTTTAAGGGTTTTCTGAATTTTTGGCGATTTTTTCTGATTTTTCTGAATTTTTCTGAATTTTTATGCTTTTTAATATTTTTAATATTTTTCATATTTTCGAATTTTCTGAAATTAAAGAAAACAAACTTTCAAATTTTTTGTATTTTTTTGGCTTTTCTGAAAATTTTAAAGAAGAACATTTATTACTGTTTTTTTTTTTTTTTTCTAATTTTTTTCTAATTTTTTGGAATTTTTAAATATTCGAAAAAAAGAAAAAGAAAAAGAAAATAAACTTTTAAAACCTTTCTGAAAATTAAATAAAAACATTTTTTTTTAATGATTTTTCGAAAATTTTAAGATTTTTCTGAAATTTTTGGTTTTTTTGAAGAATTTTTAATTTTTTAATTTATTAAAAGGTGATTCGGACCGGGCCGGGCGGCGACCGGGACCCTATCGGTCCGGGCCGGACGGCCCGGTTACCGAAACGGCCCCCGGTTTTTTTTTAAAAAAGGCCCATGATTAAAAAGAGAGTAGCCCATTTCCAATTCTAAAAATATTCAGCCCAAATCTATTCTAGGCCCATTCGGAAACAATAAACCAGCCCAGCCCCACTCCTATTCAAACTCTCGGCCTGGCCCCCTATTTTTTTTTTTTTTTTTTTTTTTTTTTTTTTTTTTACTGCTTTTCGTCTTCTTCCTCGAATCGTCCCACGCCGGAGTCTCGCCGGGACTCTACGCGACACCACCGCCGTGCCACCACCGACGCCGTCACAGGTCCTTACCGGTCTAAGAGGGGTCGCCATGTCGTCCGGCGTCCACCGTTCCATCCGACCGACGCCGAACGTCGTCGGCGATGACCTCCGGCGATCCCGGAAGCTCACCGTCGCCGGAAAAATAAAAACATCTCTTTTCGACTCCAAAACGTGCGGAAATCACATGAAACTAACTAAAATGCTAAGACAAACACGAGATCAAGACATATACAGTCAAATATCTACAACAACAGGTCGTCGAGGACGGATTAAACCAGGAAATTTTCTGAGTTTCATTCGGGCATTTCATTGAACAGTTTTCGTGCATGAACAAAAATGGGGCTATTCGACTGGAGCCGGCCTGAGACCGAGACCGAGCTCCTAACTAGCCATACTAACATGCTCAGAGATGCGAAAGGAGGGTCGACAGGGGCCAGGACTCGCGCGAACTGGTCGGCGGGAGCTCCGGCCCACCACCTGCGAAAACAGAACAGGAATGCGTCTCGGGGAGACCTACCTGGTTCAGACAGAGCTTCACGGTTGGCAACGACGGGCGGACGGTCGACGCGCTGGCCTCCGACAAACGAACGCTCCTCTTTCCTTTCTCGTGAGAGCGGTCCGGCGTACTTTCTCTCTCTCTCTCGCTCTTCTCGGATCTTTCTTTTGTTCTCTGTTTCCCTTTGGATCTCCTGTTCCGGCGCTCCTCCGTCTGAAACTGTCGGCCTCTCTCCTTCAGTCTCTGGCCATCGTCTTTCTTCCCCCGGTTTTTCTTTTCTCGTTTTCTCCTTCCGCCCCCCTGACCAGAACCGCCACCCTCCTCTCCGAAAAATCCCCCTAGTCGATCACCTCCTCCTCCTCCTCAACCGAATTCCCTGCTGCCCTCTCTCCGCATGACAGCGCAGCAAGGGAATCGTCCCTTGCTGGCGTCACGTGGCTGACGTCAGCCAAGGGGCGACGTCTAGAGAGACGACGTCGTCAAGCGTTGCTGCTGCGTGCGTGTGTGCGTTGTGTGCGTGCGTGTGTGGGGAAGAAGAGAAAAAGAGGTGATGGGCTGGGCTGAAAATAAATGGGAAGAGGGGCTGGGCCTAAAAGAAGGAAGAATAAGGCTGGGAAAGAAAGAAAAGTGGGCTGGGCTGAGCCAGCCCACCCGAAAATAATAATAATAATAATATTTTTTTTTGATTTTTCGATTTTTTTTTTATCAAAATTTTTATCTTTTCTAGAAATTAATAAGTATTTATAGATGCAAAGTAAATGGGCATTTAAAACAAAATAGACCAAAAAGTCGGGTGTCAACATCTGTCTTATGAGAAGCAATTCATTCAATTCAATGTTTGCTAGTTTACAAGTTCAATCAAATAAGCCACCACAACGCATTGACCAAAATACATATCCTTGCTGGTTTATATTCAATAGCATACAAAAACATATGACAAGTAGCATCTCATTCACTCATTCCTTTTTCTTGACCTCTCCAAAAGCATAAGAAGCCATAATACATATGATAGCACAAACAAGAACAAAGTTGCAACTATCTTCTGAATAACACAAATACAAATAAAATAGTCTATATTTGACCCAAAAATATTACATTTGTCCACTCATTTTCAATGGTAGTCGGGAAACTTCTTATCATTTTCAAGTGCTTTACATTTCATCATGGAATAGGCTAGACAATAAAACAATACTACAATGATATTTGATAACAATTTCATTCAATTTCCATCCTTGAGACTTTATTCCTCAAATGGTTGACCAAAGATGCTTGCATTAAGTCAATATCATCTAAGTCATCCACGAACGTAAATGAAGGTTGATGTCGTCCATCTAGTAGGTCCAATATCACCTCTGTAGCTTAATAAGAGAACTTTGCATCGATCTATTTGAAGTATTTTGCACTTCGACCCTTCTTTATATTTGTCACATCCATAAAATTTTCTTCCGGGATTCATTTGAGTCCATGATATTCTTCTTGGACTTGGTAACCCACAATAACAAAAATGCTCGCCTTCTCCTTCTCTTCAATGAGAGGAATTTGAGCCCTTGCTAAAAGTCCTGCTCTCCATTTCCCATATTCAGTGGTGGAATTTGGGACAAATTGAAAGTAGGGTTCAGGCGCTTCAATGGGGATTTTGGCCAATTTAGGGTTTTAGGTTTGGGTCAATTGGGGAGATGATGTGTTTTTGGCCAAAATAGGGCTTTTAGTTTGGGCAATAATGGAAACGACGTCGTTTTGGGTAGGCTGAGCTGACTTAGCTCTTTGACTTAGCTCTTTGACAAGTCACATAGGCGCTTTTTATTATTAAAAAAATGCCACATAGGATTTCCGACGCTGATCGCCGAAGTTGGCACTGAAATATCCCACTTTTCTTTAAAAAATGACACTTAAATATATCATTTAAAAGTTTTGGCACCAAAGTGTCTACTTATGCCAAGTTTTGACACTTCAGCCATACTTTAGCCTGTTTTTGGCAAAAAAAGAGCATAGAAATCAAAAAGAGAGAGTGATAGATTTTGGATGGTTGAGGGCGACCGTTGGTGTCCTCATCATTGCCAGTGTTTGAGATGAGATTTGGAAAAGAGATTGGTCATACTCATTAGATAATGGATGATTAGAAGATCGACCCCAACTCAAGATATCTAAATTTAAGCAAAGTATTCAAACTTCATAGTAGAGGAAATTTAGTTGTATTGAATCTCACATTTTTTTAGTATGTCATGTACAATATTCCCATTGGCATGTCATACTATATTTTGATTGGACATTTTACTTTGGTGAATTTGTCCATTGTTATACTTTTTAGTTTTATTGAGGATCCACATTTGTCATGAAACATTTGATTTAAGCCATAACCACTCAGTGACCAGAAAAAAGAAGCCGTAATCACTTATTCCACCAATAGGTACACGAGACTGTCACCATAGCCCCGTTGGCATGTCAAAAGCTAGGAAGCTTGTTCATACAATGGTACCAAATGTCCAAGACATAAATTGACCAGAGGTTAGTTGATACTTTGACTTGTTAAACGGGTGAGTCGAGTCGAAAAATAGTTTGATCCAAATTAACCAATTTAACTCGTTTTGGTCTATTTTTATACTCGATCCATATGTAATTCATATTACTAAAACACTTTCATATTTAACTTAATATAGAAAACTAATACACAAATTGAGATGAGAGCACAGAGTAAGTGAGTGCAAAATCAAATCAGGGCTAGCAAGAGTGAAGAATAGTCAAACTAATGGATTGGATCTAGATAAGTTGAGATCCCATTTAACACCCATATTATTTTGAATTTTATTATTCTAAATTCATTTATAACTCATTTACTAAATATAACTACATATAACAATTCGAACCATAAGATATGGGTTAATGGGTTAAGAAATGGATTATAAACCCATTTTG